>JXCR01010981.1:0-20880 GCA_002079205.1 Phalaenopsis hybrid cultivar | reverse complement strand
TAAATAGAAAGTCTTATATTACTTTATAACGATACGTATACTTGCATAGAATCCCAACATTAAGTGCTTAATGTTATTATTCATAAAATATAACATCAAAATTTTGGCACCGTTGTAAAGCGAAGTCAACTTTATAAATTTTACACAACTATATTTTTTGAGCTCAAAACTCCACTAGATTTGGAATTTTAAACTGAAGAAAGTTCATCAGTCTTGATGCACAAAAATTGCATGATCAAGTTATAGTGAAGAAGAGGCATATTGAAGAGAGGGGATTTGTGAATTGAGGATTCAACACAGTAAATACTCGAGTCGATGAAGTTATTGCGCAGAGGCGTTGGGAAGTGATTTGCTACACTATTGTCGTTGTAGTAGTCCTTGTGGTGAAAGAATTTTATGCAAATCTTCAAGGGATCAACCAAGGAATGATTTACGTGTGAGGCAGGTTTGTACAGTTCACTCCTTCGAGAATCAATGAAATGTTTATGATCAAGAACGTGCATGTCTGCCACTATTCAAGTCTTACCCCTACAAGAGACAACATGAACAAACTCTACTGTTACCTTACGGATGAAGATGCTAATTGGGAAGCCCAAGATGATGGGAATATGAGTTTTTCTATAACATTGTTAAATCCTACTTCAAAGACATGACATTTCTTCATTTCCTCAAAATTACTGCCTACTATGAAAATTAGTAAGGTCACGAAGGAGAGTGCTATTCTAAACTACTGTATTCAAACTGGAAAATCAGTTGATATTGGGGCCATAATTATAAAATCAGTTTTGGGTTTGATCTTGAATAGATCTACAACTGGATTAGGACATCCATCTACTATTTTTCAACTCTGCAGTCAATCGCAAGTATCTTATGAAAGTAGGGAGAAAGTACTATTGCCTTGGAAGCTGATGGATCCTGAAGTATACTGCAGTTGCATTGGAATGAGAGATGAAAATGTTATGGATGTAGTAATGGATCAATGATCTCAGAATTCATCACCTATTCAGCCCTACTACAATTCGTGTGCACTTTCAAAGAGAATTAAAAAGATAGAGAAAGAGGTGCAAAATCTTATGCATGTAATTAAGAATATTTATGAGATGCTGGATCACCTGGATTGGAGACTTAAGGAACATTTTGAACATACAGGGCGTCTTGAAGATGGTTTGGTACGTATGTTCAAGAAGCATGCATTAATTGAGAAGGAAAATTCAACCAATGAATTTCCATTTAGGCCCTTCTACAATCTGTATGTGCACTACCAGTCCATGGGAGATCTCTAGGAGAACGAGAGTGAAGAAGATATTTGAAATTGAGTTAAGCATGGAACTTTTCATCTAGTACTGTTTGTTTTAGTTTGTTATGTTAGATTGCCTTTAATTTCTATTTTTGTACTATGTATGTTATTGCTTTGAAGTTTGATGTTTAGATTTCAGTGTTTAGGATGTTGGCTTGCTTTAAAACACTGAATTTGTTATGTGTTGGCTTGAAAAATGTTAGTTTGTATTAACTCAAATTTTATTTACAAATATGAGTTTTGTGTTGTTTGTGAAAATTTAATGTTATTTTGATATTTAATTATGCTTAGAAAGTTTATTTGAGTCAAATAGAGGTTAATGTAAAGCGGTATGGAGCACATTTTCACAAAAATCAAAATTGGGCAAAAATACACTCTTGCGCATGATGCGCAAGATTGACGCATGATGCGCCGAAAGTTCAAACACGCTATATTGCTTAGAAAACTGTGAAATCGCACGGAAACCTCCATTTTTGCTGCTTGAGTTATCTAATAAGGTTATTTCTTTTCTTACATCTAATTTTATCAATTGGAAGACGTTTACAGTTGCCAGTAAAATCATTTTCTGCTACAAATGAGGCCTTAGATGAGGTTATTTCTTTTCTTACTGATGAAAGAGGGACCTTGAAAGTCAAAAATAATGTTAATGTAAACTTTCCTCTTTCTATGCTTAATGTAGTATCTAAGGCCTGACACTATTTTATTTATGGAAGAATGATTCCGACAAATCATCATAGTGAGGTGATCAAGGATAGAACGATCCCGAACTTCTGTATTCAGTAGGTGATGAGGATAAATGTAGAATTTATTATCTATATAAACACTAGATCTATTGCTTTGGGAGAAACCACTGGTGGTTTGTCACATCCTGCACTTATTTTTACACTCTGTGAACAGACAGGAGTTGACTTTAGACCTGTGGAAGAGAGGATTGAGCCTCCAAAACCTATTGGGCCTGCCATATAAAGACATGAATCTCATGTTGATTAGAGATCTGGAAGTAAGACCAGAGATATTCCTTCTACTTCGAGGACCCCTACTTCTAGTGAACCTACTAACCGAGAACTTTTAGAACAGATGATGACCCGAGAGGGAGATATCTGAAGAATGGATCATAGATTGAAAAACATGGATGCTAGAAATGCTCACACTGATGATTTGATATGACAAAAGTTCGAATATGATGTTGCTTATGATGATGCGTTGGTGAGATACATGAAGGGTGATCATTCATCTCAGTTTCCTACTCACCCTATTTTTACTCCATATCAACAGCATAATTTTGATGTAGAAGAAGAAGAAGATGATAATGATTGGTGCTTTTTTTTAAGTTTATGTTTGATTGTACTTTGTTATTGTGTTGTTTGTTTTTGTTATATTGTTGAGACTATTTGTTAGATTGTGAGACTCTGTTTTGTTGTTATGTTGAATTGTGAACTATAGTTTGTAAAACTGTTTTCATTTCTGGAATTCAGTTTAATTCTGTTGTTAGTTTTTGTATTTTATTAAATGTATTCTCAACAAATTTTATATGTATTATATCAATTTAATGTTTTAAGTCTTGTAGCTTTTTATATTAGCACCTGCAGTATTTCAGAATTAAAGTTTCAAAATCATAACCTTCAACAAGTATGTCTTTTCTTTATGTATTTAATGTTTTCTTTCACCTTTTATTTTTCAGTTCCTCATGGTAAATCTTTTAAAAATTTAAGTTTGGGGGGTAAAGAAAAATTCCTTTTTAAAGAAAGAAACTTAATTTTATTTGTCCTCACTTAAGATATATTTTCAAAAATTTTAAATTTAACATGACTTTTGGTATTAGGGGTTAACTTTAGATAACTATATTTATGTTTCTAAATATATAGTAAACTTAAATAAAAATTTTCAATAATAAAGGTTAATTTTAGAGATTAAGATATTTTGTATAAAAGAAAAAGACTATTGTATTTTTGAAATATTAAAAATCTTAAAGGCTCATGTAAAAAGAAAAAGAATTAAAGTTTATGAAATCTTTAAGTTAATATAAATTTGTTAAGTGAAGAAATGTAATAAGTTTTTAAAGAATTAAACTTTATGAAATCTTTAAGTTAATATAAATTTGTTAAGTGAAGAAATGTAAAAGTTTTTAAACTTTATGAAATCTTTAAGTTAATATAAATTTGTTAAGTGAAAAAAATGTAAAAAGTTTAACTTTAAAAAGAGGATAGAGAAAAAAATGTAAAAAGTTTTTAACTTTAAAAGTAAAGAAAATTGTACTTTTGAAATATTAAAAATCTTAAAGGTTCATGTAAAAAGAAAAGATTTAAATTTAAGCTAATATAAATTTGTTAAGTGAAGAAATGTGACAAGTTTTTGACTTTATGAAGAGGAAGTGAAATTCAAAATCATTAAAGGCTATCCAGATATAGTAATCCTCACATATATAAAAAAAAGAAAAGAAAAGAAAAGAAAAGAAAAGAAAAAAGAAAAAAAAGAAAAGAAAAGAAAAGATGAGGGGAGAAGCTTGAGGAGATGCCTAATTAAAAATTGGCTTCACTTGAATCAATTTAAAAAAGAATGTTTGCTACATTTTTTAAACTTTTATTTGAGTATTAGTTTATTTATTAGTAAACTTTTATGAAGTTCTTTTTCATATGAATACTTTAAGTGACTTTAATATGATAATTTGCATTTTTTCTTGAAAAGAGTAGAGAATAAAAAATCTTGGAATTGATTGCTAAATATTCTTATACCTTTAGTATTAACTGGAGTTGTTTTGAATTTTTCTTAAGTTATGCTATTGTATTTAGTGTACTAAGATATGGAAATCTAGATATTAAATTCTTTACCATAAGTCATATTTTTATATAGTAGTGAGTTACTTAAGTACAAGTAACATGCATGTTTGGGGGATTTTGATGAACACAAAATATATACATTTTTAGACCCATATGTTGTACTCATTTTTTGTGATATTACACTTTAATGGATGATATTTTTATCTTTTCTTGCAGGTTGTTGAATTTTAGGACTTGAAGCAAAAAGGACAAAAATTGAAGCAAAAATGAAGAAGTTGAAAATTAGTTCAGCGTCGACGACACCGGAAGCAGCGCTGACGACGCAGTTTTATAGAGAGCAGTGAATTAAATTGTGGAACACTGGCGCCGACGGTGCCAATATCGGTTCAGCCCCTATTTCTTGAAGATTCGACAAATTTGGACTCTTTTTGAAGAGTTTTTGGAGGCACCTATTGGAGAACTGACTCTAGGCTTTATTTGGGGTCAAAATTATTCATAAAAGTGACTCTTTTTTACTCTTCCTGGCATCTCATCTTCTAGTTGAACCATCCACACATCACACATTCTTCCATTTTTCATTCCACAACCATTTAAAGTCCACTGTTCTTATAATTTAGAGTTTTGTGGTGATATCAAGTTTGAACTCTTCTCTAAGAGTGTTGGAGAAGGAGAAAAGTGAGAGATTTCTTCTTCCTATATTTCCTAGAAGAGAATACAAGGGATTTGCTTTAAGAAAGAGTTTCAGNTGGAATTAAGTGCAAATAAATAGAGAAATATACTTTATTGGGTGTAGAATTGGAGAATCTTTAGGGTGACAGGCTAAAATCCCCAATTTGGTGTTAGTAAACTAAAGCGAGAATTAGCCTTCAGGTGAAGGGAAGTAGGAGCTCTAGAGTGGGAGCCGGTATCCTTCTAGCCTAGCCACGTATTTAGGGACTAAACCTGGGATTAGCCAATGATTTTCTATAGCACTGTATCAGGGTAGAGAATTAAAATTGCTCCTGTTTGACACAATATATATTTAAACCATTTATCTCATCTCATTTTACCAAAACCTCATTGTAGTGGGAAAGATATTTTTTTACGTAAGAAATCTTCATAACATAAACATAGTTTAATAGTTTACTAGTTACTGCTTAAACTTTGTGTTTCAGCTTTGTTATTAGTTAATAAATTTAGTTCTGATGATATCTCAACATTCAAAATTAGTGGCAATAATTTTGTTTTGATAATTTGTAAAATTTTTAGTAAATTTATCATTTCAAATTTAAACCTTCCTCGTGGGATTGATATTTGGGGCTTAAATAGAAAGTCTTTTATTACTTGATAATGATGCATATACTTGCATAGAATCCCAACATTATTGCTTAAATTTCTAATTCATAAAATATTGCGTCAAGCTTTTGACATTGTTGCATAGCGGAGTCAACTACATAATTTTTATGCAACTATATTCACCGGGATCAAATAGTGAAGTTCAAAACTATTAAAGGATATCCAGATATAGTAATCCTCACATGAAAAAGAAAAAGAAAAAGAAAAAAAAGGATTAAAAAGATCTTAAAAGAAAATAAGAAGGAAAGAAAAAAATAAGTGAGGAGAAGCATGAGGAGATGTCTAATAAAAAATTGGCTTCACTTGAATCAACTTAAGAAAGGAGCTTTATTACACTTTATAAACTTGTATCGAAATATTAGTAGCATTTCGAGTAAAGGTTTTATGAAGTACTTTTTCATATAAATGTTCTAAAGGTCCTTAGCATGACAAATTACAATTCTTCTTGAAAAGAATAGAGATTCAGAAATCTTAAATTTGATTACTAAATATTCCTAGACTTGGAGTTTGAACCTAAGCTATTAAATGTTTTTCTTAAATTTTGCTATTCTATTTATTGAACTAAAGTATAGATGTGATAAGTTAATATCTATCCTAAATTCATATGCTATTATGTAATAAAAGTGTCACTTAATGACAAAAAACATTTAAGTTTGAGAGATTTTGATACACAAAAATAATATACTATTTTAAGCACCCTTTTTATGTCTATTTTTAGTGATATTGCACTTTAAAGAAAGATATTTTTGTGTTTTTGTTGCAAGTATATCATTTTTAGGTATTTGGAGAAAAAAATGACAAAAGGAACAAAATTTGAAGCAAAAAAAGTCAATTTTAGAGTTTGACGCATGATGCGCCAAAATCCAGAGCACTGGCGTATGATGCGTTAGGCAAAATATTTTCAAATTAAGGCGGTTCGAGATGAATTTTGCACGAATTTTTAAAGGGACACTTGTTCTAAGCACTCCATGGGGTGATTCAATGCATTTAGACACCATGAAAGGTTTCAATTTGAAGGAAGTTGACCCTTGGATCAAGGAGGCACACTTTTTGAAATTTAAAGTTTTAACTTTTGAATTTTGGAGGGAAATTGAAACTCTTTTGAGAGGAAGCAGCCCAAAAGGAGAGGGACTTCTAAAGTGTGACGAGAGGTAGAGAGAGAGAGAGAATTGGTGTGAGTTAGAGAGAGAAGAGGAAATTTTCTTCTAGGGTTGTAAGAGGAGAGGAAAGGTGAGAGATTTCTTCTTCATAACATTTCTAAGAGATAATTGAGAGTGATTGTAAAGAGGGAAATGCTTGAAGAGAACTTCTAAGAATTTGTTTTGGAAAGATTGTGAGTTAAGTTGTATTTTTTATTTCATTTGTTTGTAAACTTGTTTTTATGTATGAAATCCATGTTTTATGGTATCATTCTTATGAATTTTGAGTAGTTTTCTTTATCCTTCTCCCTACTTTGAAAAAATGGTTTTGTTTTCAACGGTTTTAAATGTCAATAATTTGTGATGATTTGAACTTCAATTTTCATTTACTTTTTTATTTGACCAATTTAATTGTTAAAATGTGTTGAGAATTATATGTTCTGAAAAGGGGATATGATTTCTACAATAAAGGGAGAATCACATTTGATTTCATGGGAGAATATTTTATCCATGGGATTGGGTGCAAATAAATGGGGAAATATACTTTGTTGGATATAGAATTGGAAGATTTTAAGGTGACAGATTAGAATCCCCATTTTGGTTCAGTTGATTGGAAACTAATGCAAGCATGTTAGCCCTCAAGTGAGGGAGTAGTGGGAGCTCTGGAGTGACAACCGATATCCTCCCAACCTAACCACTAAATTATGGACCAAACTCTGGATTAGCCAATGTTCTTTATAGCACTCGGGAGATGGTAGAGAATAAGATTGCTCTTATTTGACACAAAACAATTTTTAAATATATTTTTCAAATGATTTCAATTTCTTCACAAGCCATATTTTCATTGCAAAGGGGAAGAATGTTTTCTCATACTTGAACTTTTCGTCAACAAAAACTTTTATTTTATTTCAGCAATTTACTTTTGAAAGTTTAGCATTTAGTTTAATTTACTTGTTATAGTTGTATATCTGCATATTTAGTAGCATTTCACTTAAGTAGTTTAACTTCAAACTTCGTAACTTACTTTGCTTTTATTTTTAGTTTATAATAAAATATAAATAACAAGCTTATATACATTTCTAGCTTCCCTGTGGGATCAATATCTAGGACTCCATTAGAGCCCTATATTACTTGAACTATACATATAATTGTGTTATATGTAAAAGGGAATTGGGAAAAGAGGTTTTACGGATAAATTATTTTCATTAAAGTTACATTATTGTTTAGGTTACATTGCATAATTATTATTAATTTAATATCAATTTTCCTGAATCCCGCATCAGTGACACACACGAGCTTAATATTACGTGAGTTAAAGGCAACCAATAACCCTTTTTTGACAAGGTCTGTTATCTTTTTATAGTGACAAATTCATTGATTGGTATATTGAGTTCTCTGAGATCTCACACCTACTTAATTAATTTTTTTTAAGAAAATTTCTACTCTTGCTATGACTAATGGATTCTCTTTTAAAGCATTCAGAAAAGATGAGCTCGAGGATTTCTAGTACCTCCAAAAGATTTTTATGCCACTATGGACTTCATAGTTCCCTGTTGACTTTACATCAGCCGCATAACTATGTGAGAGTTCTACAAGTGTCCGCGGAGAATCATAGAAAAGTGTGACTATTTTCGGTGAGCAGACATACTAGCAAATTCCACCGCTGAGAGTGATCGAGAATGAGTAGTATCTCTGGAGGACCGTCTGCTCGTAACATACACCAAATATTATTTTAATAGTCTTATTCTTTATTTTAGTAATGATGAAACTCATTGTTAAGTGAGGTGTATATCGTTTTTTTGCAGTGTTCTGAAGTGAAATTTTATTTTAAAGTATTAAATATATTACTATGATAGTTTTGTTGTAAAAAACATTACTATACAGAGGTAGAATGGTCATTTGTCAAGAAATAGTTGTACTGCAACTATTTTCAAACAACAATAAACAAACAACCAGTCAACTTATCCTCAACAGTTTCGACGCAGTAGCTTTCTAGAGCAACTGCTACGCAACAAATTATTAATAAACTGTAGCTGCCCCAAACAGACCCTTTTAGGCCTTTTACTTTAGCTTTATTGATTAAAATATGTAAGTAAACTTTTTTCCTTTCACCAAAGTGTGAAATATTGATAACTATGATGAGACACCAAAACTAAGGCATTTTGATTTACACTTTTTTCAATATTATAATTTTTTTGTTGGAATGATAACTAATTCATGTTTATACAACTTGTTCTATTGCAAAAATCCTCCCTAAGATCAAATATTTTTTCAACCATAACACTTCTTCCCGTAACTTTTACAAGAGCATCATTTACTTTGTGGTAGCCATGTATGATAAGAAAGACAAAGAAAAGATTTGGAAGCTTAGTCAAAGGTTTTAGTGATGGTGTNGTATTTAGTGTACTAAGATATGGAAATCTAGATATTAAATTCTTTACCATAAGTCATATTTTTATATAGTAGATGGGTTACTTAAGTACAAGTAACATGCATGTTTTGGGG
The DNA here is from genome assembly GCA_002079205.1 of Phalaenopsis hybrid cultivar. NCBI lineage: Eukaryota > Viridiplantae > Streptophyta > Magnoliopsida > Asparagales > Orchidaceae > Phalaenopsis > Phalaenopsis hybrid cultivar. The sequence continues at coordinate 11,827 of JXCR01010981.1, read as the reverse complement.
ATTTTGATAAACACAAAATATATACATTTTTAGACCCATATTTTGTACTCATTTTTTTGTGATATTACACTTTAATGGATGATATTTTTATCTTTTCTTGCAGGTTGTTGAATTTTAGGACTTGAAGCAAAAATAACAAAATTTGAAGCAAAAATGAAGAAGTTCAAAATTAGTTCAGCGTCGACGACACCAGAAGCAGCGCTGACGACGCAGTTTTATAGAGAGCAGTGAATTAAATGCGGAACACTAGCGCCGACGGTGCCAATATCGGTTCAGCCCCTATTTCTTGAAGATTCGACGAATTTGGACTCCTTTTGAAGAGTTTTTGGAGGCACCTATTGGAGAACTGACTCTAGGCTTTATTTGGGGTCAAAATTATTCATAAAAGTGACTCTTTTTTACTCTTCCTGGCATCTCATCGCCCTAGTTGAACCATCCACACATCACACATTCTTCCATTTTTCATTCCACAACCATTTAGAGTCCACTGTTGTTATAATTTAGAGTTTTGTGGTGATATCAAGTGTGAACTCTTCTCTAAGAGTGTTGGAGAAGGAGAAAAATGAGAGATTTCTTCTTCCTATATTTCCTAGAAGAGGCTGAGTTTCAAATAAGTGTTGTTTGTTTGTTAGTGTTGTATGAACTTTCTTTTATATATAAAATTTGTGTTTTGTTGTATCTTTCTCATGAAGTCTTAGTAGTTTACTTTATCTTTCTCCCTATTTTGAGATATGGTGAAATGAAGAGATAATATGGATGTGCCAATATTAAAATTTAAAATAAATTGTGATGATTTTTCAACTCCAAACTTAATTTACTTTTTGATCTAGCCAATTAAATTGTTAAAATATGTTGTGAAACATATGATTCAAGAAATGGAGTATGAGTTCTACAATGGAGTGAGGATCACATTTGATTATATGAAGGAGAATTTTGTTCCATGGAAAAGTGTAAAAATAGAGAAATATACTTTATTGGGTGTAGAATTGGAGAATCTTTAGGGTGACAGACTAAAATTCCCAATTCGGTGTTAGTGTTTAAAAACTAAAGCGAGAATTAGCCTTCAGGTGAAGGGAAGTAGGAGCTTTGGAGTGGGAGCCAGTATCCTTCTAGCCTAGCCACGTCTTCAGAGGAAGAGAAGTCTGAGCTCTGGAGTGGGAGCCAGTATCCTCCTAGCCTAGCCATGTATTTAAGGTACTAAACCTGGGATTAGCCAATGATTTTCTATAACACTGTATCAGGGTAGAGAATTAAAATTGCTCATGTTTGGCACAACACATATTTAAACCATTTATCTCATCTCATTTTACCAAAACCTCATTGTAGTGGGAAAGATGTTTTTTTACGTAAGAAATCTTCATCACATAAACATAGTTTAATAGTTTACTAGTTACTGCTTAAACTTTGTGTTTCAGCTTTGTTATTAGTTAATAAATTTAGTTCTGATGATATCTCAACATTCAAAATTAGTGGCAATAATTTTGTTTTGATAATTTGTAAAATTTTTAGTAAATTTATCATTTCAAATTTAAACCTTTCTCGTGGAATCGATATTTGGGGCTTAAATAGAAAGTCTTTTATTACTTGATAATGATGCGTATACTTGCGTAGAATCCCAACATTATTGCTTAAATTTCTAATTCATAAAATATTGCGTCAAGCTTTTGACACTGTTGCATAGCGGAGTCAACTACATAATTTTTATGCAATATTCTCCGGGATCAAATAGTGAAGTTCAAAACTATTAAAGGATATCCAGATATAGTAATCCTCACATGAAAAAGAAAAAAGGAAAAGAAAAAAAGAGGATTAAAAAGATCCTAAAAGAAAATAAAAGGAAAGAAAAAAATAAGTGAGGAGAAGCATGAGGAGATGTCTAATAAAAAATTGGCTTCACTTGAATCAACTTAAGAAAGGAGCTTTATTACACTTTATAAACTTGTATCGAAATATTAGTAGCATTTCGAGTAAAGGTTTTATGAAGTACTTTTTCATATAAATGTTCTAAAGGTCCTTAGCATGACAAATTACAATTCTTCTTGAAAAGAATAGAAATTCATAAATCTTAAAGTTGATTACTAAATATTCCTAGACTTGGAGTTTGACCTAAGTTATTAAATGTTTTTCTTAAATTTTGCTATTCTATTTATTGAACTAAAGTATAGATGTGATAAGTTAATATCTATCCTAAAGTCATATGCTCTTATGTAATAAAAGTGTCACTTAATGATAAAAAACATTTAAGTTTGGGAGATTTTGGTACACAAAATTAATATACTATTTTAAACACCCTTTTTATGTCTATTTTTAGTGATATTGCACTTTAACGAAAGATATTTTTGTGTTTTTATTGCAGGTATATCATTTTTAGGTATTCGGAGAAAAAAATGACAAAAGGAACAAAAATTGAAGCAAAAACAGTCAATTTTAGAGTTTGGAATTTTAGTATATTAAGCACTCAAAAATATTTTTGGAATTTTAGATCTTTTTTAAAATAAACACACAATAATTAAACACAATAGATAATAATATTATAACTTCCAAATCTAAGTTTTATATGTTCAATTAAAATTTTCTTAAAGTTCCACCGCAGCTTCCCCAACAACGACAACAAAAACTTGACCCGACCCGCAATTACATAAATATTTTAATTTCCTAGCCAAAAACTTGATCCGGTTTCTTTAGGCGGCTAGCATGAAAAATGAATTTGTTATAGAATTTAGAATTTGATTTATATTTCACACACTAGGGGTTCTACGCAAGTATATACATTGTTTCAAGTAATATAGAGCTTTCTTTAAAAACATTAGTATCGATCCCACAGGGAAGCGAGATAAGAAATTCTATAGCCTAAGTTCTAATCTACTAATGAAGTCTTAGTNTATATATATATATATTGTATGATTTTCATTATAATTCATGACATCTTACATATAAAAAACTTAAATGAAGATTTAAGCACATTAAAAATGTTTGTACTCAAATATTTGCTTTTAAGCATATATTTTACATAAAATACAAGGATTATGGTTGGCATTAAATCATCATAAACATGAATTTTTTTGGTGGTCTACTTTAAAGATAGCGTCATAGTGTAAAACTTGGCGCCAAAACACCAATTAATTTGTTATGTTATAAAAAGTAGGCACCATGACACCAAGCATAATGTCACAACGCCATTCTATGAACTCATACATATTGGGAATATTGAATGAAAAGCACCATAGTATTATTTTTGGCCCAAAATATTTGAACATCAACTTTCAAAAATCTACTAATGCCTTAGAGCTAGATTACACTCCATGAGCTTAAATTATCCTGATTATTCCAATTACATATCTAATTAAATTGATTATCTTACCACAATTGGTTTCTTCCTCCAAAAATGTTATTTCTGTTAAAGTTGAAATGATTCTCCCAACATGGGTTGTAATAATCAAAATAAGGATTGTGTATCTCAGGGCTAGTCTAAATCAATTGTCTAAATGAATTTTCCTCAATAACTCGAGGTCCTTCAGGATAACTTTTTATGTCATGATCTAACTTTCTCGCAATATCTGCCACTTGAGAAGCTAAAATAGTCAGCATATAAACTTCATAAAAAATCATTAACCTCTTGGGGTTTACTCTATCAAAGCTGCTGGCATCATAATCCAAAACTAAATATTCATTATCTCGTTGATTCACCATTTCTACAATAAATTCATGGAGTCTTTTCTGATACATAATCATCCTAACAGTTCTCTGTAGTTCTGAGTCATACAATTCAAGGTCTGCAGCTTCTGAACTATGCATAGAAATTTAAAAACTTAACTAATAAGACAGATATATAGTACTTTAAGCACTCAAAAATATTTTTGGAATTTTAGATCTTTTTTAAAATAAATACACAATAATTAAACACAATAGATAATAATATTATAACTTCCAAATCTAAGTTTTATATGTCCAATTAAAATTTTCTTAAAGTTCTACCGCAGCTTCCCCAACAACAACAACAAAAACTTGACCCGACCCGCAATTACATAAATATTTTAATTTCCTAGCCAAAAACTTGATCCGGTTTCCTTAGGCGGCTAGTATGAAAAATGAATAGAATTTAGAATTTTATTTATATTTCACACACTAGGGGTTCTACGCAAGTATACACATTGTTTCAAGTAATATAGAGTCTTCTTTAAAAACATCAGTATCGATCCCACAGGGAAGCAAGATAAGAAATTCTATAGCCTAAGTTCTAATCTACTAATCAAGTCTTAGTTTGGAATTTTTGAAAAGTTTGATTTTCCTAAATTCACTAATATACTCTAAAATTAAAGCTAACTAAATAAAATAAAAACCTAATCTAAGGAGACTGGTTAAATTTTGAAAAGTTCTTATATAATCAGAATCTCTTTCCCCTTGCAATGAGATCATAATCAGTGTAGGAATCAAATATTTAATGGTTAAATGTAGTTTTGTGCCAAATATGGGCATTCCTATTCTTTACCCTCTCCCAAGCACATAAAGAGTATTGTCGAACCTAAAGTTGAGTTCCAAATTGATATGGTTATGCTGGGTAGGTTCCAACCCGCGACTTCTAGATTACCCACTGTGCCTCTCTATAAAAATAATCAGGCTTCAGATTTTGAACTAAAGAGCAAATTAGTAAAGGTTCTAGCCTATCACCATAAAACCACCAATTTTATGCCCATCAAAACTTATCTCCCTATTTATTTGCACCAACCCATGGATTACCTTCTCACCCATGAAATTAATATGATTCTAACTAGTTGAGGAATATAGCGCCCTCCCAGGTCATTATGGATTCATAACAAATTTTAACATACCAATTGAACAGTTTTATATGTCCAATTAAAATTTTCTTAAAGTTCTACCGCAGCTTCCCCAACAACAACAACAAAAACTTGACCCGACCCGCAATTACATAAATATTTTAATTTCCTAGCCAAAAACTTGATCCGGTTTCCTTAGGCGGCTAGTATGAAAAATGAATAGAATTTAGAATTTTATTTATATTTCACACACTAGGGGTTCTACGCAAGTATACACATTGTTTCAAGTAATATAGAGTCTTCTTTAAAAACATCAGTATCGATCCCACAGGGAAGCAAGATAAGAAATTCTATAGCCTAAGTTCTAATCTACTAATCAAGTCTTAGTTTGGAATTTTTGAAAAGTTTGATTTTCCTAAATTCACTAATATACTCTAAAATTAAAGCTAACTAAATAAAATAAAAACCTAATCTAAGGAGACTGGTTAAATTTTGAAAAGTTCTTATATAATCAGAATCCCTTTCCCCTTGCAATGAGATCATAATCAGTGTAGGAATCAAATATTTAATGGTTAAATGTAGTTTTGTGCCAAATAGGGGCATTCCTATTCTTTACCCTCTCCCAAGCACATAAAGAGTATTGGCTAACCTAAAGTTGAGTTCCAAATTGATATGGTTATGCTGGGTAGGTTCCAGCCCGCGACTTCTAGATTACCCACTGTGCCTCTCTATAAAAATAATCAGGCTTCAAATTTTGAACTAAAGAGCAAATTAGTAAAGGTTCTAGCCTATCACCATTAAATCACCAATTTTATGCCCATCAAAACTTATCTCCCTATTTATTTGCACCAACCCATGGATTACCTTCTCACCCATGAAATTAATATGATTCTAACTAGTTGAGGAATATAGCGCCCTCCCAGGTCATTATGGATTCATAACAAATTTTAACATACCAATTGAACAGATCGAATATGTAAATTAGTTATGAAGTAATGAATCAACACCAGTATGAAATAAGAAAAATCTTAAATTGGTAAATGTTCTAGCCTATCACCCTAGAATCACCAATTTTACACCCATCATTCCATAAAAAATTCTCCATATCTATTTGCACCGACCTATGTATTACCTTCTCACCCATGGAACTAATGTGATTCTTACTTGTTGAGGAATACATAGCCCTCCCGGGTCATTATGGATTCACAATAAATTTTAATATACCAATTGATCGGATCAAATATGTAAATTAAGTATGAAGTAATGAATCATCACAAGTATGAAATAAGAAAAAAACTTAGAAAATTCTAATCCTACACATGATTAAATCTTATTATAAGGAGAAACAATAAGGAAAAATATTCACTAAGTATGGAGAAAACACAATAGAAAACTTTGTTTAAATCAAAGCAAATTCATTAGAAAAATGTTTACAACAATTATAAGATAATGAAGAACACAATACTTAAAATTTTCCCTTTGAAAAAAAAATGAAATCCCTACAATAAAGTCTTCTGCTGATCCACACAATGCTCATACAATTCCTTCCAAATATCTCTCAAAATCCCTCACCAATCTCTCCAGAAAAGGTAGAAATCTACATCTCCTAATCCTATCTACGACCTCTGGATGTTCTTGGAGATTCTAAGAGTTTGAAATGTCAAAAGGTGCATTCCCAAGTGCCCAAAGTTGTCTTATAACTCATTAGGATGTCTATAAGACGTCCAAAACCATTTCTGGCACCTAGGTGCCAGAATGTGGCACCATGGTGTCAGAACTGGGCAAGACTAGAGCCTAGGCTCCACGTTCTGAGAACTAGGAGTCATCCTGCTGGCAACACCCCTGTTTCGCTCCGTTTCACTTCATTTCACCCCGTTTTAGCTTCAATCCGCTTCAAGTGTTACACTTATAAGATAAACATGAAAATAAAAGTCCCTTAAAGTGAAATTTCATTCAAAAACACATGGTAAATGTAAAGGAGCTTAAACATAGAAGACATATCAAAATGCGCCAGATCAGAATTTTCTTCCTTGCTCGATTTTACTCCACATTGCATCATTTTTGCTCAATGTTCTCCAAAACACCATTTCTTGCACATGAAACCTAAAACATGCAAAATACATTCCTTTAAAGTACAATATTATTTAAAATAACATAAAATGTATATAAAAAATAGGTAATTTTTAGGTGTGTCGGTTGCTGAGCCAGTCACTCTTGAATCAGAGCTGGGGCAAGGACCGTCGTACCGATTTCGTGCATGTCTGCTCTGCTCGCCATCTCAAGATGGAGTGACATCGAGTCAAACAACTCCTTAGTTTCTTCCACCCTTTACTTTTTCTGGATCACTTTTTTAACCCGCTTCTCTCTCTCTGGTAGGCTCCCTCCTTCCGGCCTCTTTGAGCTGACCAACCAGCCTTCTCCCTCTAGCGTCTTTGCTACTACCGGTCAGCCCATCCCTCAGCTTCTTCGTTATTATGGCTTGACTAATCTTCAATTTCTTTTTCTCCCCTGCTTCCTTTGGAGAGAGGATTTTTTTGGTCGAAATTCTGAAAGCCTTCATCATGTCCGACTCATTTACAGATTTCTTACTGCTCGCCATAACTCTCTTCTGTTAGCAACCGACTGAAAGGCAGAAAAATAAGAAAGAGTTATAAGAAAGTGCTGATCACGACCTATTTATAGAGATTACTAACACGAAAATCCAAAAAATATTAAAAGTACTTATTCCACAGTATATAATTCAATTTTTATATTTAATTCTCTTATTCTTATCACAACTGATACTCTTAAGAAGTTTTAGAATCAGGAAACTAAATATATACGTCAAAAGTATGATAGCAAGAAACTCGAGGAAATTTAACGGGTCTTGCTTATAAACACTAAAGAATAATGTATTGGGATAGTCAAAAGACAAAAACACTAAGTGTCATTTCTTTCGATTGGAACTATAAGCCAACCAAACAATAGCATAACCGAAAGAAAGAATATGAGACATCTAATCTGAGAGATAATCATTTGTAATTAGCTCCCTCAGCTAATTCCAGAATTCTTCATAAAGATTGCCTAAGGGCACCTCGCAAAGCACATTTTTGATCCTGTGAAAAGGTCCTTTGTCTGAGGATGGATGCCCGCCAGATTAAGGTGATGCACCCTCTATATGATGGTCCAAGTCAACCTTAAAGACATGAGGGCCTTTACTCCGGATTCCATTGAGAGGGTCGGTCGATAACCTCTAAGTCACCCAAAGGCATGCAAGCTCATCGAAAGTTTTCAGCCGATCAAATGATAAGATTAATGGTCATTAAATGTGTCTTTTAAAGCAGTTATGAGTCTAAAGCAGTGCCAATGTCAGCTATGAATGTGAAAGGGTGTTAGAGACTTACAAATATGAAAATGTGTAATAATACTTGTAACATTCCTATTAAAATACAAATAAATATGTAATTTTATTATATACCTCTGAAACCAATAAATAAATGATCAATTTGCTTTATAAAGAAGTATTAAAATTATTTTCTCAAAACATGTTATTATGCACTCCGTTGTTCTTTTCATTCGTCCAACACTATATTCCTTAAGGTGTGATCTAGATAACATATTTGATTCAACAACTATTAATCAAATAATAAATAAAAATAAAAGTCAAGGATAATTATCTATTAAAAATGATAAACAATAAATAAAAAAAAATTCTATGAGGAAGAAACTCAAATTATTATGTCACATTTTCTTTCACAATAAATGCTAATTTTTATTCAATCATGATGGATATCTTATTATTAAATTCGATTAACTTTTAGCATAAATACTAGACAGCTCTTGTGTTTGGTTAATTTAGAACTCGGTCTCGAAGTGGCTTCTGCCTCTTCTGCGCTCTCCGCAGCCCGACCCCCTTCTCTCTCTTTCCTAGGGTTTCTAATTTTTCTATATACTCGCGGTTGTTAGTTGATCCGACTGTCAGATCTTCGACCTTCTCCTGGTGATTCCTAAGGGCGTGGAGGCCGACAAAATTCCATGTATGTAACCTGAATCATGTTGCTTGTTTCCTAAGAGATTTTCCAGAAGCCTCGGTTATGGCGCGGGCATGGCCTTTTTTCTTTTTTTTTTTCCCTTACGTTTTCTGATGCACTGGTATTCTAATTAAGTTTTGTTTCGTTTGTTGCCTTTTTCTGTTTCTTTGCTTTGATTTGCTTTTTCCTGATACGAGTTTTGACTTGTTTGACTTGATCTTTGGTAGGAATTAGTGAATCAGGGGCTGTCTGGTTAGCGTAATTTGATTTTTGCGCATATTTTTACCGATTCAGTTTTTGTTGGATTGTAAATCATCGAGTTTACTTCGTTTTAACAGGATATGTATGGATTTATGCTGATCTTGTTGAATCCCAGCACATTATGCTGCTTAAGAAAATACCTTTTTTTGTTCTGATTGGTTTGTAGGGTAGGCCATTTGTTAGATCTACTACCGGCTTGGTGGAGTAAGATCAAAACAGAAACCAGTGTTGAATTAGATCCACTTGTTCTTAGATACTTTATGAAGTTACTTTAAATTAATGCCTGATATATTATTCTGGCCGGCATGGTGAGATACCATGCAAAATGTCATTTTGTTTTATTTTATTTCTGGTTTTTTTACCTGATTGCTTTTTTCTAGTGATGAATTATCTTTCTTTGTTTTATTTTCGTATTATTTAATCATATATTACAACTGTGAAATTAAAAATCATCCATGTCCCTTTTCGCCAAACATAGGCTTTCTCATTAGTTGATTGTATTTGATGAAGGTTTTTCTAAGCATTCTTATTAGTTTGAGCTGCCCTATCTAGCTTAATCCTTGTTTCTGTCAGAATAAAATATAACTATTTGAATGAGCTAGATTCCTGATACTGGATGTAAATTCTTTGTTCCATGTTCTTTTTTTTTTTTTGAATCTTGGAGCTAATATATGTTTTTTACTAGTTTCCAGTAATGTCTTCCTGAATTCTAAGTAAGTGGTCCACCTTTGAAATGCCACTGTATGGGGATAACCTTCAGGTTAACTCATCCATGTCATTTCACATAGGCCATGGTAACTTTTTCCCTTCACTTGTAATTTTTTTTCACTTTAATCAATTCAAACGCGAATGAAGGTCTGGTAACTTGCTTTTAATCTTTATCCAGTTTTATTTCTGAGATGTGGAGGAGTAAGACTTGTATTTTATCTAGAAACTTTTCTTTTGACACGTCTTACAAGTTGGAATAATGTCAAATAGAGGTTTGAAGGTGTTTTATTGATTTTAAATTCTAGTTAATGATTTGTTTCTTTATCTTTTTTTTGCTAGATGCACAATGGCGGTTGAAATCACTCAAATCCTTTTAAACGCACAGTCAATTGATGCCGCTACCCGTAAACATGCAGAAGAAAGCTTGAAGCAATTCCAAGATCAAAATTTTCCTAGTTTTTTGCTCTCTCTCTCCGGTGAGTTAGCAAACAATGAGAAGCCTGTCGATAGCCGAAAATTAGCTGGTCTTATCCTCAAGAACACTTTGGATGCAAAGGAGCTGCACAGGAAAAATGAGCTTGCTCAGAGATGGCTGTCATTAGATGCATCAGTGAAAGCTCAGGTGAAAGGATGCTTGTTGCAGACCCTTTCTTCCCCTGTTTCTGATGCTAGGTCTACTGCATCTCAAGTCATTGCAAAGATTGCAGGGATTGAGTTGCCGCAAAAGCAGTGGCCTGAACTTATAGGCATTCTCTTATCAAACATTCACCAGCTACAATCTCATGTCAAACAAGCAACACTCGAAACACTTGGATATTTATGTGAGGAAGTTTCTCCTGAAGTTGCTGATCAAGACCAAGTGAACAAGATACTGACTGCAGTTGTCCAGGGAATGAATGCTTCTGAGGGGAATAATGATGTCAGGTTGGCTGCGACTCGGGCGCTTTATAACGCATTAGGATTTGCACAGGCAAATTTTTCAAATGACATGGAGAGAGATTATATTATGAGAGTTGTTTGTGAAGCAACCATGTCTCCTGAGGTCAAGATTCGACAAGCAGCATTCGAGTGCTTGGTTGCCATCTCCACAACTTATTATGACAAGCTTGCTTCGTACATGCAAGACATATTTAGTATCACTGCAAAGGCAGTCAGGGAGGATGAGGAGCCTGTTGCTCTTCAGGCCATAGAATTCTGGAGCTCAATTTGTGATGAGGAGATTGACATCTTAGATGAGTATGGAAGTGATTTTACTGCTGATTCTGATATTCCGTGCTTCTATTTCATCAAGCAGGCCTTGCCAGCATTAGTTCCTATGCTATTGGAAACTTTGCTTAAGCAGGAGGAGGGCCAAGATCAGGATGAAGGTGCTTGGAATATTGCAATGGCTGGTGGAACATGTTTGGGTCTTGTTGCCCGAACGGTTTCGGATGATATAGTCCCTCTTGTGATGCCTTTCATAGAAGAGAACATAACAAAACCAGATTGGCGACAAAGAGAAGCGGCAACATATGCTTTTGGTTCTATTTTGGAAGGGCCGTCAGCTGAAAAACTCAGCCCCATTGTAAATGTTGCACTAAACTTCATGCTCACGGCATTGATGAAGGATCCCAATGATCACGTCAAGGACACTACTGCGTGGACTCTTGGAAGAATCTTTGAGTTTATGCATGGCTCCAATGTAGAGACACCTGTTATAACCCGTGAGAATTGCCATCAGATTCTCACTGTATTGCTACAGAGCATGAAAGATGTTCCTAATGTTGCTGAAAAAGCCTGCGGTGCCTTATATTTTCTTGTGCAAGGTTATGAAGATGCTGGTTCTGCATCGCCATTGTCTCCCTTCTTTCATGACATAATTCAAGCTCTTCTTTCTGTTACCCATAGAGATGATGCTGGTGAGTCTCGCCTGCGGACTGCAGCTTATGAAAGTTTGAATGAGGTGGTGAGGTGCTCTACAGAAGAGACTGCCCCCACAGTGATGCAGCTGGTGCCAGTTATCATGATGGAATTACACCAGACCCTTGAGGCACAAAAGCTTTCTATGGATGAGAGAGAGAAGCAAAATGAACT
>JXCR01010974.1:13131-28166 GCA_002079205.1 Phalaenopsis hybrid cultivar | reverse complement strand
AGAAGAATGATAACTCAGTCATGTATGAATTTAGATATTACAGAAAAGTGAGTTAATACCTGGTCACCGCAGAAGTTCTCTAAGAACTTCTGGGTAACAAAAACCTCTCCTAAAGCTTGCTTATAGCTCTTTGGAGAAACTCTTTGAATGAGCCTTGCAAAGAAATTTGATACCTGAGTCCATGCAAAATTGGATATTAATTGCACTGTAAAATACAGCACAATGTTTAACTGGAAGATTGATTCAGAGATGAGCGGAAGTCACAATCAAAATGTATATAAAACTAATTTAAGACAAGGGCTGCTCTAATCTTAAGGGTTTCTACCTCAGGTTTCCCAAGCAAGTGAGCAGCTTTGGTAGATATGTCTCCATACAGCAGATATCTGCAAAATTGAGATATCGTAACAGGTTAAGTGTAGAATCATCAATACAATAATGATTTAAATTCGGTCCACTCAACAGTTCAAAAAATAGAGAAATAAGTGTTAAACCAAATCAAAGAAACAGCTCTTTCATCAAAACTCATGATTTGCAAATGTACAACAACAAAAACAAAACCTTTTTCCCACTAATTGGATTGGCCATATGAATCCTTTTTCTCCATTGTGTCCTATTGTGTGCCACATTTTCATTTAATCCTAATAGATCAAGATCATTTTTTTATAAAACATGGCCGAGTCTTTTAAGGTCTACCTCTACCTTTCTTATCAAAAGTTAAATCTAAAACATATACTCATCTAATAGGATCATCAAATGGTAGGCGTTTAATATAACCGAAACACCTAAGAAGACTCTCTAATCTTGTCTGCCACTAGTGCACACAAACCCTTTCACAGATATATTTGTTTCGCATTTTGTCTCCNCTCAACTCTTAAGTATTTACATATCTAACACCTAGACTTCAATTACTACATGCATACTGCCCTACCAATGCATGGAAGATGTATTTCGCTTATGCAGGCATCCCTCCTGCACTTACATAGAGAGTCCAAAGCAGGGGCAAGATTGTATCCTGCACGCAATTTTTTTTCCTGTGAACATCACTGACAACCATTGTTCGTGCCTAGACCAAACCGATCAAGGTTTTTTCAAAGCTCTGGAGTTGGTTTGTTCTCTTAGGTCAGTCCTAATTATCCTATTATTATATATTTTTTTCCTAACGTTTCAGGTTTACTTTTTGGGTGTTCTGCATTGGGACAACAGTCGTCATCCATGCTTCCCTTCAAGGGCTATATCCCATAATTACATGCAGTGTTTCGGTTGTATTTTTATCTCCATGTGGTATGTATCTTCCCTATACCCTTTTACATCCATCTCGCTTCACTTTCAAGCCTCCCTCTTCGATGCAGGACTTCCCTGACAGCAGCCCTTTTGTTATTTTCCAACAAATATTCTTTGTTCGGCCCTTCCTTTTTGTTGTGATTGTAGTTCCAGCCCTCCACCTTCACGGACACTGTTGTTCAGCTCTTCCTCTTTTCTGTCACCGCCATTTCAGCACTCCATCCTTGCTTCCATCATGTTGGGCAGCCCTCCCACAACATTCCTTGTTGTTTCCTTGTCCTCCGACATCGCAGAAACAGCCGCCTTGTTGTTTTCTGCTTGTCAACCGACATTTTAGCCTCCGCACCTCCTTCCAAACTTTTGCCAACCGCCACCCCTAAATTTTAACCTATTAGTTTGAATTTATGTCGTCAGTTGTTGCAATTGTCAGATTCTCATATGCTGGTTGTAATTTCCAATTTGATTTCCACAATAAAATTTGGTTTTCCTATTATTATTTGGTTAACTCCGGAATCATTCACTTCTTAAAAGTTAAAATAGCAGTATTTTTATGTGATATGAAAGATTTGGGTGGTGTAAATGTAAAAAAACAAGGTTGAGGTGTTAGATATGTAAATCCTTGGGAATTGTGTGGTATGTATGTAAATGCCACTAAAATCTAATGGAAGGAGGCAGGCTCTTACCCAAGTTATGTACCTCCGCAGGGTGAGAACCTGAAATTTCGTCTGCGGCTATGGTAGCAAATAATAATGAATGTGTACACCTTCTGCAAAATTAGAATATAAATATGAATCAAAATCAATAACTACATTATAAGCTTAAGCCGCCATAAAACAAACTATAAAAGGTGCATATGTTAGCCCATTCTCCTCTAAAAAAGATGCATCAAAGATCATTATAATCACTGAAGCTTGGGAAAATAGAACAGTATGCAGTGAAAGGAAATTCAGAGGGTCATTACTAATCGTAGGAAGATTTACATATATACCACTTAATCCCAACGTATTTACGTATCTAGCACCTAAACTTCTATTTTCACATAATGCGAATCTGTAATTCACTTTTAAAGTTAAAACGGTGTATTTTTTGATGTGATATGAGAGATTTGGGTATTATAAATGGAAAAAACGAAACTTTAAATGTTATGTATTTAAATACATATAAGTTGGGCGGTATGTATGTAAATCCCTGCCAAACCGAACTTCAGCTTTAAATACAGTAAGATTCATAATTTCAACAACAATGACTGGCTTGGTATAAACGAAACTTCGAAGTCAAAAATATGAGAACAATTCATATAAACTAGCAAAATCAAATGCCTAAACTAAACAGCAATCAAAATACTGCTTAATTGGCAGCATATACAGTAAAACGTGTAAATAACCATAGGTCATCTCTCAGGTGGAACATGTGGTAGCATAAAGATCAATAAGATTTACACCAAGNAGCATAAAGATCAATAAGATTTACAACAAAAAAATAAAATTTCTTCAGTGGGGGTTGTATTTTAACGGGGCGTCTTCTTTAAAGGAAGGCCCGAATCTCTCCCAAGGATGAAGGCCGCCATTGGCCTGATTTTAGTTTCCCCTGAGGATGATATTCTTGACTATTCTTATAACTTGACAGAGCCACATACAAACAACGAAACGGAATATGAAGCCTTGATACTTGGATTAGAATTAGTAATCCAAATGAATATCAAAATGATCAAGGTTTATGGGGATTCCGAGTGCATTATTTACCATGTTTTGGGAACTTTCAAAGTTCTCAAGCTGAACCTCTTAGTTTATCATAAGAGAGTTATGGCATTACTAGGTTCTCAAGCTGAACCTCTTAGTTTATCATAAGAGAGTTATGGCATTACTAGGTTCTCAAGCTGAACCTCTTAGTTTATCATAAGAGAGTTATGGCATTACTAGAGCACATCCCTGATGCTACTTATGATCTTATGTTCCCTCTACAGCAAAGTTGACGATCTACCTAAGCTTGTTAAGCAACTGTCGAGTGCTAATTGTGACCCCATGACCGTCGTGATCCAAGATCGAAACCTTCCCAGAAAGTAAAAAGTGTCATTATCGGATCAATTGCACCAACACATTCAATGCGCCGTCTCAAAAAACACGCAACAAACCATCCGAATTGCAACTCGATTGATTTCCTTTCTTAATTATGCATCCGATGGCGATGGGAAGTATACCTGGAAGTGAGTGAAGCAAAAAAGAAACCGCTCGCCGCTCTTTTGGCCTCAGCTCGGATTACACTGCTACACCTAAAACGAAACATGATGCTGATTGCCGGAATTGGGATTGCCCAACTGCTGCAGTAGAGTTACAAATTGCGTAGTGGAATGCTTCTGCTGTAGGGTTTGAAGTAGCAGGAGTTGGAAGAACTGGCTGCTGGTTTAATGCGGGAGATTGATCCGCCTATTACGAGCCCAATGATGAGGATGAGGGACGCTTCGAGTCCTCCGCATGCTTTGGCAGCGCCTGCAAAGAGATGAATTATAGTATACGTTATTATAATATATTAAATGTTAAAATAGGGATAATATTAATAAATTTTAAAATGGATATATTATATATTATTGAGCTATAATTTTTTAAAAAAATCATAATAAGATGATGAGCATATTTTTTTACTATTTTAATAAATAAATATTTTCATTAGATGTAGTTAAAATAACATAAATGATTTAATAATTAATCTTTTTTTTTATAACTTATGTGCTAGAAATTTAATGATGATCGAATGAGAGATTAACGTCTTAGTGTTGCACCGAAATCCAACAAACACGGTAACAAAAGAATAGTTTAAGAAGATAAGTTTTTTTTTTTTTTTGGAAAATCTAAAAGGAAAAAATATCATTGGTCGTAGTCTTATTAGAATTACTCTCTATTTATTTGAAATTATAAAGATTCGCAGTTACTCTAATTGGAGAAAATAAGTTTATTGAATTTTGATTGGGTTGCATATATTAGGTAGCAATAGCCTGAAAATAATAATTAAGATGTAATATGTTCGTAGTAGTTGATCACGGCAGCTGGTAGTGGTGGTTGGTGATTATTGCACGATTAATGGCTCAAAGTTTCATTCAAATATGTGAAATTAGTTCTTAGCTATCACGATACGGTCTGAAAACTTTGAATTTACGAAGATGGAAACAAATAGCAGGATAATGAAAAATATTTTTAAACATCAGTATTATTCTGCATTAAAATTCAACTATGAGAAAGTTATTAATCCATAAATAAAAATTGTGGACAATCATTTAACTAATACATGTGATCATTCGGTGAAACAACAACTGATACATCACAAGCAAATGAACATTTAGCATGAATCTTGAGGAATGTCAAGATTGTGAGACGATAATTTTAACAAGAAATATTCAAACCTTAAATTATTTTATAGCTCTGATTTCAACAAATTTAAGATATTTTTAACAAACAGGTCATTCACAAAAATACAAAATGTCAAACGTCTCATCATAGATCTTCAAAACAAAACAAAAAAAATAAAAAAAACTGCATGAGGAAAAAAAACACTTACAAAAAACGTAAAAAACAAAAACAATCAATATTAAATACACAATGAACTAAAATAAACATGAAATATATAAAATACAAATACAATAAACAGTGAATCTCTATAATAACTATTACAGTTAATAATATGATAATAACTTCAGTCAGCTTCCAACTATTACATCTGTAATTTATTCCCTCAACTATGGCGTCTCGCTAGCATCTTCCTCGTTTTTAGTACAGGTATCCAGAACATCATTTTCGACGTGTGAGAAAGAATGTCCGAGACGATACTCATATGCATCGGTAGGGACTTGTTCATGATGTGTGTCCGTCATACGAAAGTCATCGTCGTTGGGGAAGGACGTCGTTGAATATAATTGTGAAAAGTCATTGTGGCAATCACAATTTACACATGTTTTGGAAATAGATAAATTGACATAGTGCCAAGTAGAACTCATTTCTTATTTCAAACAAAAAAAAAATCCTCTCAATGACATCGCATAAAGAGGAATGTCTTTTATTGAACATTTATTTCCTACTTATAGTGAATTTTTTTGCTCGCTCAAAGTCAAGTATGCGATATCTCCTATCAAGATAAAACTTGAGATACACTCGCTACAACGGTTATCCAATATCAAGAAAATAACATTACTCAATAAGGATCGAATGATTAATACTAAGGGAAAAAAATTATGAGTAGCTCGGTCTCAAGCAAACCTGTGTGTGGACGTGAGAGGTTGTTTTTTTTATTTTGTGCTGCAGCTTTGAAAATTTGAATGTAATGTGCACTATCCTCCCAGATGGTCAAGACAAAATTGAAGCACGTGTTGAAGCCACATACCGCGCACGACATACTGTTGCAGGGACCCACAATGACCAATGAATGCAATATTTTCATTTAAAAAAAAACGTGCATCAACACATGTTCCATCAATTACTCTAATAAAATTTTAGAAATATAACAAACTGTTATGTAATTGTGATATTTATTTGAAAACTGAATGTAATAAATACGATAAATTAGCTTAAAGTATGACATATGTCACGCATTATATGAAATTTATGTTAGGATCCGTTCGAAGGTAGGATATATTAGTTTTATGATTTTTGAATAAAAAACTAATAAGTGCATTCAACCCTACTAAAAATTATCTAAAAATCATTTTGGATGAGTGTTGAAATCGCTCAACAGATCATCTTATTGATTCATTTTACGATAATATGTAGACGGTTATTGTCAGCACATCTCGCGACGTCATTTTGAATGAGTCATGAAATTCATAATTTATGTGTAGTTCCTTCAGCAGATCGGTGAATACCGTCCGTGTCATGCGAAACATATTACTAAATCTCGTTGGGTGGCACAATGAGATTTATATTGTCAGCATATGAGGATGTATGTAAGGGTAACACTCTATGTACATGTAAAGCATACGACAAATGCAACTCTCCTTCTACGCTTTGCTCTAGTTGTGTCATGTAATTCGATATCAAAGTGGCTAACACATAAGCATCAATGAATTATCTACAATCATACAAGGTTACCAACAAAACCAACACAAGCAAATAACTTTGCAGAAGTAAATAAAAAACTCTCAAGTGATATGTCCAAAGCAGTCTAATTATCTAAAACAAATAAAAAAACTCAAAACACAAAAGAATGTCCCATGGGAATCTAATTAAAAAAATGTTTCTCAAATGTCCATGTTCCCATAAAAGTATCGTAGATAAGTCATCCTATGATCAATGGGCATCATGATGAATAACTCTCTCCAATTCGGATTTTTTAGTAACTTCATAGAAAACAAATATAGTAGTATAACCTAAAATTTTTTTGGAAATGCATGCATAATTTGTACAACTCGTTGGACAAAAGTTGTTTGAGATGCACTGAGGACACTGGCACATAAAGCCGTCAATTGTAATATATGACTTAGAGTGACTCGTGGACTCAAGTTCATGGAGGTCCGACCCTGGACATTCGGTGGAATCACTCGTTCGAACGTTGTCAAGACACCCCCAAACATACGATCTAATTTCTCCTTAAACTAAGGATCGATTCTACTGTGTTGATTTTTTTTTCCAACAAATACCACCTACAAATTCATATAACATGTAAAAGTAATTTAAAAATAAATAAATAATTGACCAAAATATGAGACAATAAAAAAGTGTTCACCTGAAGTTTATTTTCTCACCACTCATCTTAAGCACCAATTGCTTACTTCACCGGATCCCGCACCAAACCGTTGATTGCTTCAATTTCTTTTAGATTTTTCAATCATTATTTAGATGATCCCATGTGTTTTTTAACTGCACCCTATCGTACTCTCTGCTTATACATTCCTTGATTTTTTTAATAATATTTTGCTAATCATCCTCGTTGAAAATAGGTTGTCAGCCTTTTTCCCATATCAACCTCCTTGAGGCAGATGTCGTAAAATATTAATTTTGTCTCTTCATCTCACATTGCAAAAGAACCAGTCTTTTTTGGCTTAACAATTATATTATTAGCATGAAAAAAAAAATTATTAACTTAAATAGGAATGCCACAATATCGCAAATCAAAGAAAAATCAGAATTCTGCAATATTATCACCACGACCTCCACACCAACACATTCACACACCGACACATCAAGATACCAATACATCCACCACACCATCTTCACACACTAACATCTTCATGCAAATATAACCACACACTAACCATCACCTCCACACCGACACCACCAGACATCACACAAACAATAAGACCTCCACCAGACACCACCACTTCCACACCAACACCTCTACACGCCGGCACTTTAAGACAACAACACATCCACCCACCATCAGCACCATATCTACACGTCAACACCTCCACACGACCACACACTAAACATCACATCCACAACCACACACCAACACCTCAACACAGACAAAACCACACATTAATCATCGCATCCACAACCATGCACAAACACCTCCATCTCCACACACGACCACTCAGACACCACATAAATACCTTCAATACCACCAAAACCTCCGCACACCACCATACACCACACAAACACTTTCAACACTACCACCACCACAAACACCTCAAAAAACCACCACACAGACACCTCCAATACCATCAATACCTTCACATACCACCAAAGATAAAGATAAAACCCTTCAATACCTCCAACACCAATAACCCTCTTTCAGTCATTTCTCAAATTCCCACTTATACACCATAGGTAAGATAAGACCCCACCCCATATTTTTCGTATTGGCTACTGCATACAAAACATCTGAAACATTGCTACCATCAAATCAAACACGATCTTCCAATAATTTCTCAACATTTCATTCAAACGTCCAAACTAGAGATAAAACCCCAACGCATATTCTGCTTGTACTGCAAAGTACATGCATGACACTTGAAACATTGCTAACAAATTAAGCACCCTCCTTCAATCATTTGTGAATTTCTTACTAAAACACCAATGACATAGATAAAACCCAACTTCATCAGCCACATGTTCGCAAAAACTGAATTCCAAATCATAAGGAGAAAGTCACAAATCACACGATACAAATTTTCACTTCAAAACGCAAATGAGAAACCCACAAAACGCATCTGACTACCACCTCCGCACATTGTTATCAACAAATCAATCACCCTCTTTAAGCCATTTCTCAAATTCCCTCTCAAACACGAAAGGTAAAGGTAGAGCCACAACCAATATTTTTCATACAGACTACTTCAAACAGAGCACCTGAAACATGCTACCAACAAATCAAACACCTTCTTTCAACCATTTCTCAATATCTTACTCAAACATCCAAGCTAAAGATAAAACCCCACCCCCTATTTTGCATACTGGGCCCTCAAAACATACAAGACACATGAAACATTGCTATGAACAAATCAAACACCCTCCTTCAACCATTTCTCAAATTGTCATTGAAACACCAAATGTAAAAATAAAACCCCATTCCATCAATCACACATTCGTAAAAACCAAATTCTAAATCATAAAGAAAAATGAACAAATCACAAAATCTAAATTTTCACTTCAAACCGCAAATAAGAAAGCCACAAAACACAAAAAAAAGTCATTCAATTGAAAAATATAGGTGATACTGTGGTTTATGGGGGGACGAAGAGCACCGTAAACAGAAAAGAGAGTTGGATATCAGAGGGAAGAGGGAGAGTAGAGAGCCAACCCATTGCCACCAGAGATCAGCGGGAAGAGTGAAAGGATCAAGACAACCTGTTGTCAACAGAGAGATACGAGAGAGAGAGAGAGAGGAACGACCGAGAGAGACGGTCTAGAGAGTCGAGGGTAGAAGAAACGCGGGACGATCGAGAGAGTGCAGGGCAGAAGAAATGCAGAGGTTATTAAAGTAGTAGGGTGTTAGAAAATGTAGACTTCATGTTAGAAAATGTAGATTTGAGAGTCCAACCTGAGGCCTGCATTTAACACAAATTATTTAAAAATACGGCTGCTTCTAAACACTTCAACACAGTTTTTCACAACGCACCGTGGTGAAAATGCTGGCCCAAACGAGGCCAGAAGTGCTATGCGTGAAAATAATAACTNGGGGGAATATTCCTCGTGTTACTGCGCCGTTTTTTTTCTGTGTCGCGCGGGATACGTGACGTAATTTTATTGGATACGCACGTTCCTTTATGTGCGTAATACTGATGTAATATTTTTTCTGAAAGAAGGCACCGTGGTGAAAATGCTGGCCCAAACGAGGCCTGAAGTGCTATGCGTGAAAATAAAAACTCAAGAGCGAGATGGCAAAATCTTTGGCTGCTAGTATGTAATTTTCCCTTTTAAAAATGCATTCGCAGCGAGAAGACAAGTGTGGAAGCCGGCAACTCCTCTGTCGCCATGGTTGCTCCCTGGCTCATCTTCTTCTTCTCTCTTTTCTCCCTCACCATTCTCTCTTCAGCCTCATTAACCTACGAAGATCTTCTCAAATCTGCGCGGGAACCGGAGTTCTTCACCTGGATGAGGAGCATTAGGAGGAAGATCCACCAACACCCGGAGATTGGCTTCGAAGAGTACAAGACCAGCGAGCTTATTCGATACGAGCTCGAGGCTCTCGGCATCGACTACGTGTGGCCGGTCGCCAAAACTGGAATCGTGGCTTCCATTATTGGATCCCGTGAAAACCCTCAGTTTGCTCTACGAGCAGACATGGACGCTCTTCGTGTACAGGTGTTGTTCAATTTCACTCATCCTTTGAAGCCGGAGGGCTTATGATTAGCAGTCATTTGTAGATTTGGTTGTGGTGTTCCGGTTATTTACAAATATTGGGATTTTAATGGCGTAATTTGTTTGTTATTAGGCTCTAATTTGAAGATTTTATCTTCGTTTGAGTAAGTTTCTGGGAATTGGGGAGATCAGCTAATGAATCTCTTGTTTTCTCAATATTTTGCAGGAAATATGCTCAAATATGTCATTGGATTGGGGATTTATTGATAAATTTCATGCCCAGTGGATTTAGGATTTGATTAGAAATTTTTAACAGAAGTATGAGATGGTTAGCATTTGCTCCCATGACGTTGATTTATAATAGTTTTGAATTGAAAATGATTTGTAGCCATGAATAAAATAGATTAAGAACTAGAGAATCACTTCTGTGTTGGGCGGGAAAAAAGGCTGTATTATTGAAATTGAGTCTCAAAACATCACGGGATTATCATAATGAATTAATTCAAATGTTTCCTTTGAGTCGTTAGTTGCTGTTGGATTACTAAACCTGTTTCAGATATATTAAATAGTTTCAAGAGGATTTAAGATAAACCTAACTCACCACTACTACCAAAACAGGGAAAATTGCAAACTTTTTGGTGCGGGGCTCAGTGGAGGACCGGCAAGTCCTCAAGGGAGGGGGCTGCTACCTCGTCTTCCCTTTTCCTTCCTTTCATTCATTTCTTCCTTCCCATTTCTTCCTCACATTTCCTTTCTCTCCCCCCTCACATTTCCTTTCTCTCCCCCTCACATTTCCTTTCTAAGCACATTCCTATTTTAAATCCTTTCCTAAAGCCTAAAATTCTAATTTCATTGTCCTTCCTTATTTTAAAATCTTTCCTAAAATCTAAAATATCTTTCTTATTCTCCCCACTTATTTAAAAAAATATGAAATCATTTTTATTCTCCCCTTTCTAATCATTCACATGTTTATTCTCTTGTTTTAAAAAAAATCATTTTTATTCATTTTTCAAACTGAAGGAGGATTGACCAAATATTTTCCTATTTCTGTTGGATTACATCAGGGATTGGCTGTGTTGATATGACTTATATTCAAGTCATTAAAGATATGTATACTAGAGCTGTTACTTGTGTCAAACTGAAGGAGGATTGACAAAATATTTTCCTATTTCTGTTGGATTACATCAAGGATCGGCTTTAAGCCCACTGAAGGAGGATTGACCAAATATTTTCTTATTTCTGTTGGATTACATCAGGGATCGACTTTGAGCTGATATCTTTTTGTTTNTAGTTATAGATGGTCTTACTAGACATCTACAAGAGGATGTACCTTGGTGTATGCTTTTTGCTGATGATATCCTTCTCGTGGATAAAACGAGAGAAAAAACCCAAGAAAAACTTGAATTATGGAGGTCTACACTGGAGTGNAGATATCTTGGGTCTGTTGTTTAAAGCGATGGTGATATAGATGGGGATGTTAATAGTAGAATTCAAGTTGGTTGGTTGAAGTGGAGGAATGCTTCGGGCCTTTTGTGTGATAGAAAAGTACCGCTTAGACTGAAAGAAAAATTTTATAAGACGACGGTGAGACCTGCAATGCTCTATGGCGCTGAATGTTGGCCTTTAGAAGAGAAGCATAATAATAAGTTAAGCGTTGTCGAGATGAGAATGATTAGGTGGATGAGTGGCTTTACACTTAGAGACAAAATGCGAAATGAATCTATCCGTGATAGGGTTGTTGTAGCTCCTGTGACGGACAAAATTAGAGAAAATCTTCTTAGATGGTTTGGTCACATTAAACTTCGACCATCTGATGAACCGATTAGGAGAGTAGATGTTTTATATTCGACTTATGTTATAAAAGACAGAGGTAGACCAAGGAAGACTCGGGCTTATTGTATAAAAACTAATCTAAATTTATTAGAAAGACAAAGGTAGACCTAGGAAGACTTGGGCTTATTGTATAAAAAATGATCTTAATTTACTAGAAGGAAATGAAAATATGACACTAAATAGGACGCAATGGAGAAAAATGATTCATGTAGCCGACCCCACATAGTGGGATTAAGGCTTTGTTGTTGTTGTTGTTTCTTATTTTGAAAGTCTTCAAAAAATCTAAAATACTTCCTAAAATAGGTCAAGCATTTTTATAAATAGGAGATGATGCGTTTAGAGGTAGGGGTTTTGTTTTTGTTATTTGAAATTAGATGTTATCTTTGGTATTTTCCCTTCGAGGGTTGTATCCGACTTCGAGGTTGTGCTTCGACTGTCACTCGTTTGAGGTGGTGATCTTCTCCAAGGGTCCTGGTGGTGCTCCGGCTGTAGCTAGACCCCGACGAGATATTTATCTATCCTTACACCTTTCTTGCTATTGTCCACCCGCTTCCCAATCCTACAACAGGCCACCGTACCTCTTCGCCAACAACTGTCGGCTGCTGTCCTCCCTCCAGCCTGCTGCNTGTTGCAGAGATGAGAATGATTAGGTGGATGAGTGGCTTTAAACTTAGAGACAAAATGCGGAATGAATATATCCATGATAGGGTTGGTGTAGCTCCAGCGACGAACAAAATTAGAGAGAGTCGTTTTAGATGGTTTGGTCACATTAAACGTCGGTCATCTGATGATCCAATTAGGAGAGCAGATGTTTTATATTCGACTTATGTTAAAAAAGGCAAAGGTGTCTACTTGAGCTTATTGTATGAAAAATGATCTTAATTTTTTAGAACCAAATAAAAATATGACACTTAATATGACACAACGAAGAAAAAAGAATTCATGTAGCCGACCCCACGTAGTGGGATGAAGGATTTGTTGTTGCTGAATTTTTATAAGTAACTTTGCTCCCGTGACGAACAAAATTAGAGAGAGTCGTTTTAGATGGTTTGGTCACATTA
The DNA here is from genome assembly GCA_002079205.1 of Phalaenopsis hybrid cultivar. Taxonomy (NCBI): domain Eukaryota; kingdom Viridiplantae; phylum Streptophyta; class Magnoliopsida; order Asparagales; family Orchidaceae; genus Phalaenopsis; species Phalaenopsis hybrid cultivar. Next base: position 15,268 of record JXCR01010974.1, on the reverse strand, counting down.
AACGCCGGTCATCTGATGATCCAATTAGGGGAGCAGATGTTTTATATTCGACTTATGTTAAAAAAGTCAAAGGTGTCTACTTGAGCTTATTGTATGAAAAATGATCTTAATTTTTTAGAACTAAATAAAAATATGACACTTAATAGGACACAATGAAGAAAAAAGAATTCATGTAGCCGACCCCACGTAGTGAGATGAAGGCTTTGTTGTTGCTGAATTTTTATAAGTAACTTTTCATTATTTATATTAAAAAAAACCCAAGGGCAATATATTAAAGAGAAAAGATACAGATAGGTTGTGTGAATGGGCTCAAATGGGCATTCAACCCACACGGTACAACACACACAAAAACGTCAAAAAGGGTACATATAAAAAACAAAAAAACCCAAAACCACTAGGGTGAGGAAAAAATGAGGGTCATCCCAATTTAGTTCTGCCTCTACCTTTAGTTCTCGGAAGGGATCCAGTTAACAAATTGGTAAGGTGTGTATCATTACCCGAAGTAACCAAAGCATCATCCATAAGATTCATGAGCTCAAGTAGATCTCAATTATTCTTCTTCCTCCTGGAAGTGTAAACCTATCATTCCTCATCCGAAGAATCAGTCTGATGAGGTGGTAGAGTTGTAGCGTAAGAATTACTAATCGTTGTACCCACAACAAGTTCTAGTATATGTGAAGTATGAGTTGCCTCTACACCAAATACTTCTTGAAGATGGGGAGCTGCGAGGTTCTCCTGAGTATTAGTCTGAACACTATCCTTTGTAGGTAATAGTCATTCAGTGTTGTTTTCAATAAGGTTTGAAGGTGTAGGTTGCCCAACAGAGCCATCCAGCATCACATCAATCACAATAACAACAGTGTCAATGGAGGGGGGGTCCACAAGGGCAACAGACACCTCTTGTCTTATGGTAGTGTCCTCCACAGATATAACTAATATGTCTAGAGCTGTGGGGTTAGACCCATCCTTATTCACTTGGACCTTAGATTTCAATTAGGATGGAGCTTGTGACATTTATCGGTATGCCCAAACATCTTACAGTGAGCACAATAAAGAGGTCTGTGTTTCATGACGATTTGTTGCCAATATCCATTATGAGTTGTACCCAAACAGACTTCAGTAACATCAGGTAAAGTAATATCTCTTTCCACAAGTATTCTGGCCACAAAATGTGGTTAAATTGAAAGTGGGTATATCTAACTTCAAAGGATCCCCAAGAATGACCCCAATAAAGTAGAGAACCTGATGATGAAAAAAAAGCAGCTTGAGACAAGGTAGACTAAACTATACCGGTATAGTGGGAGTTTCATGATTTGGGTCAAAATCAGGAGACCGCTTGAGTAACTTCATTGACTTGCCAGCAATATTAAGATATTTCTTGAAGAAAATTCGGGTGTAGTCTTCAGCCACGGTTAGTTGAATCAACACATGTCTCTCATCTATGAGTCTCACTTTCACTTGTCTACTAGTTTAAGATCAACACATTTTCTGATAACTTCTATAGGTGGGTGCCCCCACTGAAATTTTTCAATAAGAGCAAATTTGAATTTCTCCGTCATAGTTGAAATTTTTAAGTAAGAGAAAAAAATTACTGCTTTCCTACTTTTCATGTTTCCCTTCTTAACAAAGGACAATCACCTGTACCATCACGACAATCCTTATAACTTGAGGGGAAGACAACTACAGACTCCACTTGAGGGTTACCCACCACGTGGGCCAATGAGACTTTGTCATATTCAACCAAAGAAGAAGGGAGCGCCATCAGAGCATCGGATCTGTCGGCCTTGTTGTCGGGTAAGGAGAGGCGCAGACGCTGCATAGTGTCAAAGCAGCGAGAGTCGACGAAACTGTGCGAGAGAAGGAGAACGACACAGACGAGCCGGACGAAGACGCGAGCTGCAACAGAAGTAGAAGCAGATGCAGACGAGTCGTCGACCTCGAAGAGACGTCGTAACGTCGGGATGAAGCAACAAGAGTCGACGAAACAGGTGACTCAAACAACGAGTGCGAGATACGACAGGTGCATATTAGGGCATACCTATATCATCTCGGGATAAAACACACACACACACACAAATATATATATATATATATATATATATATATATATATATATATATATATATATATATATATA
>JXCR01010973.1:0-15499 GCA_002079205.1 Phalaenopsis hybrid cultivar | reverse complement strand
AGATGTGATGCTTGTGTATGTGATATTGGAGTTCAAAGAATATCATGTGTGAGGGATCGTAACAAAGAGTTGTTGATAAGTTATTTTTATGGTTCAATCAATGTGATAGATAGCTACGAGTTTCCAAAAGAAAGCATGCTAGTAATTCATTGGAGAAAAAAACTTGTTTTGCTCAATAATGATTTCATTATTAACATATCATATTTTGACTTCTTCCATAGATAAAATTGATACACCAAGTATTGGAGCAACTTGTTATGCCACATAGGATTTGTCTAACTTCCCATCTCACTTGCGTACTACGCTCACATTTTAAAACATAACCGCCACGAAGTGACTATCCTAGTCGCATACTTAGGTTAGCCAACCTCTTAACTAATTAAGTAAGCATCTAGGAAACTAGTTTCATTAATTTTAATCTAAGTTGCCAACATCTCAAATATTTTTTTTTGAAGTTTGGTTGATTTCAAACAAAAAAGTTATACGTTGAATTACATATCGAACCGAGCAAAAATTACCTCAATATTTCAAGATATTGGGTTAGAACATTGGCTCCTGAGAGTACCTCTATTGTGATGTCTTGGCTACCAAGTTAAGAAGCGAAACTAAATTCCCAGAGTAATTTGGACAATGCATTTTCAAAATAGTGACATGTTATGTTCACTAGAGCAAGTTCTTCAAATGTAATGAGATATATTTTTCAAATTTAAATCACTAGAGCAAGTTCTTCAAGAGTAATGAGATATATTTTTCAAATTTAACACAGATTTTTCCAAAAAAAAAAAAAGAAAATGATACTAAAATGCAAAAAAAATTCAACTAGTATGAAATTTTTAAATTTACAATATTTTTTCTAAGGGGCAATACCCTTTTGATTTATAGATAGAATCAATGTTTTAAGAGGGGTTGTTGGACGATACATTTTAGTTGTTACAGGGCGAGGCATAAAACTTAAAGCGTCTGGCGTAAAAATTATGTCAATTTATTTTGCCCTGCGAGGTAAAGAAATATAAGACATAATTATTAAGAGAAAAAAATAAGAACTTATACTCATTTAATTTCAAAACAAGTCTTCTATGAATAAAATATTCAAGATATTGACATAAATACACCATAAAAAATACATTAAAATTAATTAATAACACTGCACATTAAAATTAAAAAAAATAAACCGTCAAAATTCATGTCAAAATTTTCATTCAAACTAACCTAAATGTGGATTTCACTATAGCTAAAATATTTCACTGTAGCTACAGTGAAATCACTATAGCTAAAGTGAAATCAACGCATTAATTCGTGCATATGTTTCTAGGCCAGGTCTCCGTGCGACGTTTCTATTTCTACTGGCCCACAGGACTCTTTGTGTGCAACTGGTAAGGGATGAGTGCGGGCCCGACAAGTGCAGAATTTCGGTTGCTCTCTCTATGTGTGACTAGAAGATGAACAGAAAGAGGGGAGGCGGCTGGATCAGCAGCCCTTTATGGGTTTTCTGCACCTGGAAAAGAGAGACGTCAAAAACTTCATTTCCTCTCTGCGTTCATCTGGAAGATGAACGGAAGGGAAGGATGAGGTGGTTGGATTGCAGGGCCCTATCAGGGCTATTTGCGCCTGCAAAAGAGTACGAAAAGAGGCGATTGAAACGAAATCGGGTAGGTTTAAGTCTTAGCACGATTAGAAATTTTTTTCTTTTTTTAAATAGACGGGGGCGTAAACCACGATGGGGGTCTAAAATTACTTCATAGGCGTAAAAGACCTGCGAGGGCGTACGCCCCATGAGGATCACGCCTCACTGGGTTGGGGCGCTTTACCTTGCACCTCGCCCAAGGGCACGCCCGGGGCATGCCCCATTAAAATAGAGGATAGAATCACCTTTCAAAGTTCGTGATACTTCATTGTCAATATATGTTTGAAGTTAGTAAACATCAAGTTCAACTTGCCCCATTACAATACATGGTTATCACACAAGGGTCCAAGCATTTTGAGTACTATTTGATGAGTTATCATATTAACTTTTTGAAGAACAAGGCAGTCAACTCGACAATGCTTCTCATGAACATTCGCATCAACTTGTCTTATCACTCATCTTTTTTAACTTCTTGTAATGATGCTTCAATTAAGAGTTCTTCCAATACCTCAACAAACGTTTGCAAGTCTTCTTCATTATAATTTCTCCAATCAGTCAAGTTCTTTATAGACGTTTAAAGCAAGGGCGGCTCTAATTGTGTAAGTTATACTCGATAGCAAGCAATGCCTCAAATACATGAGACAATATGAAGAAAGCTGACCAATCATCGAAGAAGCCATGATATTAAGGTTCCTTAATATAGATGGATAGCATCTCAGTATACTTGCTTTTAACACCATCCAAAGTAGATTTAAAAGTTGCTTTTTTGTAGCGTGCCTTAACCATTTGTCATATGACGCCATATCGGAACAAACTTGAGAAGAATCACTTGATTTTCATAGAATTCTTTTACTTGTCAAAAAATTAATCTTGTGAATTATGATCAGCATTGGAGGGCCACAGAGACAAATAATGTACGAGAAGTTGCAATAAACAAATATGTAACTGAAGCAAGAACCTTGGCTTCAATTAATTTTCAAAATAATCAATCATGACAAGTATACATTTTAAATGAATTTAAAGGCTCGAGAAGATCAACATTGTAGATAGCAAACATCCATAAACTAGAAACAGAGTAGAGTTGTGGGAAATCATTTTCAGTATTGACCTTAAAATGATATTTCTGCATTACTAAGTCTCTGTTCTCAAACTCATCATTTATTTGATTGACTAATGATTGATGAGAAAATGGTGCCATGTTCGACACCAATACCAGAAGTTTATTAAAAGATAATAACTGAAACTTTATATTAAACCTAGTTATCAAAACTACAAAAAATATTTTGACAGCCTAAGGAAAAATAGCTTTTATATGGACTTTTCAAAGCAACTCTAACTCACTGGACTCCAAAAGAGCCATCTACAAAAAGAAATAGAATAATTTGTTTTCAATCATGATCTCTTTATTGACTATTGGTTGCATGAAGTCAACCGAAATATCGTGCATATGTCGTGATAATCGTTCTCATCATAAAGGAGAATAGAAATTCGATTAATTCAACTATCCATTTCAGAAGATAGCCTAAGGGATTCAACTTCGACAATATAATATCCAATGGATGGTTAGCGTTGACTTGATAGAACGAGCTTATAAATAATGATGAAGTCATTGAGCAGAACTGACTAGCGCCCATGTCAAATTTTACATTATGGGGCCTCAATCCAGCCCTCGAAGATTTTTGTTGGCATGCTAGATTGCAATAGCTTCTTTCCATATTCTTTGGTTAGGATAGAACTAAATGCCCTTCGGTCATGCCAAGGCAAAATAGCAAGCCATCAAGAGCTTCGAATAAGAAGTAGAAAAAAGAGAAGCAATTTTACTTCGAAGTTTTAGTTGGATTTCTTTGGGATTTCTCACTGTAGACATCCCATGGATGGCTTTGACCTTATTTGTATTCATCTTGAAACCTTAAAAAATAAGAGGAAAAAACCCCCAAAAACTTCCCAAATGTGTTTTCGAAGGTACAGTTAAAAGGTGGTGTTGGTGTATTTTATAGTTTCTAAGAGAAATGAATGTCCCTTAAAAGACTAAGTGTTGGGCAAATGTTTTGCTTTTGAAAATTAGATCGCCAACATTTACTTCAATGTTTTTACAGCTTTGATCTTATAAGACTTTGTTCAGCATTCATGAGAAAGCCACCTTAACATTCTTCAGCCTGAATAGCATGACAATGTCGTAAGACAATCCAACACTAGTTAAATGCAGTCTTCTCAGAATTTATTAGATGCATTTGAACTTCATAATAGCTCAAGAAGATAACAAGCTCATGACTAAGTAGCCAATAATAAAGTTGGCTGAAGTGTCAATTTGTAGAAGTGGGCAGAAATAAGGGGGATTGGCCAAGCTCAACTATGTATAGTTGACGGAAATCCTCTATTTTTCACGTGATTTTCACACCATCATACTGTCTAAGATCTAGTCCAGTTTTTGCACCTCCAAAATGATGCCAGCCTCCTTGAGCTTCAAAACCTCACCATGAATTGGTTCAAACAAATTCCTATCAACTTGATGAATCATTTCTTATAGCTTTGACTGACTTGAAAAGTTAAATTGATGAACAGTACAATGATATCAAAACCTAGCATTTCAGCTATAAACCAAGCAAAAATGCTAGTGTTCAATCAGAGGATTGTGAAAAACTATTCCTAGAGATTTAGGTTGAAAGAAGTAGATGCACAAAGTACAAACCAATTGTTTTCATCAAAAACAATAACTTCTTTGTTGGTCTCAAAATCTTGAGCCTTCCTCCTCTCTAGATTTCAAGTTTCAACACATTGTCAATAATCACCTTGAAGTAGCACGACTAAGATTGCAACACATCTCCTTGGACAATGATGATTGAGCATTTTGCAATGAATTTTATTACAACGGTAAGTGAAAATGGCTACCTTAAATGTGTTGAGAGACCACTCAAACACTGCATTGTATGTTGTGAAGGTGTGTCGACTATGATAAAATCGGTACTTTATTTATCGCATTTGCACCACACACCAAGTAATGGGAAATGCAAGTTGTCTTTCGGACTACTTGTGCCAGCCAAAGGAACCATAAAAAAGCCAGCAATAGTACCTTAAGATTCATATGATCAAAAACTCAAGCCCCGTTTGGGGCGGCAATAGGGTGGCGGCGCAAGATTTTACTGTTTGGGGCGAAGGAGCATCAGCGGTGAGGCGCACTTAGACTAAAACGTGGGCCGCGGGTTTGACCTCGGGGCCCGCTTTTCTCGTTTGGATTTTTACGTTGGTGCCCTCTTTCTCATCCGCCCTAACCCTTGTGTCGAACTAGAAAGTGGAAGCTGTGATTTGTTGCTCCTCTTCCTCCTCTTCTCCCACATTGCTCGCGCTCCCTGGTTCCTCTTCCTCCTCTTCTTTGGTGTTTCTCACGCTGCTTGGTTGCTCTTCGTCCTCTTCCTCCTCTGATCCCCAACGGTAAGCGCTTTTTCTTCAACAAATGTGAATGCTTGTTTGTTGGATTTGTGATGTTAAATTTGTAAATGTTGATCGGCAATACGGATGTGTAGTATGAATGTGAATGTCAGATGTTAGATTGAATTTTTGGTGGCTCGGGTTTAGTAAATTGTAAGAAAAAAAAATTTTTGAGGATGTGGCTTGAGGATGACAGTAATCTAATGTTTGATAAGTTTGAGTGAAGGTCTATATTGGTTGTGACATGATCATTGATGTGAATACACATCATTTGGGTGATCTGCATTAGGATCTAACAAAAAAAAGGAAAAAAAAAATTATTATGGATGAAGCTTGGGCATTGAAATTAGATTATTCTTATTGTTCTTTTCAGTTCTTGGTGTTGTGGCTTGGACATTGATGTGAATACATATCAATTGGGTGGTTGTGGCTTGGGGTTTCTTCGGGTGGGCTTATAGCGGTTCCCATTTTGATATAGATTACTTTTATTAATGACCTTTTTATTGTTGTTCTTCATCTTTCAACTTTATCTAATTGGGCAAAAGTATTTAAAAAGTGGCTTCTTGAAATGAATATAGTTGTAAACGTTAGAAATTCTGCTAGCAGAGAGGATGTGGATGTGGCTTGGTGTGGTTATGGCTTGGGTTTGTGGATGTGGTTTGGGGTGGCTTTGGCTTAGGGTTGTGGATGTGGCTTGGGGTGGATGTGGCTTGGGGTCGCTGTGGCAGGGGGTGCTGTGGCAGGGGATTGTGGATGTGGCTTGGGGTGGTTGTGGCGTGGGGTTGTGGATGTAGCTTAGGGTGAGGGTTTTGTGGAGGCCTGAGTTGGTGGTTGTAGCTTGTTTGCTAATATTCATGTTGTTTCATTTTGACGGAAGTGGTAGAGTACACTTTCTCGTGTAGTTTTGTTCACTGATCTTGTCAATGCTCCATCTATTGTGGTTGTGGCTTGTGGTGAGGATTTTTGTGACAATCTTTTTTTATGATTGTTTTGTTATATTGTAGTAATACAAGGACTAATAAAACCAAAGAGACTGGTACGCCAGTATTGTGGGAAAAATAAAAAAAAATAATATTTTGTGATATTTGTCTTAAGGAGATCGATCTGGGAAACAAGCCTATTACTTATTTCAATAAAAAATGGTGGCAAAATATTATCAAAAAATTCAAGTACAGACAGAAAATATGACAAGATGCAATCGAAGAACAAGTAGGATCAACTTAAGAAGGATTAGAAAATTTGAAAGGAATTGAAACAATGACCAACGGGCTTGAGATGGGATTCGGTCAAGTGAACCATTGATACTCCCGATGAGTGTTGGGCAGAAAAACTTGCGGCAAGCATTTTTGATATATTCCCTTAATTTGGTCAATTTCATTTTTTTTTTTTTAATTGAAGTGTCATTTATGAATTAATAGGTGGTGCCCACTGCAAAGAAATTTAAAATTTGTGGAGTTGAACCTGGGTTGGAGAAGTTGGATCGAATGTTCGGAGGTATTGTTGCTACAGGCAATTATGCATGTACCCCCAACAAGGTAGGGTTTGGTGGTACCCCCCAGAACTTGGAAGCCCAGCGATCAGGTGATTCAAAAAAAATCCCCAACCCGAGCAGCATGAACTTGAGTCTGCAACTCGTTTTAAGCGTCTGAGGGTTGAAAATAAAAAGAAAGTTGGGGATACTTTCTTTAGAAGCCAGATATCACAGGTGGTGTCTTCTTGTAGCGCTAAACCACACACCTCATGCAAATTCTATCGAGCAGACCCTGGAAATTCTGAATGAATCTAGAGAAATTTTTGAGGTATGTTAATCCTGAAGTATGTCAATCAAGGGGTTGTTGTTGTTCAAAGTTGTGGTCTATGGAAAGGCAAGAAAAATTATTTTGAAGTCCCTGTTAGGATGACTAGAGAGAAAAATTTAATTTTTAATGCTTAAGCTCTTAGTATGGAATATTAGAGGTATTGTTGATATCAATGACTCTAATCATCTTTTTAATATTATTAAATCTCACAAGTTATCTTTCTTTAAAATTCTTAAAACTAAGATGACTTCTCATAATAATGAGAAGTATATGAAACATTTCAAAAATTTTAATGCTTTAGCTAATCTTAATAATAATATTTGGTTTTTCTGGCTTTATGTTGTTAAAGTGGATCTTCTTATTAATCATAATCAGTTTCTCCATTTAAAGGTTTATTTTGGTAATTTGTCCTTATTTGCTACTATTGTTTATGCGGGTTGCACTAAACTTGATCGACTTGATCTTTGGGCTAATCTTGCCTCTCTTCGATCCATTTGGAATGAGGCTTGGATTGTGGGGGTGACTTTAATGTCATCCTCTCTGTGATGTAAGAATCCGAATCAAACGCTTATTACTGATTTTAATGATGTTTTATTGAATGTTGGACTCTTTGATCTTGGTTATATGTGCACTCCGTTCACTTGGTATAGGGGTAAGGTTTTTGAAAGGTTTGTTAGGTGTCTTGGTAATGAGCATTGGATTAAGGCTTATCCTGTTTTTTTTTGTGACTCATCTGTCTAGTATTTATTCTGATCATGTTCTTATCTTGATTACTGTTAATCTGAATAATAGATCTCGTGTTTATCAATTTAAATTTTTAAATGTGGCCTTTGTATGAGTCCTTTTACAATTTATTAAAGATAATTGAACTTGTGAGGTCCTTGTTAATCCTGACAAAAGGTTATGGTTTTTGCATAAACATCTGGCTAATAAACTCCGCAGCTGGAATAGGAATTGTTTTGGGAATATTCATTTTATGATTTTATCTGCTGATGTTAATTTCAAGACTCTTGAAAAATTTTATTATGATGATCTTATTGATCATAGTCTTTTCTTGGCTGGTCAAGAGACACTTGTTACGGCCATTAATATGGAAGATGCTTACTTTAACAAAAGGCTATGAGTCAATTCTTTGTGAATGGGGAACGTAATACTGCCTTTTTTCATGTGTTTATTAAGAAACGTAGATTGTTTAATAACATCAATAAGATTAAGAATGACTAAGGTATAGTACTTTGTTCAATTGATGTTATTGAAACTTATGGGGTTAAGTATTTTTCTAATCTTCTTAATAGTGATGATAGTGAGCTTGTTTTTATTGATATCTCTCTTTGTTGATGATTGTATGATAGTATTCATAATATTGTTGAAATTAAAGTTGTTTTGGACAGCATTGATGATAATAAGTTTGTCGTATCTGGTGATTTTTTAGTAACTTTTTATTAAAGTTGATGGGATTTTATTAAATAAGATCTTATTGGAACTGTGCAAGATTTCTTTATAGGAATAGATCTCCCCAATAATTTTAAAACTTCTAACCTTATTCTTATTTCTAAAGATAATGCGGGTCTAAGTTTGGATGCTTATAGACCTATTAGTCTTAACACTGTGGTGTCTAAAATTGTTTCTAAACTGGTGGTTCATAATCTTTATACTTTTATGGATAAACTAGTTTCTGAGAATCAATCTACTTTCGTTAAAGGTAGGTTATTGGTGATAATTTTCTTATTGCTCAAGAATTATGACTTGCTATCGACAATAAAGGGAGAGGTAATTTTATTTTTAAAATGGACATTAAAAAAATTTATCATACTCTTAGATGGGAGTTCATTATAAAATTGTTTTATACTAAAGACTTTAATATGGCTTCTTATAATATTACTAAGAGAATCTTGGGTGGTAATTTTTAATTTGTGCTTATCAATGATAATAAATGTGAGTTTTTCAATTCTACCAGATGCCTTAAACAAGGAGATCCTCCTTCTCATTTTCTTTTCAAAATGGCTTTTGATTATCTTTCTCGGCATCTTAATAAAATTTTATAGAGGTATCCTAGTATGATATACAATGATAAAGGGTTGTCTGGTATTAATCATTTAGCATATGCTGACAAACTTATTATTTTCAATAATACTTCTAAAGGTGCTATTAAGATTATGGAAGAGTTTGGAGTATTTTCAAGATGTTTCAGGGTTTATGTTCAACCCCAACTAATGTAATTTTTATTACTCTAAGGGGGTTACTATTCATAAGAAGAATTGAATTCAAGATTTCACTAGTTATGCCAAGAATGATCTTTCTATGGTTTGTTTGAGTTTCAATTTAGATAAAGGAAAAAAGAAAATTACATCTTTTTTATTCTATTATTTAAGTTAGAAAGAAGATTCTTTCTTAGAAAAACCTTCTTTTTTTCTTATGGTGGCAAGGTAACTTTACTTAAAATTATAATTCTATTTCTTTGTTTAATTTATGTTTCATGAAGATGTCTTTAGGCATATGTAAAAAATTGAAAGGTATCTTTAACAAATTCTTATAGGCTGATAAAGATACTAAGCTACATTGGATGTGTTGGAATAAGATGTGTAGACCAACCACTAAAAGTGGTCTTGGTTTTCGATCTCTTTTGGATGTCATGCAGATCAATTATATGAAAATGTTGATGAAGTTTCGTAATGACAATTCTCTGGGCTAAAATAATGAAACAGAAATATTATGGATTTGATCATCTGTAGGCAATAACTAGAAAATCTCATGAGTCTTATGTTTGGAAAGGTATGATTGATGTGACGAAATATACTGAAAACAAAACTTTGTTGGAATATTCGTTCGGGCCTTTGCAATTTTTGATATGACGATTGACTTGGACAAGATCCTTTAGATTATTATTACGATGGTCATTTTTTATTATAACTTGATAGTGAAGGATGTTTAGACTGAGAATGTCTGAAACATCTCTCGGCTTGTTGAGTTAATCAGTAGAAGAATATTATGCAAATTGTTAAAAATCCTATCACTATAGGCTATGACTTTGTTAAAATTAAAAGTAGTCTAGGTAAATTTGTTTTTAATATTTTTTCTCAATCTCTCATCTTCTCTAATGATTTAGATATTCATTATGCTTGAAATACTTTGATAAACTCAATCAATCTTTTTTTTTTTCTTTTGGAAACTTTTACATAAAATAGTACATACGGATGATATTTTAAAATTTAAAGGTCTTCGGTTACTTTTTATCTGTTATCTGTGTAAGAATCATGAGAAGTCTATGAAATATTTATTCTCGGATAGTATATAGAGGGTTATCGCCAACACCTCTCGCTAGTCGTCCTGGGAGAGCCATGAAGTTCATGAGATCGATGCAGTTCCTCCAACAGATAAATGAATATTTTCTGGCTCATGTGGAACAATTGGTAAATCAGTTTGGGTGGCCCGCAAGCAACTCCCCAACTCATTTGTCCCCAACATATAATAAGAAGTATATGAAGCATTGACATAATGAATGTTTCAGGAACTCTTCATCATTCATAGACAGATAACAGATAAAAGATAATAGAAGACCTTTAAATTTTAAAATATCATCCGTGGGTACTATTTTATGTAAAAGTTTCTAAAAAAAAGACTGAGTGAGTTTTACCAAAGTATTCAAAGCCCAATGCATATACAAACCATTAGAGAAGATGAGAGACTTAGAAAAAATGTTAGAAGTAGATTTACCCGGATCATCTTTAATTTTAACAGAGTCAGAGCTCCTAGTGATAGGAATTTTAGCAATTTACATAGCATCCTCTTACTAATCAGCTTAACAGGTCGAAAGATGTTTTAGTCATTCCCAGTCCAAATATCATTCACCGTCGAATTAATATCAAAAGAACCACCGTAATAATCAGCTAAAGGACCTTGTCCAAGCCAATCGTGATACAAAAAACTGCAAAGCCCCAAACCAATATCCCAGCAAAGAAATTTTTCAGTACATTTAGTCACAATCATATATTTCCAAACATAAGAATCCTGAAATTTTCTAGTTAAAGTCAAAGGATAATCAAATCCACAATATTTCTGTTACATCATTTTAGTCCAGAGAGAATTGACACTACGAAACTTCATCCACAACTTCATATAATTGATATGCATGGTAAACAAAAAAGATTGAAAACCAATGTCACATTAAGTGGTTGGTTTACATATCATTCTAGCACATTCAATGTAGCTTAGTATCTTTACTAGTCCATAAGAACCTGTTAAAGATACCTTCTAATTTTTTACAAATACCTAAAGGCATCTTCGTGAAACATATAGTAAATAAAGGAATAAAAGTAAGCATACTTTTAAGTAAAGTTACTTTAGCACTATAAGAAAGAAGAGGATTTTCCCAAGAAAGAATTATATTCCTATCTTTATCAATAACAGAATAAAAAGATATAATTTTCTTTTGTCTTTATCTAAATTGAGACTCAAATAAACCATAAGAAGATCACCCTTGGCATAACCAGTAAAATCTTGAATTCAATTCTTCTTATGAATAAAAACTCCTTTAGAACAATAAAAATTACATTTATTGGGATTGAATATAAGCCCTGAAGCATCTTGAAAATTCTCCAAACTCCTCCATAATCACTTAATAACACCTCTAGAAGCAAGACAATCCTTTATCATTGTGCAAAATTCTAGGATACCTCTCAAAATTTTTATTAAAATGTCGAGAAAGTAAATCAAAAGTCAAAATGAAAAGAAAAGAAAAAAGAGGATCTTCTTGTTTAAGACTTCTTATAGAATTGAAAAAATCATATTTATTACCAATTATAAGCACAGAGTAAAAATTATCACCCAAGATCCTCTTAATAATACAAGAAATCATGTTAAAGTCTTTAGCATAAAGCACTTTCATAATGAACTCCCATCTAACAATATCATAAACATTTTTAATGTCCATTTTAAAAATAACATTACCTCCTCTCCCTTTTTTGTCAATATCAAGATATAATTTTTTAGCAATAAAAGCATTATCACTAATAAACCTACATTTAATGAAAACAGATTGATTCTCAGAAACTAGTTTATTCATAAAAGTTTAAAATCTATGAACCACCACTTTAGAAACAATTTTAGACACTACGGTGTTAAAACTAATAAGTCTATAAGCATCCCAACTTAGACTCGCATTATCTTTAGGAATAAGAATAAGATTAGAAGCTTTAAATATTTGGGGAGATCCATCCCTATAAAGAAATCTTGCACAGCTCCAATAAGATCTTTCATAAAATCCCAGCAACTTTGATAAAAAATTGCTGAAAAACCATCAAGTCCGACGGACTTATTACCATCAATGTTGTCCAAAGCAGCTTTAATTTCAGTAGCAGCAGGAATACTATCAAGAGCAATGTTAGTGGCATACATACAATTTTCAGCAAAGAGAGACACATCAATGGAAGCAAGCTCACAATCATCGCTATTAAGAAGAATAGAAAAATACTTAACCTCATAAGTTTCAATAGCATCAAAGAAACAAAGTACAATACCTTGGTCATTCTTAATGTTATTTATGTTGTTAAGCAATCTACGTTTCATGATAAACACATGAAAAAGACAGTTTTACGTTCTCATTCACAAAGAATTAACTCGTAGCCTTTTGTTTAAAATAGTTCTCTTTCATGTTAATGACCGCAACAAGTTTCTCTTGAGCAGCCAAGAAAAGGCTTTGATCAATAAGATCATCATGATAAGTTTTTTCAAGAGTCTCTAAATTATCTTCGACAGACAAAATCATAGAATGAATATTTCCAAAACAATACATATTCCAGCTGCGGAGTTTATTAGTCAGATGCTTATGCAAAAGCCATAACATTTTGTCAGGGTTAGCAAGGACCTCACAAGTCCAATTATCTTTAACAAATTATAAAAAAGTATCATACAAAGTCCACATATTTAAAAATCTAAATTGATAAACCTGAAGTCTTTTATTCAGATTAGCAGTAATCAAGATACAAGCATAATAAGAACAAATGATAGACAGATGAGTTACAGAAAAAACAGGATAAGTCATCATTCAATGCTCATTACCAAGAAACTTATCCAGCCTTTCAAAAACCTTACCCCTAGGTCAAAGTGACCATATAGACAAAATCAAAGAGTCCAGCATCCAATAAAGCATCATTAAAATCATTAATAAGCCTTTAATTCAGATATTTACCTCCTTTTTTCTCAATAATATAGAGGATGGCATTATAGTCACCCCCCAAAGATCAAGTCTATCAAGTCTAGTGCAACCCGCATAAACAATAATAGCAAAGAAAGACAGATTACGAAAATAAATCTTTAAATGAAGAAATTGATTATGATTAATAAGAAAATCAACTTTAACAGAATCAAGCTAAGAAAACCAAATCTCATTATTAAGATTAGCAGAAGCATGAAATGCTTCATATACTTCTCATTATTATGAGAATTCATCATAGATTCAAGAATACTAAAGAAAAATAACTTATGAAATTTAATAATATTAAAAAAGACAATTAAAGGCATTGACATTAGCAATGCCTCTAATATTCCACACTAAGAACTTAAGCATTAAAAATTAATTTCCTCCCTCTAGTCGTCATAGCATGGACTTCAAAATAATTTTTCTTGTCTTTCCATATACCACAACTTTCAACAGTAGTAACCTCAGGATTGACATACCTCAATTCACGGATCCATATACCCCAAACAACGACTTTGATAATAAGGCAACCAAGATACCATTCTCTCTAAATCTATGACCATGGGAGTTCTTTTGGATGACATTTGTTTTGTCAATGTTTCTGACATACAAGTTCAGTATTAATTGTATAGAGACAACAAAGATCCTCTTATTTCTAGCCCCGGCCTTCTTATAATGACAGATTATACATTTATTTTTACTGACTCTGAGATCTCGCTTTCATTTTTAACTTTATCTATGTATTATTATTGCTCTTGATACTTTTTTTGTTATTGTAAATACGTCGTTGCAACATTAATAAAAATCTATTTTTGTTTAATAAACTCTGGTTTGGTAGGAAATATTAGTTCAAGAAATAAAATAGCTTTAGAAAGCAAGTTTTCCAATATAATTTACCGTTTTGATTTCAAAACTAATATTGCAAGAAAATAACTAATTGATATTATAATTTTAATTTTTTTTTGCTAAGTGTTTTGTGATGTATAATTTTTTATGTAATATATTGAACTCGTGAGTTTTTCAAACTTTTTGAATTTCATGCGTTGTTATGACTGTGTTAATTCTGAAAATGTTAACTTACATATACAATATGTATGGAAGAGCAATCGGTTTTTTTTTTTCAAAAACAGTTGTAGCACAGTTGTTACATAGTTGAACGAACAAACAAACACAGTTTCACACACAGCAATTTCCCTGCAACAGCTTCTTCTGCAACTGTTATGTAGTCGTTGCATTGTTGCTTCATCAAAAAACTATAGCTACCCTAAACAAATGCTTAATAGACTCCAAACTATTAACTTTTACATATGTCTTAGGATTACTATCAAATATAACCTAAAACACGTGACTGATATTAAAACATCGGTATAGCTGTTCGTGATCTAAATTACAGAATTGTCTGAGGTGAAAAAGTGTCTACTCGCTTCTGACTGACACTCTCCCGTCAGCCCAGTTGTTGTGATTGAAATTTCATAATTGTCTGGGGTGGTAGGTATCTACTCACCCTTGACCAATACTCTTCCATTAGCACAACGGTTAGTGTTCTAAATTTAACAATTTTCTGAGATGATAGAAAAACATTTACATGCGCGGGAACATTAGCATCTCTTACAAGCATCATAAGAGAGTAAACTCATCTTAGCATGCACATACAAGCATTCATGTAAACAAGATTGTCATTTCATTCTTTAAAACATGCATTATTTTCTTATTAGACATCTTATATTTATCTATCAATGAATAAATGAACTTTTACTAGAATCTAAAGATCATGTAATAATCTAATATATGCACTTCTACTGGAGTCTACAGGTCATGTAATAATATGACATCTAAAAAAACTATTGTATTACTATTTATGCAAAATAGTCAACATGCATGCTTCATATAAAACAATATGAAAACTTAGCTATAGTTTAAATATTATTGTATAAAACATAAATGAGAAAAAATTTAAAAGCAAGAATATACATTCATACGTGAGAAAAATTACTACAATTTAAAAACATAATTACTCATCATAATCTTATTTTTTATCTTTGTTCTGCTTGAAATCTTCCTTTGATTTTACAGTACTTCAAATCTACCAATTCTTCATTTAAAATTTAACTTTAAAGCTACAATCTTTAAATTGAAATATACATATTTATTAAATTAGATAAATAAAGCTTAAACTCACCTAATAAAAGTTGTTTGACTGATCGATTATATTCTCTCATTGTCTTTAATTGATTGCTTGTCAACTTAATCCCTGTTATTAATTCATAAGAATTAACATAAACTAACAAAATCAAATTAAACATTACCGTTTGCTTTATACGCTCGGCTCAGCCTCTCTCCTACACTAAGCCCTTGATTTCCCCAGCACGCAGCAGCCACTCAACTTCAGCCGCTCCTTTCGCACAAGAAGCCCTCGACACTTTCTCCTACATGCAATGAAACCCTTTGTGCATG
>JXCR01010972.1:38394-51334 GCA_002079205.1 Phalaenopsis hybrid cultivar | reverse complement strand
TATATATATATATATATATATTCGCCTGTAAAGTAACCGTAAGAACTTGCATTGGTTTGGATAAAAAGATGAAATTTATGTAAAAGATGCTAGACCATAGTGGTTCACTACCAAAAAAAGAAAAAAAAATTTTTTTTTCTGCAGCACTTTTTTGAAGCTTTCGCAACACTTATAAAACCTACTAATTGCTTGTTGCAGCGCTTCTAAAAGCGCTACAGAAGCAATGTCTTTACTTATGGTGTGTTTGAGGCAGCTTGTGTGTTTCAGGATAAGCTGTTTATCCTGAAAAGCGGCACGCGGTCTACGTTTAGTGTAAGAACCCGCGGTTTCGGATAAGCTGGCGAAACGCACGAACCAAACGGTACGGTGGCGTTTTAAAAACGCTGCCCTCACTTATAAGCTGCTCCAAAACGGGCCCTTAGTGTCATTAAGATTTTTTGTAGGAAGCGGCGAGAAAGTGTATCTGCAACAATATATATGGCAACGCTTATATGTGCTGGGACACTCTACTTAAATTTTAAGAATGTTGCAGTGCTTATAACCGCTCGTATAATACATATTAAAAAAAATTATTTTCCTTTGTTTATATTTTCACACCTGTTACAATCAAAATAATACATGATTAATATATACAATATAAGTAAAAAATAGACATTCACAAGAATACACTCGTTCTGCAGACATCAAAGAAATACTAATTTATAGCATCCGTATTTTCTTCAAAACAACATAGTTATCTTTTGGTTGCACCAATCCAAGAAAACTCAAAACATACATATTCAAGCAAGAGTATCAAGAAAGGAATTCTATATACAGACGAGATGAAAGATAAAACAAACTAGTAAACTCATACCACCCCAACAATTGAAGTTTCAATCTATCTGGTCAAAAGTGATAAATATTCAAAGAGGTCATAAATAACTAAATATATTAATCAAAAACCAAAGTTTCATAAAACCCTTGCATGACAAACATTCATAATAAAAAGCATAACATAAAAGATAAGAAACTATTCTACAAAAACACTGCTAATATAAATAAAACATAGCATAACTGAATGTTAAATTCATATCATCCACCCGTGATATCAGACGTAAGAAGCATTATCATTGCAAACTTGCAAGTAAGACTTACATAATTAATTATTAAGATTATTATAGCTAATTATAGAAATAAAATGCTTACCAAATTTGATCCACCTGGTGGTGGATAATTCATCTAAATCTGATGCATGAACTGTCACATTTCAGATCGTATAGTCTGCATATCTTTATCGAATCTATTGTCTTACCTAGTAACTCGACGGAAGCTACTATCAATGCTAATTTCGCCCTAAGTAATAGTGCTATAAGGAAAATAGCTACTTGGAATACACCAAAATTTTGTGTACGTACTCGTTCAGGCCCCATAACTGTTAGAAAAACCCTCTCATTTCTTTTTTATGTTTCTTTTTATGTTTCGATCTTCTAATGTTAAAACTCCTTCACAAAGTATTGCATATGCTTTGATCTACATTATCAGAAATAAAAATTTTACAACCAAAGTGAAAAATTGATTTGAATTTACTCATAATTAAGTTAAATAAATGTTACCTATCTCTCTTCGACATCCGGAGACACTCTCCATAGTAACAATCTATCTTGAATTGCCTTAAACAAAAAACATTAGTCTAATTAGTTTATAATTTAAAATTGACAATATGTTAGAGAGAAGTTAAATATAATGCCAATTCTTTTTATCTCCACACACAACTGATACGAGATCAATTTTATGGGGACATAACTACTCATTAGCATTCTTAGTATTCTTTGCTGCTTTTTCATAAAACAAATACATTTATTATATTATTATAAATACTACCTAAGAAGTTAAATTATACTTCTCACTTAAATCATCTGGTTTTGACCATTGTGACACAAAATGACACCATTATAATGCATCTATGTCCTCAAGGACATCCTTCAGTATTTCTCCAATCGGACAACTATCCCAATGCTCAGCCTTCAAGCTTGCCTTATGATTACACCATTTCACGGCAAGAGAACGTAGAATTTAATGTCGAATGCAGGAAATTTAAATTTAGACTACGAAATTAATCACAGATAGAATATTTATTTAGCAACAAAATAATATCATAATTTTATTCGATTCATGAATTTACCTCAATCTCTGCTAGCATCTTCTTCTTGAAGGGCTCCATACCTTCTTTCCTCCAGTTTGAGAATAATAAATGCGCTAAAACTACATGACCCAAGTACATCATACTTGAGGATGTTGCAAGGTATTATGTTATCATTAATATCAATTTGAACTTGTGTTTCTGGTGGTAAATTTTGAAAGTCAGCAAAGGTTGTGCGCCCCCTACGTCTCATAAAAGCTCTTTGCTCATCTAAGAAAAGATTGATAAAATTAACTAGATTATTAGAATATTGATTGTATAAACTAAGCACATATAATTGATAAGATTACATCACACACTTAAAATCCAAACCCCATCTTCTAATTGTGGCGCATGTTGTTCGCTATAATCTTGTTCCTCTGACTCACTGTGTGGTAGAGTGGACCGTGTTTTATGTGTTCTGCTACTTATTCCCTTTCTTGACCCACTTTTGGAAATTAATTTTTTTGCACGACTTAATGATGAATTATTAATAAAAAATAAGACTAATGAATAATAAAAGTGCAAATTAAAATGAAATAAATAAGGCTGTTTATAATAAAATTATAAATTAAAAAAATAAACACATATATATTTATAAGATCCTAAAGTGCAAATTATAACAGTAAACAAATAAGAATACAAATAATAGAATGCAAACTAAAATATGAGCTTTAACTTGTAGGTTTTTTTAAATTAAGTGTTTATAAATTAGAAATTTACATCACATACCAGAAAGTGAAACCCCATCTTCTAGCCGTGGTTTATGCAATTCATCGTAATGTTTCTCCACAGACTCACCAAGCGGTGGAGACTGAGTTTCCGGTGCTCGATTTCTTATTTCATTGCTTAACTCACCTCTGCAAATTACATTTTTTGTACGTCTTATTGATGAACCACCAGTCATTCCTGCAAATTGAACTGAAACAAAAAATGCTAACTATGATAAAAGTGAAAATTATTAAAGTAAACACATATATTTCATAAGATAATAACGTGTAAATTAGAATTGTAAACAAATAAGGCTATCACTAACAGAGTGCAAATTAAAATATGAACTTTAATGTGTGAGTTTTTTTTAAACTAAGCATTTATAAATCAGATGGTCACACCACATACTAGAAAGTGAAACCCCATCTTCAGGTCGCTGTGCATGTGGTTCATTGTAATCTCGCTCAATAGGCTCTCCAAGAGGTGGAGATTGTGTTCCTGTGCTCGGTTTATTCTTCCTTTGCTTACCACCTCTACAAATTACATTTTTTGTACGTCTTACCAATGAACCACTCGTCATTCCTGGAAATTGAAATTAAATAAAAAAGGCTAACTGTAATAAAAGTGAAAATTACTAAAGTAAACAAATATATTTAATAAGATAATCAAGTGCAAATTAGAATAGTAAACAAATAAGACTATCATTAATAGAGTGCAAATTAAAATATAAACTTCAATTTGTAGGTTTTTTAAACTAAGCATTTATAAATCAAAAGGTAACACCACATACCAGAAAGCAAACCCCATCTTCTGACTGTAGTGCATGTGGTTCATTGTAATCTTGCTCCCCGGACTCACCATGCGATGGAGATTGTGTTTCATACGCTTTGCTTCTTGTTTCATTTGCTCTACTTTAAATGGAAATTACCTGTCTTGCACGTTTTGGTGAACCACTAGCCATTCCTACTAATTAAAATGAAACAAATAAGACTAATAATAATAATATGTAAATGAAAATAAACAAAAAATAGTAAAGAAAAAATGATAGTGCAAGTTACCTCTAATCTTCTATGACTAAGATTGTAATTATTACAAAAAATAAGCATAAGAACAAAAAAAAATCACAATGAATGAAAACGTTAGATTCAAAACGTCACCAATTTCTTCTTCGAATAAAATAAAATCAAATCCATAAGAAGTATGGAGGAGCCCACAAACTTCACTTTTTTTTATCTTCAAACAAGAAAATGAAACATAAGTAATGTGATATGCTAATAAATGAACATAACAAAATGAAGCAAACTATTGAAAATGAACAAAGTTACATTTTAGATAATTGCCTGAATATTTCTTGTTGTCTTACATTAAATTTGTACGAAATTTGAATGATACATCTCTAGGTTTAACACAAATAATAAAATTTCAATTCGTATTTCGAGAGTCTTGTATGTAAAAAGCAAGTTCTACTTGAGATGAGAAAATTAATGGGTCATGCTCCAGTTTCTCTCCAGTATGAATTAAATGTGAGAATTTCACTAAAAGACTTCTAAATTGATCTAACTTCGTATCATTTGCATATGTACTTGCCCATTCACATTTGAATAACACAATTCAAAATAAACCAAAATAATTTAAGTCAATGATATCAGTCAACCTCCCATAATAGCAAAACCTCTCAATTTTTGTAATGTTAACGACATCATAATTTTGAGTCATCCTATTTTCATCAGGATCTCTACTATGAAAGCTGTATCCATTTATAAAAAGTTCTTTATGGTTTTTTTCTATTTTATTAAGACCATAGTAAACACCTTAAGTTCATCACTTTGCAATGTATCATAGCGCATAACCTACAAGACAATAAATTTATCAAAAAATATTTATTTTGAATGTTGAATAAATATGAAATATTAAAAACTTTCTCTATCGTTAAATCAATAATGAAAGTTTCCATTCACAAGCTTCTCAAGAACATAAGGTGTGAGGTGTGTATGTTGACGTCTTTTTCTTTTCTCATTGTCTATCAAATTTTCTCTAAAAGTTATAATATTATTAGGTGACAGAGCACTTATATGTGTGCTTGAATTAATGATGTCATCCAATACAACAAACGTAAACTTACCTAAAGACATTGCACCACTAGAAAACTTATAAGATAAAAATATCTATTGATTTAAGCAGAACATCAAATCCCTCTAGATACTTAGAACAAAAAGATATTGCTTCCTCAGCAATATAACCCTCTGTAATTGATCCTTCATGTTGTGCTTTATTGTTAATGTAAGCTTTTAATAATAGAAAAATCGTATTCACATATACAATTTGTGTAAGTAAATAAATAAATTAAAATTTTAAAAAATAATAATCACAATTTACCTTTCAAATGGGTGCATTTATCTATATTGCACATGACCGACAAGTTTTACTTCAACTAAATGAACAAGTAAATGAATCATAATTGTAAAGAACGAGGGCAAGAAACATTTCTCCATATGGCATAGTGTCAATACAATGTTATTCTATAACTATTCAATTTACTTGGATCAATGATCTTAGCGCATATTGCTTTTAAAATTTTTGATATTTTCACTATATTACTCATTAATACATCTAAAGGTACAGAACATGTCAATGCAATTGGGAGAACATCTTCATTAAGAACGTGACAGTAACAACTTTTTAAACCTATTAATTTACAATTTATTGATGTTTACAACTCTAGAGATATTTGACGCATAGCCTTTGGGGACTTTCACTTTCTTAAGGAGTTCAAAAAGCATCAATTTTTGTTTCTTTGATACTATGAACATTGTTGGCGACAAAATGTATCAACCATTCTCATTAACAAAAGAATCCAAATCAATCCTCACTCCAATGTCACTTAAACCTTGTTGCGTCTGTGGATTATCTTTGGATTTCTCAAGAACCAATAAAGTCACAATAAAATTTTCACAAATATTCTTTTTATGTGCATGACATCTTAATTGTGTTGTAATATGTTGTACTTCCAATAATGTAAACAAAAAAAATGCTTTTTTTTTTCTTCCATATGATTGAATTTTGCAACTGCTCACTTATCATCATAGTGTTTTTCCTCCTTAAAGTCTTTTTGCCTTTATTGTCTTTGTCAAAAGTATTCTGAAAGTCAAGAACTTCTGAAAAAACTTGACAACCCCTCATTTGATGTGGTGCAGTTCTCATCTCCTCCGTGTTATCAAACTTTTCTTTTTATCAATGAATTATGTGATTAGGAAGTAGCTAACGACGATTGCACATGTATGAAGTTTTTTAAATCTTATACAACCATAAAGATTCTGTATTTTTGGCATAGCAAGGTCAAGCAAATCTATCTTTAATACCCCATTCACATAGCATGGCATATGCTGGAAAATCATTAATTGACCTCATTAGCATTGCACACCTATTAAAATTATGTTCACCAGCACCATCATAGCTTGGTACTCCATGTTATAATTCAATAAGTGCTTGTATTAATGGTTGTAAATAAACATCAATATTATTTTCAGGACCTGTCTCTCTAGATATGATTGTAGATAGAATAAAAGATGTATATTCCATTCCAATTCAATGAGACATGTTATAAGAAGTTAAAATGATAGACCAAATACAATATACACTACTCATGATCTTGAAAGGATTAAAATCATGTGATGTCAAGACAAGCCGAATATTATGTGGGTTTAATGCAAAATCAGGATACTTTGTCAAAAGATTTCCATGCATCTCCAATCAATTGAGTGTCGTAACAAACCATCTTTATTTCTATGTTTATAATGTCAGATCATCTCTTCGAAAGTTTTTTTTTTTAATAATTTTGAACAATCCTTGTAACCTTGGAATCAATAGGAAGTATCGAATAATTTTTGCTGACTTTATATTTGATTTCTTCCTTTTGCCATTTCTTTTTTTTTTTTTTAATTATGGCACATCTCAAAGTTCCACAAATATTACATACTTCTTCATTCGCTTTGTCTTTTCAGAATAATATGCAATCATTATTTTATATACAAGTATTCTTTAGTAATAATGAATATCCAAGATTAAATGCTTTCATTAACTTTTTAATCTAACAAGTATTCTTTAGTAATAATGCTCGATCCGGAAATGCATCAATTAACAACTCGAGCAACATATCAAAAGATCTTGCTGTCAAAGAGTTCAAACACTTTAAACGAAATAAGTGTAATAGAAAAGATAATTTTGTGAATGTCTTGCACCCGGAATATAAATATTTTTCCACAACTTCTATATTTCGTGAATTTTATAACATAATTTGTTTAATCTAAATTAAGCTCATCATGTTCAACACTTATGCTAGTTGTGATATTGTTCGAAATAAATGCATGATTGCTATGTATGCAACAAGCGACAAGCAGTGAGTGGCAGCGACGGCAGGTGAGTGGCAGTAAGCGTAGAGGCAGTGATGATGGGTGATGGAGGGCAGTTGGCAATGACGGCAGCAGCGACATGTGGCGATATGCAATCAACAACGGAGAGCAACCAGCTGTCAGCCAAGTGACGACAATGTTAGTGACAACACACTACAATTTGCTATGTATTTGAAAAGTATCAAAATCAAACAAATTCGGAATATACTACTCTCGAACTGTATAATGAATTTCAATTGCACCAGAATTTATATTACATTTCATTTTCATCAAACCAAATATGAGAAATTTGAAAATCCTTATATTTGCTTACTTTACACAACTAATGCAAGGAACCAAACATTGCCTAAAGTACTTAGTTTTTATGCTTAAATGTTATGTCTATATTATTTAAATTTTTTATGATTGCTCAATTTAATTTTTCAACTTTTTAACGCAGTACTAATTTGTTTATTTTGAAGAAAATTGGGGAAGGGAGGTTTGCATGAAGGAATTCCTGAATTCTTAGGATTGACCTTATTTGCTTGAGTTGGTTTTAAAGTAGTCAAATTTAGGCCCTTAAGGCCATTAATTAATGCATATTAAGAAAAACAACCCAAACAAAAGACATCCGAAAAACTATGATTTACAAAATATAGCACTCAGGTGATATTTTTGAACAGCTGACCGATGTACTTACACATGCCACAATCAAATCATTGAGAATTTGATAAAGAAAAGAAAATTATGGGTTGGAGTCTTATCATGAATCTTGATATTTGAGTGAGAATTTGAAAAATGGATAAAAAATGATGTTAGATTTGTAAATAGCAATGTTTTTGGGTGCTATGTGTGTAAACAGCCCATTAAAAACTAAACAAAGATAAACAGAAGAAGAACTCATCTTCCTCTCAACAGCCATCAGAATATATTGCCTCCAGATGAGTAATCTAAAGGACTGCTAAACTCTCCAAAACCAAGCCAAAAGTACTCCTTGATGAATGTATCTTTAAATTACTCAAGATCTATTGAAGCAAAGAACATGGAGAGGAGGAATCAAATCCTTCACAAGATTATGCAGAGAATTATAAGAAAAAAAAGAAGACAAACCTTCTTTTTTTTGGAAGTTTTTCATAAATACACTCAATTCATATTTGCTTGCTTGTCCAACTTCTAATATTCATGCAAAGGTGTATTTCACTTTTTTAAAGTTAAAATAACATTATTTTTTAGGGGAGATCAAAAGATTTAGATAACATTATGCCTAGACTTCTAGGGGTAAATAGTATTAAAATCAAGATCTTCTCAGAGATCTCTCCGTCAAAGTCAATTGGTTGTATGGGGGATGATTGAGAGTCTCCATTCTGAGCGATTAGTTCATTTTGGCCTGTTTTGCTCGGCCATGCATACCCGACCTTGTAGCTTCCGGCATATGTTACTTCATACTCAGTTGCGGTACTTAGTCTATTTTCCTTTAAGGATCGACCAGGTGTTTGAGTTTGCCTCATCTGTCATCCGTGTTTGCGTTGTTTCTTTGATGGGTGAGGTAAAAAAGTCATCATTCTTATCTTGATTTATTTCTTTAATGGGCATGTGTTGTAAGTGATAGCCAATCGCAACAAATTTAGTTGCAAGTATAGTGGTATTAATGAGTACATTATGGGATGATAAAGATTTTATCGAATTAAATGTTATATCTTTTCATTAAGTTTTGTTAGATCTAACAAATGCTTATTATAAGAATCAAAATGCTTAGTAGAGATGAGTGGGAAGTGGCTTTTCCCTGCAAAGATATTCTAATCTTTACTCTGATTTGTAACTTCATTGAATGAGATCTCTCAAATTTATGACTACTTAAACTAAGGAATCAAAAAATTTTTAGAATCCTTAAACTCTTTTTTCACATGCCTGCAGATTAAATGATTGTAATTTAAAATAACCATCTCAATATATAAAGATTTTTTAGCTTATTTTTTCAAATATTTAAATCACTATTTCTGTTAACCTGCTAAAATTTTATTTCATTGCTTTAGCAAAAGACTTTGATCCAAAGAATGATGTAATCTCTCAGATACAGTGAGATAGCTCTAATGGCAAATTCCTTATGGAAGAAGGCCACAAATCTCTCTATTTTTTTTTCAGCGGGGGCTACTTTTTGGATAATTGAGTACGTAGCACTTGACATATTGCTATTTAGAAATTTAGCATTCAAGCCATATTTTTTAACTTTCAAAGTCATGTAATGAAATGTCTTACAGTCAAACCATTGCTAATCTAATAAAATAAAGAATTTGAGTTGGGATTTTATTGTGAATTTTGATATTCGTGATAAAATATGAAAAATGAATGCAAGAGGGTGCTAAATTTCTAAATTGGAGTATTTATGGAACTGTCCCCAATTTTCTTAGACAGCACCAAAGATAATAAAAGTTTCAACTTTCAAGACATAAATTCTAGCATCAAATAATCATAACATGTAGTATTGCATAACCATAAATATAAGAGCATTAGGATGTACATGATTAGATAAAAAAAAATGCCTTATAATCACTATATTCTCAAATCCCTTTCAAGTCTCTTTCATAACTTAGGAAGAAAAACCATGACTCTCGCCTGATCACCTCAATCACATGCATCCCTCCTCTTTATCATAATTTAAAAATGGCACTCATCTAGTTTAATTTACATCATTATTTCACTATTTGTTTTGATTCTTAGGATTTTTGTGTGCTGGAAGATTCATGGTGGTAGATTAATAATTTAAATATATTTCCGTTGCACGAAAATCCAGCATACACACATATTAAAAAAAATTAGCAAGATAAGACACCAACATTCTATGGAAAGGGTCAAAGTAATCCAATGTATGTTTTCAAGTATAGGAGTTGTTCATTCTCTCACAACAAGGAGAATGGGGTTAAAATTTTACACTCAAAAATAAATTTGTCTACATATAACATGAAATATACTAGTGTTTGGAAATTAATCAACAATAGTTATTGCGTGGCTCCAATGAATGTAAGCAGTGGTTGTTGATGGTCAGTGGTCAGCAGCAACATGTGATGATGGTGAGCAGTATTCGGCTATACAAAAACCAATGGTCGATAGTGGTTAACGGCTACAGAGACCGGCAATTACTCATCAGTTCTTCTACCTAGAGCAGGCTTTAGAATTTCACTTCTGATTCACTTCTTATCTCTCATTCTCCCCCCTCAAGTAAACAGAGGGACTTTTTATAGCATTTTGTGGAGATAATTTTTTGTATTTTGGCTCATAACTTTCTTAACTGTCTGATTGAATGGCCTATGTTAATCCTTCTTGATCATAAGTGATTATTTAATGATTTGGGTGTCTTGATGACCGCGTACTCAAGAGATATTAGGCTCGTTGGATTCCTCTTATCGAGACACTCAATTCAACATCATATGTCAGTCCAATAGCCTTGAAATAACCTTCACAGTTCTACTTCAATAACATTTGTGTGCAGCACACGTGGCGGCATATTATTAGAGTCCACATGTAAAGCTACGTCCTGAGTCCGAACATAAAATTTTTCCAATTAGAATGGTGAAAAGAATCATTACAAGAAAAAAATATAATACGAATAATTACATACATAGCACCTGAAACATTGTTATTTATGAAATCTAGCATCCATGTGCTATTTTTTCAACTTAAGAATCAATGTATTTATGTGTTTCACGA
Organism: Phalaenopsis hybrid cultivar; assembly: GCA_002079205.1. Taxonomy (NCBI): domain Eukaryota; kingdom Viridiplantae; phylum Streptophyta; class Magnoliopsida; order Asparagales; family Orchidaceae; genus Phalaenopsis; species Phalaenopsis hybrid cultivar. The sequence goes on along the minus strand of JXCR01010972.1, from coordinate 40,372 downwards.
TCAAATCATTAAGAATTTACTAAAAATAAAAAAAAAGGGCTGGGATTTTATCATGAAATTTGATATTTGAGTGAGAATATGATAAATCGATGAAAGATGATGCAAGATTTATAAATAGCAATATTTCCGGTGTTATGTATGTATTATGTAACAATTAAGAGAAGAGTATTATAGAAAAAAACATAAATCAAGAGAAACAGAGTATTTGAAAGGATTATAGTTGGGGAACATTTCCAAACTTATTTTACAAAGTTATGTTATTTATAAGGGGCATTTACATGCATACCACCCAATTCCTATATATTTACATATCTAACACCTAAATTTTACTTTTTACATTTATACCACCCAAAACTTTCCTATCACATAAAAAATATCATCATTTTAACTTTTAACAAGTGAAATACACCTTTTAATGTCTAGGTAAGATGGCATGCATGAATAAATATGAACTTACGTGTTGGATATGTAAATACATAGGAATTGAGTGGAATGCATGTGGATCTTTCTATCCGAAAACCCTTAGAACAATAACATTTGTATAGAAATTATAACTATCGAAGAACTCCCACAAAGAGTTTTTCCTAAGATAACAAAATAAATAGTTGCTAGAAAATTAGTTGGTGCAGGTGGTCCGGAACCCGGAGGCAAAGCTATGTTCGGACAACCAACGCGATACACCGGACGGAGCAGAGGAGAAAAAAAGAAACTGCCCCAGGTATATCGCGTCCATTGTTCGGACGTAGCTTATGTTCGGACTCCGGACGCAATATTTTTGCCGAGCAAAATGCCATGGAATAGTGCAAATGTTGGGAGGTAGTTGCATTCATAGATATAAGAAAAATTATATGACAAATATTGCAAAAAAGGTTTGCCTTTTTTGCAAATTTCCTCAAGGATTTTTGACAAAATTTTCATTTATAAAATATGTAAAACATAAGTTTGAAATTTTTTATGAGTTTTCATCCAGAAATATGCTAGAAACTAATGCTTTATCGATGATCTGAACGAGTCCTTTCTCACCTTTCATGGAGATTGTTGAGGCTACATTGATGCTTCTTCTCTATAGAGTCAAAGTCTGAATCCTCTCATAAATAAGTAGAAAGGGCTGTTTACAGAAAGCACCCAAAAAGATTTCTATTTAAAATCAAACATCCTCTTTCATTCATTTTTCAAATTCTGACTCAAATATCAAAATTCATTATAGAATTGGAACCCATATTTTTTATTTTTATCAACTCCTCAATGGTTTGATCATAGCACGCGCAAATACATTGATTCGGTAGTTCAAACATATCACATGGGTGAAAAATTTTTTAAATAACAATATTTCGGGTGCTATGTATATAATTATCCAAATGAATTTCAGAGTGGAGTTCATTCTATTATTGTCTTGTTAAACATTGCTTATTGTNATGCTTAGTAGAGATGAGTGGGAAGTGGCTTTTCCCTGCAAAGATATTCTAATCTTTACTCTGATTTGTAACTTCATTGAATGAGATCTCTCAAATTTATGACTACTTAAACTAAGGAATCAAAAAATTTTTAGAATCCTTAAACTCTTTTTTCACATGCCTGCAGATTAAATGATTGTAATTTAAAATAACCATCTCAATATATAAAGATTTTTTAGCTTATTTTTTCAAATATTTAAATCACTATTTCTGTTAACCTGCTAAAATTTTATTTCATTGCTTTAGCAAAAGACTTTGATCCAAAGAATGATGTAATCTCTCAGATACAGTGAGATAGCTCTAATGGCAAATTCCTTATGGAAGAAGGCCACAAATCTCTCTATTTTTTTTTCAGCGGGGGCTACTTTTTGGATAATTGAGTACGTAGCACTTGACATATTGCTATTTAGAAATTTAGCATTCAAGCCATATTTTTTAACTTTCAAAGTCATGTAATGAAATGTCTTACAGTCAAACCATTGCTAATCTAATAAAATAAAGAATTTGAGTTGGGATTTTATTGT
>JXCR01010972.1:0-28593 GCA_002079205.1 Phalaenopsis hybrid cultivar | reverse complement strand
TATATATATATATATATATATATATATATATATATATATATATATATATATATATATATATATATATATATATATATATATATGAGATGATTATACACAGGACACCAGAAATATTGTTATTTACAAATCAATCACCCTCTTAATATTTTTGAACTATGAAATTGTATTTGCGCATGCCACGATCAAGCCATTGTGAATTTGATAAAAATGAAAAAATATGAATTGGAGTTTTACCATGACCTTTGATATTTGAGTGAGAATTTGAAAAATGAACGAAAGAGGGTGCCTAATTTGTAAATAGCAATGTTTTAGGTGTTCTTTTAATGTTAAAGAGCTAGCATAAATGCATTTTGAGGAGACAGAGTTGGAAGTTGTTTTAACTTGTTTTTAGTTAAATTTTCGCTCAAGTGAGCTCAAAAGAGATTAGCATACCTTTGTTTAGCTTTAGGTGGGCCGATCAATGCAGACTCATAAGGTTGTAATTGGCTCGATAAGCGATTCCTAAATTGAGCTTGATGAGCTTGTTAGCTCATGAAGCGACTACTTTAAGAAATAATCAAGAAAAATACACTTAAAATGTGATAAATTTCAAATACTTTTCCTTAAATTACTAAAGATTTTAATTTACATATTATATCTTCTCATTAGATAATTGTTAGTCCCTACCATGATTAATTTAGAAATACAAATAAACATCCATAGTTTAGAGTGTACGTCAAGTATTGCGCTCAAAATATTCCCCTAAATCATATTAAATCTTATTTGTGATCATAAACACGTTTTTGCTCACATTTGTAATTATCTTTTAAGTTCATAAAATGAATTATTTTTTATTTTTCATGGTAGTGCAATCCTCTATACAAATTATATCAAAGATAATTATATGTGTGATTCAGTCTACCTTCCATTAATTCCTATTTTAAAGAAACGATTTGTTCCCATTTTTGGTCCCTTAGATTTTACAATTTAACATCTTTTCTCCTTGGTGTACATGACATTTCAAATTTCATATTATAAAAAATGCAAATTGAAATTAACATAAGCCTATTTAACAATAATAATAATAATAATCTCTTTTTTTTTAAAATTTTACATTAGTCTAATCTATATCATCAAGCCACCACTAATGCTATCTTTCGTCTAATGATGTGTATTTAAGCTAACAACCAAGCATTAATTATGATGAATAATTAATTGTCAAATCTCCACTAATTGAAGAGAAAAGAGCTAAGAAAATAAATGAGTTTTTTTTTTTAATTTTTGTAGGGTTTCTTTTATATAAAAGCTTAACTATATTATATATTCAACAAATTCCATTATACTTCCTCTTTAGTAAGATAACTATGTCTTAAGTTCCACCAAATTTCTTGCAAATACCCTCATGAAATGCTTGCATCTCCATTTTAACCTTTTTTTTTTCATTATCTAATAATCATGATAGTACCAGAATAATAAAAAAAAAGTGTAACAAAATAGATTTTTTATGTAAGATATTTCACTAAAAGTGATAAAAAAAATACTTACTAAAAATTATTGGTCTTAGTAAAATTCATGTGAAATACTGATGAATATTTTTCATATTATAATTTTATTAATTTGAAAATGTTAAAATTAAAAGAGAATTTTGTTTAAAGTTCTTATAGAAGAAACTAATTCCTACGGTTAATTGCACTCTAAATAATAATCAATACTTATGTTTTGATTTAGTTTGGATATGTCAAAAGAGTATCCCTAATAAAAATTTAAGTAGAGTGAATGTGTTGAAATGGGCTATAAACTAATAAGAAGAAACTCAAAAACATATAGGTTTGATATAGTTAATATTCATAGATTTATCATTCTAAATAATCAAGTTTTAACTATATTTTGTCATGAAAACAATCTATCAATCCCTCCTATAGATTTTTAATAAAAAATAAATAAATTATATCGTTGAAAGGAACCATACGATATAGATTCCTACATAAATGTGTTGTCTAATAAATTTAGAACGAGTTTTGTGTTTATAGTCCTTATAATATTAGGAGATGCCTTTTGAAAGAGATGATAGGTCAATGTACTATGCAAGTCAAACAGTATTATTGGGGTGTGTGTGTGTGTGTGTGTGTGTGTGTGTGTGTGTGTGTATTTGTTATCATTTTGAAGTCATTTCATTATTGTAAAAAAGATTGGCTATATCATGATTTGTGAATTTGCTAGTCTCACCTTTTTAAAAGTTTTAAGAAGCTAAACACGTAACATATATTTTAAATAAACATAAAGGGAGTGATTGTTCGTTAAAAACATTCTTAAGATGTTGTAATTTTAATTTTAAGAAAACTCTTCAAGGGTTAATTTTAATATTAATTAATATATTAATTAAAATTATATAAATTTAATTTTTTCATTATTGTATTAAGAGCATGATATTAAGGAAATTATAATAATTTAAAAATGAGAAAATAAGTAACTTGTAATCCAATATTTAAAAATTTATTTCAAAGTATCATAAATCAGAATTGTCAGGTGATGTGGATCTGGAATCAAATACAAAACCAATTAAAATTTAAAAATTAGGTAAATAAATAATATATAAAATTAAATTTAATTCTAATTTTTATAAACAAATTTAAAGTGACAAACGATAAAGAATAAGTAATAAACATTTTCCTCTCATAATCTTCATTGATTAGATCATTTAAATTTAAAAGAACTCTTGTATTTGAAAACATACTTGTAGGCTTCTATGCTTCTATCTCACCTCATTTACAAAGCCTTCTTTAACCAAAATATAGATTTAAAGAAGCAAATTTGTAAAGGGCCATAAAATACTAGGTATAGATTACTTCTAACCAATCAAGTGGTTAAAGAACTAATAAAAATTGAAATATTATTAGCAATATTATGCAAAGAAGTTTATAGTGCCAAACAAATTTGGTATTTCACGAAGTTTCTTTATTTCTTGGTTGAAGCATCAAAAGTTTATCCTTAGTATATGTCTCACTCCCGATGCTTTGCTTCTTAGGTGCTAGGCAATGAATTGTGCTCTTATGTGAGAATATGGTTGTTGGGTAGCTTTAATAGTTTGGCTTGCATCCGTGTATTGTAACCCATTAGAATAACACAATGTGTCTTCTCTTAGGCCCCATGCTAATGCGGCATGGGCGAGTACTAAATTTAGATCTCTTATCTTGAGCATCTCCTTATAGAAGAGAGTCATAAAACTCTATTGATTCTCCGAACTCTTCTTGAATATATAATAAAGCTTGCTAAATCTTCTGTGACTTTTTGGCAATAGCAAATTGTGCAATGAGCATATGCTTACTTGGCGAATGAGGCGATTGCCCCGAATGAAAGGTTGTTGAATCAAAGGATGCAGACTTTTTAAGGGTCATGAAGAGTAGACAATATTTAAGCACAAGAAGAATTCAAACTAGATATATTGTTGACTTAATTGATGATAGATGAGCATATGATCATATCTACCTTTGTAGCATTCCAGAGCTAGGATTTTGAAATTTTTGATGAACATATGAACAACGATGTCAAAAATGCCTGATCGGTTCAAGCCATGAAGACCAACCGACAACGACGCCAAGAATATCTGATCGGTAGAAGCCATTAAAAATACCGACAACGATGTCAAGAACGTCCAATCGGTATCGAGAATGACGACAGGATCGTCCGCTTGAACTTTTACTGACATACTTTTTTTATAAAAGAAAAAAAAAATTGAAAAACAAGCTTGATTATATTCTCCAAAGAACTGAACATTAGCTGACGATTATTTTTTCAAAAGTTATTCACTAAAAAATACAACAAGAAGATTGTTAAATTTTTTTTTAAAGACTTGTGAAATGATTCTTTCAAGACTAATGTGTTTTCCATTTTTATAGTAGCTTCGCCTTCAAGGATTGAAAAACTCAAGCCTTGTTGAGAATTTAGGGCAAAGAAAACGTGAGAATAGTCAAAATCAGGAAGAAAATATAGAGATTTAATGAGATTCTATAATTTGCCTACATCATCGGGAGCAGAGCGGCGATCTCCTTTTGATTTCACGAAAAAGAGTACAAATCCTCTTTAGGATTACAATACAACACACACACACACACACACACACACACACACACACACACACACACACACACATATATATATGACACACACACACACACACACACACACACACACACACACACACACACACAAATATATATATATATAATCCTGGTTTACAATATATAATTACAAATTACAATTGTATCGTACCATGGGGGGCATTGCCCCCGCACCCCAACTCCTAAAACAGTAAGATTACAAAAATAGCACCTTGCCAGCAGACTACCTACCCCGCCAGACTGACCGCCCGCCTCGCTTCTCTGGCCTGCCGCCAATTGGACCGGATACCACTCAATTGTTATATATACAACTAAAAGATAAGTATTTATAAACATACCCCCATTTTTACATATCTAAGACTTAAACTCTGATATTTTATTTGCCATTTGTCCACTAGGCGGGCCACTCGACTCCGACCAATCCAACAAAAAGAAAGAACATAGAAGGACCGGTTCGAGTAGGAGAAAGTCCAAAGCACCCCCTCTCAACCTCTTTTATAACAAAGACGTATTGTATTTTCCTTTCCTCTTATTTTCTCTATGAATAGAGGTCCCCTTTGGCATGTAAGAGGTCCTTAGAGGCTCTCTCTCTTTGCCCTCGTGTAACAAGCTTGCTCCCATTCTACCTCACTTGTAACTCAAGTTCGTGTGAGATAGATGGGCCGACGAGCCCGGACACAACCCCAATTTGCCTCCGGACAGGCCAACCCTCCCTCTCTTTCTTCACCGTCAGGATCCGACTCTATCTCTTCAGCAAGACCCATAGGTCATATTTGGATCTAATATACATACATAATATTTATATGAACTCAACCCAAAATTCAACTTATAAATCAATGCAATAACATCACTTAAAAATAATTTTTTTCATGATTAAGACATTTTATTTATTTTATCCCTTATCTATTATTTTATGTAAATATACAAAATGTATGGTGGCAAATGGCAATCCTATTAAGGCCACGTCTCGTCTCCACAGTAGTAGTCTTCGCTAAATTGGTTTCAGGTCCGCGCGGCAGTTAATTGTTATATCCAGCTCTTCCCTCTCGGTTCTCTTTCTTTCCTCAGCTCTCACAGAACGTTTTTTTTAGTCAGAGAAGGCAGTTTCTAGGGTTTTTATTGTTGCTTTTCTTGCCCTAGATTGTGTCTTACGGGGCGGAGTTTCTTCTTCTTGGGATTATTTTACTTTTCAATTCACAGCTCAGTTTGAGCGTCAGCCGTTTCATTGAAGGAAGATGTCTGGGTCGTTTGATCTCTTCGCAAGGCCATGTCGGTTACTTCTTCTCTTCATATACCTTTTTCTTGTTTAGGAGAAGCTTTGGGTCTTTCGTTGAGTTGGAAACGAGCATTTTACTCTGTATTTTGTCTGCTCTGTAATTATGGGGAAGATATGAATTGGTCTGTTATTGGAAATTTGATGCGCAATTTCGAAGTGGTTTTTATGGCTTATTTTGATGATTTTTGTCTTTTTTTTATCATTTCTATTTGGTCTGAATATAGTTGGAATTTGGAGAGGAATCCGAATAAATGTTTTCTGGTTATGAGGCTATTGCGTGTTGATTTTTTTGGCACCTCATGTTTGGAATTTTACTGCTACGCACTGTAATTATGATTTACTTTTCAGCATTTGGCAGCTTGTATGAGCTGGCGTTCTAGATGATTTTAATGCTTTGTTCTTTTGCATTAATTAACTTCTTTGTCAAATTAGTTCACAGGTCTATTTCGATTATTTATGACTTTTTTTTTTTTCAAATGTATGGCTATTTGCAAGAAAAAAACTTCTGGAAATTAGTTTTCTTTTCTTGGACTTAGAATAACTTGATAGTATGGCGAGTTAAACCTTGCTTTTTTTAAGTGAAAGATGAATTATATGGTTTCTAGTGTTAGTAAATGTTATTGCAGAAGGCATTTAGGAATATATAAAAGCCTGCTTCATCTTAATAGAAGTATATGACTTCTGGTATGTAGAAGGGGATACAGAGCTTCGATTTCATGAGGTTTCTGTTTTCAAAACATCTTAAAAGGAAGCTGAATTCTAACATCGAGAACTTTTTTAGAGCAACGGTTGAAATTTCCCTGGAACTCCGAAGTTATGCATGCTCGTGCAAGTGCACTTCTGAATGGGCAACCTTTCTGAGGTTACACCACAAGCACAAAATTGTGAGACCATTAGGTTAAATATGACAATATCTCAGTGGTGAGAGTACAGGTTGTTACAAATGGTAGCTAAGTAATACACCAGCAAGAATATAAGAACTTAGTTTCATGTAGTCAAAAGACTATATCAAGGGTGTCACCTCTTGAACCCATCATCAGGACAAAGTGCTATATGATTGGACTTATCCCTTTAATCTCTAAAATCCTATTTGGTATGTGATTCTAGGTTTTATTGTTAGGATACTAAGGAGGACATTTGTTACTTATGTATGAGAGACTGTGAAATATTTCAAGTAGAATTAAGCTAAACTCGTAAACATTGAGATGCATTTTAGTGTAATGGTTAAATTTTTTAAAGCACAATAAAGTTAAGTATGCTTGTTTGCTAGCACATTTGAGATAGGTGATTCTCTAGAAAGTTACACCAAGGGAACAAAATTGTGCAGTCATTATGCCAAAACAAACAATATATCTATAGTTAATAGTTTGATCTGTCACACAATTTTTTCTATGGACATTAACTGCATTGTTGAATCTATTTAATTCTATTGACCTTGGTCTCTTGAAGGATATAAAGAGATCTCATGTAATAAAGATTCTATTTTTTTCTATAAATTTCACCTAAATCTTTCATGTTTACTTGAGAAGCTTACTTTGTCTTTCTTTAGAAAAATCATGGCTTCAAATTTGTACCCTTAATTGGAATAAGTTATGGATATTGGATGTGTGAGTTGTTTGTTGAATAACTAAGTACATGAATGTTCTATAACTAAAGCATCATAGAAAGTACACCTGGGTTGCAATAGAATTTATGTGAGTTCATTTAGTGATAGAATTATTAATTACATGATTTTTCAAGGGTGTAACTGGCTTTTATTCAATAACTTTAGTATATTCATTTTGATTAACCGTTCTCTCCTTTTCTAAACAAAGAATATAAAGATATTGTCAATGATATGTTCACGAATTTTTTTTCATTCAATTAATTTCTTAAATACATTGCAGGTTTTGAGGGAGTTTCTAGTCTTGATGAAAGAAAAGAGAGGAAGCCCAATTTGGAGAACTCAGAAGATGATAGGAGGACAAAGATGGGATCCTTGAAGAAAAGGGCACTAAGTGCATCAACTAGGTTTCGACATTCATTGAGAAGAAAAAGCAGCAGTAAGAAGAATAGCGACAACCAGGTCCTTGGTTCAATTGAAGACGTGAGGGACATTGAAGAACTACAAGCAGTTGATGCCTTTCGTCAATCATTGATCATGGATGAGCTTTTACCTACAAAGCTCGACGATTATTATATGATGTTAAGGTAATGGCTAATCCTCATTTTCCAGCCATGGTTATTTTTTTGTCCCATGAAATGCCATCCCTCTCAAGCATGTGATTTTGTATGAGTAGAAAGCTATCCAATTCATGAATCATTTGTTTCTTTGGTGAAAAGGTAAGTATTTTTAATTCCTTCAATGCAAATGGAAAAGAAGGGAAGTGTTTAATTAGGATGATTCAAACGGCTATTAAGAAGGGGAATTTATGATTATGCACCTATTTTGTTAGTGATGAAGAAGAATATATGATGTGCATTATTGGTATGTATTATGTCATCTTCATGGTTGTGTAGTGCCATTTTATGAACACCACGATCATGGTGGATGGCCAGGGTGTTGCTCTTGTGGTTATTGTAGAAACATGTCAAATTAATGTTTCCCTTGTTTATTTTTTTAAGTTAAAGCTTACTTGATTTTTTTTATATGTAATGATAAGCTTTTTTAATTTTTAAAGCAAACAAGATTTATTATCATTTAATCAAAAGAGTACAACATGAAACACTAGCAAAGCATTGTTAAATAAAATTGTAAAAAAATAAAATAACTAATAAAAGAATATATCAACAATGCCAAAAAACAAGAGAGAGAAACCCAGGAGCACCATTAAAGCTATCTAATTTCAAGCTTATGACAATATGCTTTTTTGGTATTTCTTTTTTTTCAAGTATATGGAATTTAAAATTTTTTGCCCACAAGCTTATCTTTGCCAGAAATGTTAACATCAGCAACAGTAGAAAAAGAGTTTCGATAACCCATATCTCCAACATCAAGACAAACATTATAATCAAGAAGCCCAAGAGGTCATGGTCATTTAATATGTGAGTAGGCATGCTAGCAACTCAAGATGGTTCTAATACCAAAGCAGAATTCAAAGCTAGTTTTTAAGTTTTGAATACAAATCATATCAAAAGTGGATAGAACTGCCAACATAGCATTATAATATATGTTTTTTTATCAAATTAAGGATCTCGTAGCCATGATTATTCTATTTTTTAGCGTGTTATGAGACATTCTGAGAAGTTGAAAAATATTTTGGGAGAGAAATGCCTTTTCAAATTTAACCTTATAGTAATCATTAAATTTAGAGCCAATCCAATTTTCTTTTTCAAGTGGAGAAGAATTATCCAATTCAATAGAAATTGTAGCTTATAATAGCCTAGAAAGCCTAGCAGTAGCAACCTCCGCCTTTTGCCTAAAACTAAATGAAGAGAGTTAAAAAAACATGGATTGGTTAAAATAGAGAATTTGTAGTTGTGAAAAATAATCCAAGTATGGGTGATATGATATTCCACAAAATAATCAAAATAAGTGTTCACTTTGAGCATACATAATTGGAACCCATCCAAATGCTTTTCCCGTCGAGAAAAAATTCCTCCATATTATAACATAGATCAGGAGTAAATATGCAAATAACCTCCACATTAGGACAACCCTAGGAAATTTTACCTACAAGGAAAAGGTGCAAATCAAACTTAAGCTTCTCATCAAACATGATGAGCTGATTTGCTTTAAAATGATGAAGGTTACTTGTGATGAGTATATTTAGGCCCTTGTTTGAAATGAATGTGGAAATGTGAGGAGTTGGGGGTATGCCGATGACTCTTTCTTTCTTAATAGCCTTAGCAAATGACTAAAGATAGCAAAACAAGGAATATCTCATGGAGTGGGAAGCCCTACGAGAGGGAATAACTTTGAGAGAGTTCACGATGCAATTGAGCCTGTGGAGCAGTCAATGGACTAAAAGTAATGGATTCCAAAGAACAATTTATGCTTCCAAAGAGAACGAGGATGAATGCTTGCAAACAAACTTAATTATGTGCAGGATAGGTGAGCTCTCAAGCATGAATGTCATGTTGCAAGCACGTAAGAAACACTAGCATGTAGCTCGAGTGCAAGACTGTAAAAGAGTGCACCAACATGCACAACAATGAGCTCTTGACAGTAACAAGTGCAAGAAGTATGAGAGAGCTCACACAAGCATGACAAAATGCAAAAGGAGCAGCGATAAGAGTTTGGTTTAGAGTTGCGAGACTAATCTATATATTCGAGCATTCAGCATATTTGTTTGACTCGTCAATTTTATATAAAGCTTATTTTCATTGTGTTTTAATTATCATAGATGAATGAGTTCTTAAATTGTTTTCACCATCAACAAAACTCTAAAAGATGTGGTGCTTCTTTTCAGGAGTTGTCTAAAAAATCATATAATTATGTAGTGAATTGTTTTTTTTAGGGTAACTCTACCAATTCTGCTCATTTCTACATTGAATCCTTCTTAATCATCATCAATCTACATTTTAACATAAAGTTTTGAATATGTTTATATTCTTTTTCTTGTCAGATGCATGTGAAAGATATTTAAATCACAAAATAAATATTTTACTTTGATGAATGTTGAATAGAAGGACTAGCTTGAAGCTAAAATTATATAAAAATCATTGTTTTCTATTCAATAGTACAAAGCAATAAATTTTATAAAACTTAGGGAAATATTTACATGTTGAAACATAATTTTTTGTAGTAAAAATAGAAGATTAAGGCTTTGTTTGGGGCAAATTTCTATCTTCATTGTGTTTCAAGCCTCCATCATAACTCTATTTGGCTACCTATTTTCTAGAAATTTTAGTGGTGAGAAGCTGCTTTTACTACAAATTTTGTTAAAATCTGGTAGTTGTAAGAAAATTGCTGTCTGTTTTTTTTTTTTGTAAAAAATATTCATAATTTCATGTTAGCTTTTTAAAAATTGATTTCTTCACAATAGCTTTTGAACCGCATTTACAAATAACTATAACTGTCTCAAATATCTTTTGAATAAAGCATGTAGATTCATGAAAGAACTTAAAGAAGATTCATGGAAAACAAAGATTAACTTCAAGATAATTGTTGATAATCTTCTAAAGAAAAATCTCATTTATAGAATTTTTCCTCGAAGTTAAAAATAAAAGAATCTTTTCATTAAATTTCACAAAGTATATCTTATCATGCATAAAGATTGATGTCGATAAAAACTTTTGTTGTTGCATGTATTAATCTACTTAAATGTTTAAAATGATTTCCAGCCGACTTAGTTATCAATATTTGATGGCAATGTTGGAGATTATAGCAGCAAAGGCTTCCTTCAACAATGACACATGAGAAGGATTATTTATCATAAGGATATTGATCAAGCAAAATGTAATATGCATCATCATTGACACTTGGTACATGAATTAAGATTAGGCAGTATACCAATCTTTACCCTTTAGGCTGGACTAAAAAAGTTGGAAATGGAGATTGATCGCCAACTTACTAAGTTTGCAACCGGTAATAACTCCATAGATAAGATAATGTGAGGCGGCTCTAATTGAGATTTGCTAAATTTTCTTCGGAAAACCATACTTTCATGGTAGGTTAGCAACCTTATTAAGATTTGATCAAAAATAAAAGAAAGCTTTTTTTATTGACCAAATATTATGGTGTGTTGGTGATAGATTTAATAATATTAGGGTTAGCAGATAGTATTATTAATGTAGGCTATAAATTCTTTTCAATGTTAGTCGACCCTTTGAAGAAGGAACAGCCATGTAGAAGCTAATTGGGAGCATGGAATATGTCCTATCTCCGACTTGTTGCCAAAATTTGTCAATGCGCCAAAACTCAATCAACAAGATTGACTCCACTGAACTTGAGACGATCAAGGAGTGATCAAGGCCGTGTACACAGGCAAAATAGTGTATATTTGTCTATCTATGTTAAACAAAAGACAATAAAAAAATTTACTTACAAAATATGAGCGAGGCAAAAGTTGCTACTAGCAGAAAGCCACCTTTAAAAAATGAGCTTGAAGGGCCACCCTTTGTCCAATTCAGATAAAAAATAATGTCAAATCAGTGCTTGGTCGATATTTAGCAAACCTGGAAGAGAAGATATCATTGCAGAATTAAGTCAAACCAAGTTGTAAACCTAATTTACAGGTTTGAATGTTTGTAGGACGCTCCTAACTATGAAATGTTATCTAAGTTACATAAACTAGGAAGTCCTCAAAAGAAATTTATAAAATATCTTAAAATCTTCCTAAAAGATTGGTTGATAGACACTGCCAAGTGGAATAGTTGGAGGCTGAAAATCAAAGAAGGAAATCCTTCAACAAGGGGGGCCTGTAATTTGGCATCAAATTTTGAAACAATTAATCAATCTAATCATTCAATTCAAATTTGAAAATAAAAAGAAACATCTCAATAATTTGAGCACCAAGTCAGCGATTATGATATTTGTATCCATTGAAGTTTTATAAGCTTGATTTTGAAAAAAATTGTTTAAATGGTCCATGGACTACATTTAGTGCCAGACTATCTAATGCGTCTCATTTAATCTCTTGACTCTTCAAATCTAATCCAAAATAGTCCCTTGACTCAAATATGATTCAAAATGATTCAATAGAATGACCATTTTGAATTATACTTGTGAAGTCAATGGACTAAATTGAACATAATTGATAGATGGGATTAAAATGATCTTATGGAAATAGTCTAGGAACCATTTTTGTCTTTTTCCATGTTTGGTTTCTCCATAAAAACTTTCAACAATAGTGATTCTCTTATAACACTATCGAGTTCGAAGAGTATTTCATTATCCATCAATAGGCATGCTCAAATCATCAATTTGGCATCATATAACAAAGAACAAGGCTCCAGGAACTTGATTATTAGATCAATTTTTTTATTACAAAAATATAAAGATGAATTTTAAACTTATTTTCAATAGCTGTGTTTGAATATGTAATTCAGTGGATTTAGGATATTTCTGCGGAAATTATTATTAAAATTTAAGTTATCTAATTTATTATTTTAAATTGGTTTTTCTCTTTTTGTGGAGTGTGTTGGATTTGTTTAGATTTTTTTGCTTGTGTAATTGCATGTTTAATGACTATAATTTTAGTAATGAATTCAGTTGGAAATCTTCCCCTTCCTTCTCTTCTTGTGTCAAAATTCACTTAGTCGGTCTAAAAGCCACTTGTCAAAGGTCTCAGTACTGTTGCTAAACAACATTTTAGTATGGTGCATTAGAGCACAGTTGCTATTATGTGCTCTTTTTGCTTTTTGTCCACTGATTCTTAATTGTTTGCTTTCTACTACAGTCTAAAAATCAAAATAATTGGACAAGGCATAATAACTGTTCCAAAACAGCTAATCTATAGATCGTTACATCAAACATAAAACAGAGAATAACACCTGCACTGTCCAGAGAAGAATAAATAAATAAAGTGAAAGCATGCTAAAACAACATGTAGAGAGCTCAAGACAGAGAGAAGTTATCAGATTTACCTTTAATTGATTGATAGATCAATAAAAATTCTTCATGGAAATTCATAAACCTTTTTTAAACTTGCTAAATTTCATTTTAGGTATATGCATTAATGTTGAGAGTTTGGCTATAAATCAAATGTACAAATCATATTCACTATTAATTATATTAGAACTAGACACTCATTATAAAACTGTAAAGTAAATGCCTTTTGCGTTCACTTCAATTCCTCCCAACCAAATACACCCTTAGTTTTCGGCTCGGTTCAAATTTTCACCCTTTTTTTCTATGTTGGCGATTAATTTTATATGCAATCTAAATATATGACATTTGAGTCTTAAGTTCTATAAAAACATTGTAATTTTTTAATGTGAATCGATGAATTAATGAAATGATCTGCATTTACATCTTCCAATGGCAAACCTTAAAAAGGGTTAGATTTTTGGCAACGTTGGGAATGATTCCATGAACTATTAGTGTGAAGGTAATAGACCTCTTTAGTGCGATTCTCAAATCCCTCCTTTAAAAGTCAAATCCTTGTCTTCCCCTAGATGTCCTGCTTTATTGGGCGTCAATGAAGCTGTGGAGTCTTCAATGCAGATTTGTAACTAAGACAAGTAGCATTCAAACGCCTAAATTTGTTGTTAGATGTTTTCCATGGTATTTTAGATATCTTAATCATTCTTTTGAACATTTCTCTGGTAATCTCTATAATCTTTGAGAATGACATAAACAGATAAAATATTCTTATATAATGAGAACTTGCTTAATTGTCAGCTAAAACTCCAGTTGTGCCTTTGCATTACTATTTAATGTTTCTTTTGTGAAGTAACAAAGTAATGCATGCTTTAATTTCGGTGTTTCTTGAGAGAACCATATGTTAAATTATTTCCTCTAGTCTACTCTTTGGAAACACCTCTGCCAGTTTATCTTGTTTGAATTATACAAAAACCTTCCTCTGAAATGATTTTGAAATTGTTTGCTTATTAATTCTTGATAATCATAGCAAAGTAATAATATTTTTTTTCGGAGATTATGGTTATGTAAATATTTCCGGCTTCCTTTTACAGATTTCTAAAGGCAAGGAAATTTGATATGGAGAAAGCAAAACACATGTGGGCTGACATGATTCAGTGGAGGAAGGAATTCCATGTTGATACTATTTTGGAGGTAATTTAAAAATTGCTTGGTTATTAAAGTGCTTCTCGGCTGCTGCTTTAATTGAACAAGGCTATCATTCAATGCTTGTTCAGTAGGTTTAATTTTAAGGAATGTTGAGAATCTATCTCAAGTTTTATGAAGAGTAGTTGAACAATATTATTTTCCATTGATGGATGTGAGTTCAGGTTTCATCATCATAATACGCAGCTTCTTTTGCCAGAATCAATAAGTTTTGTGATATTGGCTAAGACAATATCTAATATTTCAGATTCTTCAAGAGAATTTTTAATTTTCTTTTTCTGCCTGTTCAATATATATATATATATATATTTTTTGCCTTGCTTTAGTAGAATTGCTATTTCACAGGTTGTTGTGATCATTCAAATTTTTTTCAGCTTGCAAATAAAGTCTCTGCATGTAGGGGTAGGATTGCATACAAGTCTCCTTCTAACATTGGATGAAGGTTACACCCATTAAACTTGTTATCACGTTATCTTGATGTTTTCTGGGAGGTACTGATGAGGGACGCTGTTGCGGTCAGGACTCCAGTGAATAGGAAACTCTGGTTTAATTGCTGACGGGTTCACATGCTCCAGCCACCTACGGCTGTGGCCTTTAGCCTCTTTTCTTTTCTAATAGCACTAGTATTAGGTTTTTTTGTTTGGGAGCAATTAAATATTTGTTGTGGACTAATATAAGACACTTTTGGGTTTTGTCGACTTTTGTACAGCTGTTGAGTGCACCGATTTCTTAGCAGCCGTCATCTTTTCACCCTCATTTCTCATCTTACAATTTACCTAGCCCCTCTTGTGATCTTCCCACACCATCTACCAGACCAAGTTCGGTGTCGGTACATTCATTTATAGAGGGATCATTCTTTTGTATCTTTCCTTTTTTGTTTCTTTGCTTTCCACTATCAGTCTTTATTAAGTTCATGGACTGTTTGCCATTACTTCATTAGAAAAACTTAACAATAAGCACTATTATGCTCCTTGATGAAAGTTTTAGTTTATTCATTTTTAAATTATTTTATTTTTTTATTAATTTATTTTTGGAACCTAACTTGTTAGCATGAGCTGATCAAATCCTAACTGCAGTATATGGTTTATTAGGATTTTGAGTATACTGAGATAGATCAAGTCCTGAAGTACTATCCACAGGGCTATCATGGTGTCGATAAGCAGGGAAGGCCTGTTTACATTGAAATATTAGGAAAACTCGATCCCAACAAAGTTTTGCAAGTGACAACTATGGATCGATATGTAAAATATCATGTTCAGGAGTTTGAAAGATGTTTCCAGGTCAAATTTCCAGCATGCTCAATTGCTGCAAAAAGGCATATTGACTCAAGCACAGCCATAATTGATGTTCAAGACGTGGTATATTTAAAGCTCATTTACTGCAGTCTTAACAGATGATGAATACGTTGTCCATAAAATACGACAACTCTATACGTGCCTGCATATTTCATGACTGCACATTTGGATTGTAGGGCTTAAAAAATTTTTCTAAGAATGCTCGGGAGTTAATTACACGGTTGCAGAAAATTGATAACGACAACTATCCAGAGGTAAGTGTCTTTTCCTCACATCTCAAAGCTTTATCTTTTCTACTTTAGTTATCGTGTTTAGTATTTGTCATTATTTTTTAAATTAAACTAAATTTATCTCAAACCTCAACAGACAATCATCTTGAGTAGGACTGTATGGATTGAAATTTTTTTGCAGACTTTACATCAAATGTTTATCATCAATGCTGGTCCAGGTTTTAAATTACTGTGGAACACAGTGAAGTCTTTCCTTGATCCGAAAACAACTTCAAAAATTCATGTGCGTGTACTTTGACATATACTTTTTATCTCAATTTATATTTCTTTGATATATAAAAGGAATGTGTGATAAAAACGACTCATAAATATATATATTTACAGGTTCTTGGAACCAAGTATCAGAATAGGCTTCTTGATGTAATTGATTCTAGGTAGTCAATTTTCATTATTATTTGGTAATATTGAAAATAGCTTTATTTAGTGTTTTTGGCATCTGCCTAACTTTTTGTTCCTTAATTTCACAGTGAATTACCTGACTTTCTTGGTGGTTCTTGTACCTGTGCTGATCAAGGTGGATGCATGAAATCTGATAAGGGTCCATGGAAAGACCCTTACATAATGAAGGTTTGTGTTTGCTTATAGAACTCTTTACTTTTTATGTTATTATTATAGTCTGGAATCTTTCTGATAAGGGTCCATGGAAAGACCCTTACATAATGAAGGTTTGTGTTTGCTTATAGAACTCTTTACTTTTTATGTTATTATTATAGTCTGGAATCTTTCTGATAAGGGTCCATGGAAAGACCCTTACATAATGAAGGTTTGTGTTTGCTTATAGAACTCTTTACTTTTTATGTTATTATTATAGTCTGGAATCTTTCTGATAAGGGTCCATGGAAAGACCCTTACATAATGAAGGTTTGTGTTTGCTTATAGAACTCTTTACTTTTTATGTTATTATTATAGTCTGGAATCTTTCTGATAAGGGTCCATGGAAAGACCCTTACATAATGAAGGTTTGTGTTTGCTTATAGAACTCTTTACTTTTTATGTTATTATTATAGTCTGGAATCTTTCTGATAAGGGTCCATGGAAAGACCCTTACATAATGAAGGTTTGTGTTTGCTTATAGAACTCTTTACTTTTTATGTTATTATTATAGTCTGGAATCTTTCTGATAAGGGTCCATGGAAAGACCCTTACATAATGAAGGTTTGTGTTTGCTTATAGAACTCTTTACTTTTTATGTTATTATTATAGTCTGGAATCTAATTTCTTTTAGTTATGTAGATGGTCCTTAGTGGAGAAGTACATTGTGTTAGGCAAATTGTTACCGTCTCAAACAATGAAGGGAAGATTATTGCTTACTCAAATCCACATTGCTCTTTGGTAATGCATAATTGCTCTTATCTTGAATATTTAGATGAAATTTTCATCTCTGTAAAGTCTTAAAAAGTTCTTAAATTTGCTTGTATTTTTGGGCTAGATGAAGGGTGGTGATGTGTCTACAGCTGAGTCTGGGTCTGAAGTTGAAGACATGAATTCTCCAAAAGTTACTGGTGGTTACATTTCTAATTCTCAGTTGACGTCTGTCCATGAAGAGGCAAGGCTTCGTTTTATATATGGAAATTTTATGATTCCTGTGATTTAGTTTTCTTCTCCCCATTGTACCATAACATACTTACAGTTCTGAAATATTAGGAATGATTTAGCATGTAATTTTTGTGAAAACAATTTTACCGGTGGTTTTGATGACGGCAAATGGCTGGAATTTCTGTTGGATCTATTCTTATGCACTTTGAAAGTATAGGCTATGTTTAGCATGTAATAATGAGTTAGACCTGACATACTACTGAAACTATTAAAGAAGTGATCTTGTTCGTATAGGAGTTGACATCCTAGCCCTATTTTACACTTGGAGTTTCACTGTTGTTGGGATTTTCTTTTATTTTATTTATTTTTTCAGATTCTAATACCTGCAGTTTCTTGAACTTCCTTGCATTTATATAGGCTAAAACAGCTGGGAAAACAATGCATTCGGCGGTCTTTTCCGATTGTGATGGTTACGTACCTATGGTTGACAAGACCGTGGATGCACAATGGAAGAATAAAATTTCTGAAGCTTCCTCAACAGGTTTGGAAGCTTCAATTAATCTACATAGATGAACCTTTTATTCAACCAAGCTACTGCATCCTATCATTGTCCTAAAAAACTGCACATAAAAATAAATGGAATAACTTCTTATTTTCCTCTTTATATGAATACTCATTTTTTAATTCTTTCCTCAAGAGCCTTAGCAAGAAACATGTATGGAATTGAAGTTTGTTGTTCATTCTTATGTTCAGCAACATCAAACTACTACACATACTCCATAATCTCCACTGTATTCGCTGCAACGGTATTACTACTAGGTTTCTCTTTGTTTATGTTCAATCAATTGTAAGCAAACATATGCTAGATGTCATAATACACCTGTTAACTGATATAAACATTTCAAAATCCAAAATTATCTTTTGAGTCCATTTTAAAATTCCGTTGGAGTGAATGTGATATCGTGGAAGGTACTTAAGACCAATGTATTTTTTTTTAATTTGCATACAAATTCTTTTTTTTTTTTTTTGTTTGCTTCATACGTTATTAACTAATGGTTTTATAAACCTTGTGAAGCACAAAAAAAATTACCTGCATTAAATCAACTGTTATGTCAATTTGCTTAATTTTTTTCTAGTTTTAAGGAGTTTATTACTTTGTTGTTGTGACTTGAATTAAATGTGAAGTTGCTGCGACCATCATCATCATCATCATCAACCTTATACTAATTATTCAGCGTCGGCAGTGAAACTGCTATATATAGCCCTGTGTTAAATAATGCAACTTTTACAATTGCTTTGTGGCTGAAAGAACACCTTTCTAAATAACCCTGAAAGATTTTGAATCTAAATTTGATCTATCATTGATGTCTGTTTGGTTATTTATAGCTTTACAACATAACCAGAAATGGGTTGTATGGGAACAATTTTTACCTTGAATTTAATGTGTTTGTCATTACTTGTTTTTCTCAAAATGTTTTGGGAGACCAAGATTTTTTCTCAGTTTTCTCCATTATTTTCCCCAATATCGTTGTCTATTTTTTGGATTTAATTAACAACCATGCTGCTCATTGCATATTTTATTTTAGACATTGATGATTATTGGCTGAACATGTCATTTTACTCCAACAGCAGACTGCTTTCCTCCCTCAGATGATACCCCTAAGCTTCGTGGTATTAAAGCTCAAATCACGGCAATGCTTGAGGCTTTCAACTTGATGGCTTTTAGTATAATTCGTTCAGTCATCAACAATTTGACCACAAAACTTCCACATTATACTTTAGAGGCTAGCTACTTCAGTCTCCCTTCTACATTAGGTCCTGCTAAAAAGCGGGAAAATCGTAGTCCGCCAACTTCTGCATTCACAGAAACCGAGCTGTTTTCTTCTGTTGTGGGAAGACTTGGGAAACTTGAAGAAAACGTTGAGATACTTCAGGCAAAACCATCTGAGGTGCCTTATGAGAAAGAAGAATTGCTTACTGCTGCTGTCCGTCGTGTGGATGCATTAGAAGCTGAGCTTATTTCCACCAAGAAGGTATTTTATAGGCTTCTATTTTCGATGGTTTTAGCTGTTCTTGTTAGGATTTCGATAGAGAGACAGCAAATCTTTCTACTTTGGCCTTTATCCTTCTTTTCTAAATAGTAATTTACTGGCGAAGTGATAACCAGGATTGTTATTCATATAGCTAGTTATTTATTAAAAACAGTACTTCTAGTTCTATTCTATATTAAACAATATATGCTATTAAAAATGCTAAGAGCGAGTGAAAAAACTTAATTATAATTAAACCCTAAACATTAAATATAGTTTTTTCAAATATTTAAGTTTTCTTAATGCCTTCGTCATCTTTGACAGTTAGGTTACTATTTACTCATTAAAACCACACCATATATACTCGTCGATTTTGCAAGGAATCGATATCAAGTTTGAGGTTTCTCGGGCAGCACGAAGCATATCTTCAATTACATATTTCAGTATTTTGAATCATCCATCTTGAGCTTGTATTCAAGTTGCAATAGCTTCATGTTCATCATCTCTATGGTTGCCACTTCAACACTCATTCAATTATATCTAACTGTTAAACAGACTTTGCATGAAGCTCTTATAAGGCAGGAGGAACTGCTTGCATACATCGACCGGCAACGAGAGAGAAATTATAGGGTAAGAATCAACCCTTTTTATCTCCTTCTTAATGGTGGTTTCTTCTGTTTTACCCTTCTGAATTATTTTATATTTGCAACTCCAGAAGAAGTTCTGTTTCTGAAAAAAAAAAACAAAAATTCGCATAGAGGAACAAAATATGGGTCTTGTAGAGGGGGACAAAAAATAGCAAAGGACATTCTTGCTCATACCAAGATTAAGTAATGTATTACTTTTGTACATATGAATCTTGTAGAGGTTTACGGGTCTATATGCTTTTGCATAATGGCTCCGGAAATATGATCTTAATTTATCAGCTTTTGCTGTTTTGTATATGCCTGCAAATATCTCTTTTGATGTATTAAATTATGAAAGTAAATTATGCTTATTATTACTGTAATGTTGCCAGATAAGATGTGAATTAGGCAGATAGAACCTCTGTAACGAATTGGCAATATTTTTATTGTTTTCCTGGCCTTATTTTCACTTGCAAATTGTATTATTAATCTGTCATTCGTTAACCGAGCAAAACTATATTTTTTGTTGATTCTGCAGTTGCATTAAAACGTCTAAATATGCACTTCAAGCCCATAAATGGCACATAAGTCAAAATTTGCAAAACAAAATTCCTTTTTTTTTTTCAGTAAATTTCAAATTTTACAAAAAGCACAACATGCTTTTTTTTTCTTCATAGTTTATTTGTAATTATTGAAATAAAAATAGATTTATTCGCGTGATACGGTAACTTTAAACTTCGGTAACTCTAAATGAGCTCCCCCAAACAGCAAACCAACTTATTCTGATAATATGTAGATTATTAAATTATCAGAATAATCTGCTTATAAATAATCAACAGCTGCGTCAAACAGACCCTAAATTTAACGGTATAATATTGAGTTTGAAAATTGTAACGGATGGATCAAGAAAATAAAAGTTGAAATCATATCATCTGTAATTCAAAATTTATAAGAAAATAGATTTGCTTAAGAGCATTTATATTGAAATTTTATGGTGTTTATGCCTTTGAATTTTTAATTTTGGTGTTATAAACATTAACTTAAGAAAAGGGGAAATTATATGCAAAGCATCAAAACATTGCTATTTATAAATCTAGCGTCGATTTTTCAAATTTTCTCTAAAATATAAAAAATTCAGAAAAAAAAAAAATTAACCAATATTTTTCAATTTTATCAAATTTTTAATGATTTTTTTACTATGGCACGCATAAATGCATCGGATTAATGGTTTAAGAAAATTATATGTGCTAGTTTTATACATAGCAATGTAAAGAAAAAAAAAAAACTTATGATGTGTACTCAATCTATGCACAAAACTATGTATTTCACTTCTGATGTGTACTTAAATTTTTGTGTTATAAATGTAAATATGATAATTTAAATATTACATATGTAAATTCAGAAGATTGTGGTATACATGTAAATGCCACTTAAAAAATCATTCTTACAACTATAAATTGTCAGGTAAAATAATAAAAGTTTAAAATATATTTATGATTGTTGGGCCTCAAAATGTCACGTGGTATGGATCCCATCCAAGAAATAAAATGTTGGTCAAATGAGAGGAAAGAAAGTAAAAGAATGAGATGCAAGTAATACTAAATTTCTAAGAGTATATCCAATAGTCCATTTTCATGAAAATAACTCTCCTATTTATAAATCATAAATAGGATATAGTAAATTATATGATTTTTTCTCATTTAATAGAAATGTTACCATCATTTATAAATCATTTGATAGGCCAACAGTTCATCAGTTGATAGAATAATTTACAGTCTCCTTATACGAAGAAATTCATTGTAAAGGCTTGTTGTCCTTGGGAATGATCGTTCCATTAGGAAAAGGGCATATTATCGTAATCTGACAGCAGTCTTTCTTCGATCGATGAGCCTATATAAAAGGAATCCCCTATGTTCGGTTGCTGATCTTTCTAATCCCAGAAGTCAGTTGGGTTTGTGGCGTTTCTCGGTTTTGTTAGACTTTCGTTCGGTGAGCTTAAGATTCTGTCGACCGGCGTAATAATGAATCTTCACACATCTGCATCTTTCCTTGTGTCATATATTGGATCTCCTCAAGATTCGTGCAGTCATATTTTTTATGTAGATAATTAGTTCATCTATTCTTTTACTTCTTTGATACAAACAACTGTCATAAAAATATGAAAATTAAATAACATAATTCTTTACATAGAGAGTAATAAATATTATCAATAATTATACTCGCTGAATTTTTCTCTCGCTTTTCTCAATAAATAGAGCTCAATTAGAAATTTTTCTCCCCATTTCCCAAATTTTTTGCCCTTCCATTTATATTTATATATGTGAACGAAGATGTCAGTGAGCGAAGAAGCTCTAATGAGGAAAAAATATTACCTCAGGAGTACTGATGCATCAGTACTTCAATGAAGGAGTGCCACGTAGGCAATGGTCTCACCGTGGTGCCTACGTGGCACCCCCTCATTGGAGTACTGAGGTAATATTTTTTCTCCTACGTGACACCCCCTCATTGGAGTACTGAAGTAATATTTTTTCTCTAATGAGAGCTTTTGGAGGCCCTGCTTTGAGGACTCGTCCCTAGCTGAAAAAAATACCTGATAGTTCTCGCTTGATTCCAAAGAGGAGAGCAGGCGAAGAAGATCAGCTAACTGAGGAAAGGCCGGGAGACGGGAGGAAAACGGCTCAAACTAAAGGCTTTCCGAAGAGACCAGGCCCGAAGGGTCAAAATCAATTAAACAGCCGACA
This sequence comes from Phalaenopsis hybrid cultivar, assembly GCA_002079205.1. NCBI lineage: Eukaryota > Viridiplantae > Streptophyta > Magnoliopsida > Asparagales > Orchidaceae > Phalaenopsis > Phalaenopsis hybrid cultivar. Next base: position 6,031 of record JXCR01010972.1, on the reverse strand, counting down.
GCGAAGCTGCCACAGGTGGAAGGGATCGGAGAATCATCCGGGTTGCCACTTTTGGAAGCTAGGAATCAGAAAGGATGGCGTATTTCGGAGGCTCTTTTAGCTTCTGTACCACTCCGCCAATTCCTGGCTCAACTTACAGTCCCAAGAGCAGGGGCAAATGGTGACTACTGCGTGAGTTCCACCGCCGGAATTCGTTTTGATTCAACCTCCGGACGAGGAGGTTGCTCAGGGTGAATTTTTGCTTCTGGTAGGGGATCTGATCCAGCTTTCGTCTGGGGAGGCAGTCCAAGGTGAAGCCCCGCCGAGGGAAGGCGTCCACGTCCCTCCTTCGGTCAAAGGCCTTGCCCAGGGTGGTGCTCCTCCACCCATGGCAGCATATTTTCGTACATCAAAGTCGGAAAACATTTGCCTATGTCTTACGTGGAGGTTATTCCCCCTCATATTTGTGTTAACCTCTTGTAATCTATCTGTAACCTATTTGTAACATATCTTTAACTTGTAAATAAATTTCACGTTTCTATAATTCTGATAGGTACATATAAGCATTAGAAGATAAAATGATTATAGAAGACGCAATCAATCAATAACGATGTAATCTTATATATTGATTTAATTAATTTGATTAGCACTCTTATATTTGTTAAATTATAGACAAATATAGAACCTACAATTGAATCTCATTTTATAACTAATGAGTTCAATATATGTTTCGTCCGTGCTCATCAATGAGCTACTGAGTCGCCTGTTGTCCGATCATGCGTTCATTTTTTTTGCTTCAAATTTACAATTTTCTTATTTTAATCATTTTCAGATTTACCACTTTCATTTAAGCTCAGTTTGTTAAGGGTCCTATCAGTCCAAAACCAGAGGAATACCTCTCCCGATTGAGATGTATTTAAGCAAGAACTGGTATGTTCATCATGCCAAAAAAATGGTGTATGGGTGGCTTGTGCCATAATCTAAAGTAGTGTATCTCATCCTGCACTTCCATTTCCCCAGACCAAATGTCATCAAGGTCCATTTGAAGTGCGCCAAATAACTCCAAGTCAGGCTTCTTAATTTAAATATATCCACAATGACACCTTCTACGGCAAAATTGTTCTAAAAACAACCCACATTTTAGGCTCAAACGTCAACCCATCTTGTCATTTCATTTTCATGCACATGTTATAGGAGAGTTGTTTCCTGCATCATCCACAACACATAAATGGTAATGAACAAAATAATTTTCTGGATTCTTCCACACAGCAAACAAAATTCCCTTCAATCTATCAAACTCAACTGAAACTTTATATGGACCATGAACATCCTCCTCCGATCTCTCCTCATCAATGGCATTTTGTAACCGCCTAAACCATCACATCCCCTTCTTTATAAACGACAGATTTGATAGAGTTGTGCGAGCGGGAAGGCAAAACTCTCGAGTGGTTTGAGGGAGGAGCGGGTGAGAGAAATTGCTGCTTATACGAGAGCATGGAGGAGCAGGTCTCGATTGCGGAAGAAGCAGCAGATGGGGGCTCGGGGGCTTCAGCCCATAAGAGTTGAAGCATAGAACGGTGGTCCGAGGAGGAGGAAGAGCCGGCAGTGGAGAAATATGGGAGTTTACGAGGTCCCTGTGCACTGCCATTCCCTCGAGGCCTCGTCAAATTGCGACTGTATCGTGAGGTTTCGGGAAGAAGTACGAATGGGGAGATGGTTTGGTCTCCAATCAACGCATATGCGGTGTCCGATCTTGACCGATTTTGATCGTAGATCACGATAAATCTACAGTTAATATGTATTTCAGTGGGTCTCATTTAATTTTTTTTACAAAAAATCAAAATACATTATGACCGTAGCTCACCGTTATCTACGGTCAGGATCGGACAACACATGCATCTTTGCATGCGATGTTCGTATACAGTAATTTTTCGTTTGATAGAGTCTTTATTTGATTTGGCGTGTTTTTTTTTTTTTTTTTCTAGCCATTGGATTACATAGAAGCACCCAAAACAATGTTATGTACATAATTAAGCACCCTCTTTCTTTCATTTTCAAATTCTCACTCAAATATCAAACATCATGATAAAATCCCAACTCATATTTTCATTTTTATCATATTCACAATGATTTAATCTTGGCACGCGTAAAATCACCTAAGTGCTTGATTTGTAAATAAAAAATATTTATTGTGCTCGGTATGTAATTATCCGGGGGCACTGATATACATACCACCCAATTCTTATGTATTTATACTTGTTATACCAAAAATTTAACTTTTATATTCATATTGCACAAATACTTTATATCATATAAAAATGCCACCATTTTAATTTTTAAAAATTAAAAATATATATTTTCATACATAGCGAAGGTCGCATGTATGGAAGATTAAAGTTTAGGTGTTGGATATGTAAGTGGATAGATCTTCAGAAGTCATATCAACAGTTTTGGCATTGGTCGAGTCATCTTGATCTCAATTTATGTTATGTTATCTTCTATCTCTGTCCCTTTCTTCTTAAATTGCTATTTTTGATTGTTGCCTGCCGCCTCTTAGATAATTTTGATGATTTGAATTCGATGAGGTGGTCCATTTTGCAATTAGATTATGTTTTGATGACTTTGAGCATGATCAAGGCCTTTAAATCTCAATTTATATGATGCGGTTATCAATGTTTATTTTAGGAAGCATGTTAGATATCATCGAGCCGAGGAGGAGCTTGTAGTGAGGTCAACAATAATGTAAAAATACGTATTTTATTCAAAATACTTTGGAGTTGTTAGTTTAATCTAAAATAAATATAAGACTTCATATTTTCTTATTTAAAATAGGGTTTAGGCAACCTGTTGCTTATTTTCAAGTGGCTAGCTATGGCTAGTGGTAAAAAGTGCCTTTGGCGGCCGACGACATTGGTAGGCAAGCGCCAAGTGGTGGGGAGTTGGGTCAAAGGTAGTAGAGGGTGGACAATAGAGGTCGTACGCGAGCAGGTTATAGATAGTAAACAGCCAACAACGAGTGGCAGCGCGCAAACTGATTACTAGGAGTGGGTGGTGGTGGAGGGTGACGAAAACTGGTGACTGTGACAGGCAATTGACTAGCAGTGGGTGATTGCGAGAATTAGTAGGCAGCAACAACCGGCAAAACTTCACATAAAACTATGCATTTGGAATTTGCCTCAATTTAGCGAATTTCAAATAAATTGAAAACTAAGGGGTTGTTTGATTTGCTAGAAAAGAAATGGAATGTAAAAGATTTGCAGTGTTCTATCATTACAATGTATTGGAAATACTTTCGAGTTGTTATGTTCACTATAAAACAAATGTAGGCTTTTATAATTTTCTATTTGATTTACATATCTCATATCTAAACTTTCATATCATAACACTCCAAGTCCTATTATCACTTTTTAAAAGTGAAATACACATTTTTATGCATAGACTTAAAGCACTAAAATGCTATGTAATTTTAAAAGTGGAGATGGGATATGTAAAAATATAAGAATCGTGTGCTGTAAGTTCTTTTTTTAATTCTTTAAAAAATAAGAAATCCATCTTTGATTAGAAGTAATGACCACGCAAAAATAAACCAATTTCAAGTTAAAACCTATAGACATTCCATAATTTTCACCATACACCATGTTAAAAGCATGCAAGAAAACTACAAAATATATTTATATACATATAAATAAATAAATAAAGAGCTGAACTGCACGTTTCATATCAATTCAAGCTTCTTCAATCTAGAATATAACTCAGCTATCCGCAAGATCCGATGATGATGTATCGTTATTCGTCTGCATCCCACTTTCAGTGTAAAATCTAACTATCTTCTGATCCAACTTATAGTAGTGGACCATTTTATCAAGAGGTTTCACGTCAAGGTCAATGAAATAGGCCTGCAAAAGAATCCTTGTTGTGTTAGATTTCAAGTTTTATGTCAAAAAATAGGTTCATGAATTGAAAAATCCAACAACAACAACAAGAAGCATTTTATCACACTGTGGGATCGGCTACATTAATCCTTTTTCTCCATTATGCCCTATTGAGTGTCATATTTTTATTTAATTCTAATAAATTATGCCCAAGTTTTTTTTAGGTCCACCTCTACCTTTCTTACCATAAGTCGAATCGAAAATATCTACTCTCCTAATAGGGTCATCAGCTGGTCGGCATTTAATGTAACCAAACCATCTACGGTGTCTCTCTCAAATCTTGTCCGTCATTGGAGCTACTCCAACCCTCTCACAAATATATTCATTTTGCAGACTCTTCGTGTAAAACATCTCATCCACCTAAGCATTCACACCTCAACACTTAATTTAATGCTTCTTTTTTACAAGCTAACTTCTTGCACCATAAAGCATTGGAAGTCTCACCACCATCTTATAAAATTTTTCTTTTAAGTTTAAGCAGAACTTTTCTATCGTACAAAAGACCCGATGCATTCCTCCACTTCAACCATCTAACTTGAATTCAACTAATAACATCCCCATCTATATTAGCATCACATTGAACAATAGACTCAAGATATCTAAAATGTTCACACCTTTTAATGACTTGATCACCCATTGCTACAACCCCGCCACAAAATCTACCTATTACTAAAATTACATTTCATGCATCCAATTTTAGATCTACTCAAACGAAAACATTTAGACTCTAAAGTTGATCTCCATAATTCAAATTTTTTTCTTAAACTCTCACTCATCTTATCCACAAGAAGGATATCATTAGCCAAAAGCAGACACCAAAGTATATCATCCTATAAATGTCCAGTAAGAGCATCTATAGCTAAAGCAAAAAGATAAGGACTTGCTCGATCCCTTCAAGAATTGAAAGATCTGTTAGCCCAATATATTGTTCCATATCTAGGCATTGATATGAGCACATATCATATTGATTCATTGTTAAGACTTCACTTCAAAAATTTAGCTGTAACTAAGAGTACATAGAGGTCATCAAGGATTTTTTATTTATTTATTTTGATTTAAATTAAAATAAATTTGATTGAGATAGTTATTTTAAAAACACTAAAAACTTCTTTTAAATGTTTTGATTGTTTTTTAAAAACAAGTTGATTTATTTTTAAAAATGAAAAATAAAACAAATACAAATTATATCAGCCAACAAATTCTTTTTAATATAGGATGCTTTTTCCAAAAAATGGAGGAGAAACATACCTTGTAATCGAAGGTCTGCTTGGATGACTCGAGACGAATAAAGTCATAGGAGGAGCCGCTTCCTTCATGAGGTCGAAAGCTAATCATTAAACTACAGTCCTTTGCAGTGGCAGCTATTAGAAAATTCCTTACAATTTTCACGCTTTCTTCTAAAGATAGAGCATGCAAACAAGAATACTTCTGCAGCAATTCAGAGTCCCCAAGATTTTTGCATACCATGCAAGGCTCGGAAATAATATTGTAATATACATGAATGGTTCCTTCTATGTCAAATAAATCAAGCTTTTGAACAGCTAGAAGTCGGTCCAGTACTCCTGATCTGAAAATTGCCTCAGAGACAAGTTCAATGAAGCTAGCTAATCTTAGGCCATATTCTCCATTTATGAGGATCTTAAGTTGGTCTTCAATGCTAGAGCCGATCTCACCAATTTTTCTATTGCTATCTGCTCCCTCCATGTCTCCAAATATGAGAGTGCCATTCAGAAAAATTCGGAAGTTATTTGAAGGAGTTGTGAAGAGTGCAGCAATGGCTTTGTTTATCTGCTCTATAGATCTCGAGAACAGATCCAGTGGAATGTAATCACTCGGCTGTGATATCTGAAATGCAAAAAAAAAAAAAAATGTTTCAATTTATAACCCTTAGTCGTAATGCAAACAGGATACTATCTTATCTGGAAAATTAGAATAATTCAGAGAAATTTCATGGTTCTTGTTAAACAACAACAACAATAACAAAGCCTTAATCCCACCACGTGGGGTCGGCTACATGAATCTTTTTTCTCCATTGCATCCTATTTAGTGTATATTTTTATTTAGTTCTAATAAATTAAGATCATTTTTTATACAATAAGCCCAAGCCTTCCTAGGTCTAC
>JXCR01010971.1:0-26747 GCA_002079205.1 Phalaenopsis hybrid cultivar | reverse complement strand
TATAATCACCATCTTTAATTCCTTCATGGATATTTCAATGGTTCTGATGATTTCTAGTTTGTTCATTTATTGTTCATAGAAGAATAAAACTATTGTTCATGTGAATGGTAACTTCATGGCGACACTTGTTTTCCTCTTATTGGGACCCTTCACTAAAACTACATATTCCCTAAATTATTATTCTATTTTAGTTCAAAGTCCCATATGCCTCCATCCTTTACCCCAAACCTTCTTTTTAATTTCCTCAGTATTCTAGCAATAAACTGTCAAAATATATGGTGATTATAATTCTATCCTTCCCAACTTTATCTAGACTCCTCACCCTAAAAGGAGAATTATCGAAGAGTAAGGAAAAAATTGAATTCAGTAGATTTTCACAGATAAACTATCATACATGACAATTCCCTTTGTCAAGGCATCCACATGCTTTTCTGGTAATTGTGTTTTTATCTTATCTTTCAATAGCTTCAACAAATTCCTGATGAGTTTTTTTTTTTTAATCTACCATATTCATTCGCTCATCCGTAATTGATAGATCCTAATGATTCCTTGAAGTGCTTTATTGCTTTTACTCTCTAAACTTGAGTGTTTTGTGGTTGGAGAAATGATAAGGACGTAGCTATTGAATTTTAATTTTCATGGATATTGAGGTTTTTTTCTTATGTTCTATAGATTTCATTATTTTATTAGAATGATTTTAGTTAATATCATTAAGTTTTTAACAGTTTATTGGCAATTTGTTAATTTATTACTAGTTTGTTAGTTGTAAGTTTGTAGCAGTTTGATATTTTTTTTCTAAAAATGGAAATGAGAATTTTGATTAATGTAAGATAGTTTTATGGCATGAAAAATATTCAACTTTGAAGGTAAAGGCTTATTCTTCATCCATTCTAGCGTATTGAGACTTGAACCCCTTTTAGGAGAGGTCATCCTTTTACAGTTGTAATTCTTCCTTTTCACTGATTTTTATCAAACATTTTTATGTTTTCCTTTTTCTCTACTAACTTTGCTTTTTTATTTTTAAAGTTGTCATGCATAAAAATGTTAGTTCATGCATTGAATGTGCCTAATAAAATATTTTATTTATAATTTTTTAAGATCTATACCTCCTATTTTTGGTGGATGAGATTTATAATATATGATGATCGGTCACTTTCAAGGTTTTTATTTGCCTTTTCTTTTTTGTTATTGCAACTTATGTATGATTGGAAGTATGTAAAAGTAGTAAGTTTCTATATTTATGAGCATGAAATTATATGTTCTTGTTTGTTTCTGCAAAGTGCTCATGGTGAATGTTCTTGTCACCATCTAAATATAAATTAATTATCTTGATATGTATTCACATAAGAACATGTATGCGTGCACATGCATAGATAATTGAGCACGCTTTAATCAAAATATCCCTATAAGACTCGTGATTACATAGTCTAGAATTGTAGTATTTTGGTATATGTATGTCATATATCTTCCTTTATTACTTTTACTGTTTAGAATTGTTATATGCTTGTATCAATATATCATTCATCGTATATCTCCCTGTATTGTTCTGGCTGTCTAGAATCGTTGTATTCCTATATATGTACATCATTTGATATATATTTACATATACTATCTTGGCTATGACCCTTTCTTTTTGTTTTGGGCTTAAGTGGTTGCTCGGTCATTAAGCTTGAATAATCACGTGCTGGGACCTAATTTTCTCTTTAGTATTCATTCTTCTGAAACCATCAACTGGCCTTCACACACCTGTCGGAGCTCTTCATTCATTATCATAACCCGCCTGACAAGCTCCTCATGCTAAACCTGTAAAGTTCTAGGGCCACCCACAACTACACGGGAACGCCCAACCTCAAATACTATCTCCTTTGCTTTGAGGCCATGCACTCTCTCTTTTTTCCCCGCTACTTGCGTCCACAACTCAAAATCAAATTGAGCAGTGACAGATTGACCACCACTTCTGCCGGTGGACGGAGAGGTCTAGCTAGCTATCTCCCTCTGTCTTTTTTGGAGCTGCTCATACTCCTATATAACAAAATTCAAACATTAATTGACATTTTAAACATAATTGATATATTAATATTAATAAAAAGATTTTTTTTTTAATTTATATTGACACAACGAGGGTGTTTGGATACCCACTGGTGTGTGCCCGAGTACCAATGTGTGAGGACATGCAACTCTACAGTGGATGACTCTCGGTCAAGCTCCTTCGCCTATATACATGATCATATAAATATCACATAATTACATAAATCTGTAAGCTTCTAAAATTTGAGATAATCTTACCAATCTCCGACAGTATTCTGTGTGAGGGATCTAACCTTCAATGTATTGTCTCTCTCCGTCGTCCGGTTCTGCTGATTTGTCTCTCTTCCTTTGATATTCTGGAGAGGCCCATGCTTGTTTTAATGCAGCCCAAACTTCCTCACCAACCCACGAGGGTCTCTTCCCCTTCTGCGTTGTTGTGAATATATTCCTGAGCCTATGCTTGACACGAACTCAAAAATCTGCCGGATTTGCAGGTGATGTTTTGGAAACCGGTAAAACAACGTTTGCAAATTATAAATTAATTTTGATTAGCATAAAAAAAGTAGAAATTAGCTTTCTACTTCAAATTAAAATATCATACCTCGAACCCTCTAAAATATATATCTCGACTCGCAATTGGAATCTACTTCCATGAGAGATATGGCTGATCGTTTCTGCTCCGGATGTTCTTCGTGATCCACATCACGAATGACCTAGAGGGGTAGAACTTGCCATTGAAACATTAGCTATATTATAAAATGGAATAAAAATTGAATTTACTTTATTGTAAAGAAGAAAGTTGATTTATGAGCCACTCTCTGACATAATACAAACTTTGTCGGCGGTGTCAGTTTTCTCAGGTGCTGGAGTCGAGGGGCCTGGCTCATTAGATGAGGCTTCTGTGCGAAAATATGGTGCATGAGTGGGAGGCGATGCCTGGAAGGGAGATGGTGTGGGAGGGGCAACAAGAGTGGTTGCATGAGTGTCGTACTTGTCAGCACTGCTAACGACCTTCTTCAATGTCCGATATGTGTTCTCCAATGTCCCTCGAATGCGGGGTCTCTCTGGGAGCTGAGCACTTGCCATCTGTAATAGGAAAAAAAAAAAAATTAGTAAGCATGATTAGTATGCAATATAAGATCGAAGTAAAAACCGAATAATGTAAAATGCTAACATGAAACATGACGTGTACACATCAATCAAGAAAAGTAAGCAGAACAGCTATAGTGTAAGAAACGAAAGTAAAAGCAATGTGGTGTAGAAACTAATCATCTAAGCATACATACCATTTTTTAGACCATTTCTTTCGGTGATCCAGATATTGAAGAACTTAAAATTCTTCGCTAATCTTATCATCATTTTCATCCATATGTTGAGGAATTTCTTCATAAAGCCCTGTGGTATCCTTTAGAGGTATCTCTTCATCGATTGAGCTAAGCTGAATACGAAAATCATACGTAACTGACTCTCGGTGAATAAGTTTGATATCATTTTGCATCTCAACAGTTTTTTGTGGTCTATTCTTCAATACAACAACCCAATCAAGTTTAGTCCTTGCTCAACCAAGATATCGAAGATAATAAACTTGATTAGCTTGATGTGCCAAAATAAATGGGTCATACATTGCATATATTTTGTTCATTTTAATTTCAGTAACATCATACAAGTCAAGTGTCTGAGTTTCTCGATTAGGAATATGATCAAACCACTCACTGTTGAACATGTTGACATTGCATTCAACATAACCTTGATATTGCAATTGAATTACTTCATTTAGTATGTCGAAATAGCTGATCTCATTATTTGTATGTGTGTTTCTTCTAATAAAAACACTACAATCATAAGTCTGCTTTTCTTCACACCAGGAGCTCATATGAAATTTGTAACCGTTCACTTGAAATATTTACCATGTCTAGACACTACTATAATTTGGTACTCAAGCAAAAGTTCTCACGAGCCCTGGTCTGTGATTCTGTTGCTTCTATCATGAATCTAGTAGAAGTTCTAAAGCATAATTAGTTTTCCTTTGTAGAGTGCAATTAGTTGACGCATCGGTAAATTGAAAAGATACTTTAACATACGTGTGAATTGAACCTTTTTGAAAATTATTCTTTGATCTTCTTGCTTACAAGCTTGTCATCCCCTATGCTCAAACTCTCGGTAAGTAACCGTCGGATATTATTGTGAATTGTATGTTTGAGGTTGTTGGTAGAACATTCCAGATAAAAACTTAGAAATTTTTTGATTAAATTATTTTTTATCGTAGGAATGGTCGCATTTTATCGTAGCTCAGTAGAACATACAATGTAGCTGCTCGAAGCTCTCTATCATTAAGGTAGCGCGTACCATACCAACCTAATTGTTCACCTGATATCTGAAATATGGATAATTCTTGTTGCGAAGACATCTCAGCGACAGTTTCACGCGTATGTTGTTTTTGATCGAAGTAATAGGAATAAAAATTAATTGTCTTTTGTAATATGTATGTCTCACACATCGATTCCTTCAGATGTATTTTATTCTTAACAATTTTTTTATTTTATTAAAAAATAAGCACGATTGAGTTATTTTAGAAAAAAAAAATATTAGTTAACTCTAAAATAAAAGACATACCTCTCAAAGGTATACATCCACTTGTATTGCACCGGACCCCCAATATAGCCTCATAACGCAGATGTATGGGCAAATGTTCCATTGAGTCAAAAAAAATTGCGAGGAAATATCCGTTCGAGCTTGTATAGATTTAACAAAATACTTGCGACAAGACTTCTTAGAGAATTAACATTCAAAGTGTTTGTGCACAACTCCTTGAAGATTGTACTAATTTCGATCAATGAATTAAATATTAGCTTTGGTAGGGCATTGAATGTAATAAGTAATAGCACTACATGAAAACATGACAATCATGGCTCTTCATACCAAATATTTTTCCCATCCCCATATCAACATATCGACTTATGTTAGAAACACAGCAACTTGGAAATTTCAAATAATGCAACCACTTAAAGGTAGTTTTTCGTTGATCAAATATCAACATATCATTCCAATTCTTATGCTACCACTCAAAGAATACAATCACTCAAAATGCATAAGAATTTTGTTGTTTCACATTATTCGGTTCTTAATCATCATCAGTCACACATCTTCCCACAAATTGAGACCTACTGGCATCAACAATCATTTCTTTATACATGTCATAATTGTGAACCGTTCTAGGGGCATAACTTGATGAGGCTCCAGCATGACCGAACTAAACATCTGGTTCAAATTCACCATGTGAAGTACAATACTAATAACCGGGTTTAAAACCCCTACAATATAGATCCAACTTCACTTCATCAGGTGTCAGGAAAGCTTGATCTTGTGCTTCGCATATGGGCATCAAAATTTGCCTTTTGAAAGTTAAACAGGGAGTTGCAAAGCCGTCTGCACGAACTCCTTAGCCTCAACCAAGAACTCATCAGTAAGTCATTTTCTTTCTAGATATAATTTATTATATATTCATAATCTCATATTTTGGATATCCATCTGTATCATAGATGTAGCTATATGGTTTAGTTCAACGTCATTGCACTCTACTTAAATCCGTTGCTAGACAGCCATTGAATAACTTCCACCTAAACTCATAATTAAAAAGAAAAAACCTGCCCAACGCTGAACTAATACATAGGCACACAAACTTATTTTGGGCATTTACCTACATAGGACAAAACTCTTATTTATATACATATCTCACACATGAACATACACATAGCACTCAAATTTTTACTATCTTTTGGGACAGTTACAAACATATCACCGGATTCTTATGTATTTACATATTGCACACCTAAACTTTTATATTTAGACACATAACACTGAAATCTTTTATATCCCATTGAAACTAACACTAACACCACCTAAACACAAAGCCTAAGCTAAACATGGCTAACACAAATTTTTTTGGGGATACATAGCACAAATTCATATGTATTTACATATCTCACACATGAACTTTGATATTTAGATAAATAGCACTCAAATTTTTAAATTAAAATTTTTCTTGGTGCATTTACATACATAACACAAAATTTTGATGTATTTACATATATCTCACCCATAAACTTTCGTATTTAGTTAGATAACACTCAAATCTTCAGATAAAATATATTTTTTTTTGGGCATTTACATACATAGCACAAAATTCTTATGTATTTACATACCTCACACATAAACTTGTATATTTAGATACATAACACTGAAATATTTAAAATAAATTTTTTTTGGGCATTTACATACATAGCACGAAATTCTTATGTATTTACGTATCTCACACCTATACATAGCACAAAATTCTTATACATTTACATTTCTCACACCCAAATTTTTATACATATGCACATAACAATCAAATCGATCAAATTTTATACATAGAACAAAATTCTTCTGTTTACGTATGTCACACCTAAACTTATATATGTAGGCACATAGCACTTAATTCTTATATAAAATCATCTAATCCCTATGCATTGCATGGCTAACAAAGAAATCTGAAATCCAAATATAACAACTATGCAAATTTATGAAAAAAATTACGCAAAACCGAAGCTCGAAGTTGTAGATGAAGTTTTCTCATCTTGGACGAAGAATGAGCGGAGAAAATGAGCCGGAGATGCCGAAAAATGTGCAGAGACACAAAGGAGCGGCGATGAGGAGCGACCTTGCGATGGGGAAGAAAAATGAAATGTTTTGGTTGCAACAAAGGAAGAAGGTATTATATGGCATTAGCATCTGGCGCTAATAAGTAAAACGTTGCCTATTTCCGACGCTATAACGTCGAACTAACGTCTGCGCCCCGACTGAACCCTATCTGCGTCGACAACATCTTTTTTGGACCGCATGCGACGTTAAATGGATGCAAAGAGGATGCTATTTTTGCATCGAACTAATGTCTGACGCTAATATGCGAATTTTCTTCAGTGGTATTTATCATGAGGAAGACAAACATTTGTAATATCCTTGCCATTTGATCAAGTTTAGGTAAGGGAAGATCATGGCTGCTTGGCAAAAAAATTCCGTAATTATCGCGATATGTTATGGCAATGTGTAATGTCACGATGTGGACGAGAATGTTAGTTCCTCTATTACAAGTCCCAACATTATGGGGTAGATGCTGAAGGGCCAAGTTCCTTTGAATGGAGTGGTAAGCCATGTAATTTGTAGACCATTTTTTACTCGGAGCCCTACACTTCTCACTATTGAACAGAACATTCTTCCCCAACCTGTGCTAAAAATACACAAAAGAGTTTAGAAAGCATTTCCAAGCTCTCTTTTTGAAGTTACTAAAGAAAAATTTAGCAATCAATGAGTAGAGTTAGCAAACAGCGAGCAGATGTTGCAGATCACTATCCCCAAGTTTAAAGTGCAAGTTTCCTGTTTACAAGTTATGTGGCAGCTAGGAACTGTTATCAAAATGCTGAAGTTGCATAAGCATTATAATGAGTCGGCGATTGGCTTACTGGGCAAACATCATATATGTTTGATTTTATGGTCTTCTTATAAACTTTGTTGATGATATGGAAGATGTAACTAAATTTTATGGTCTACTTATAAAAATGGCTTGATAATGGTTGATGGTGCTGGTTGATCTGTTGGTAAGGTCTTTGGAAGTTGGTGCTAAGGTCTGATCCCCACCTGCACTTATGTGCATGCTAACATCGTTCTAGGATTCTTAGTCGGTGTGATAAAGCACAAAAGGTGTTGGAAAAGTTCTAGAATTGTTTACGTGAGTGGGGAGGGTTGGAGGGCGGCTGAAACCAGCGTGAGTGGGGAGGGTTGGAGGGCGGCTGAAACCAGAAAAGGGGTGGTTTCTTGTTGTAAATAGCAGGTGGAGGTGTTTGAAAGGCTGTAGGAAGTGAGATATGCGGTGTGACAACAGGTTGGGCGACTTCCATGGCTAATCTGACTGAAAGCAGCAGCCAAAGGATGAATCGGTGAGGTATGGGTGTCTGGACAGCAAATTGGAACAGAAAACAACGGGTACCTTGCTGCTAAGAGCAATTTACGGCAAGTTGGACGATAAAGGAGGCCTACAACCACTTTGATTCTAATAGACTACCGACACAGAGACACCGCTTGAAAGAAATTCAATGATATATCACTCCAATAGGGAAAAATTAGGAGAAACATCTCCAAATAACATACTATTGCCAAAAGTCTTCCCAGATTAGAAGATAATAACATATCTTTTGCAGAAACAAACCTAATTTAAATTAAGGTAATGTTAAAATATTAATAAGGAGAGTCCCGCATCGCTAAATTAGCCAATAGGGTCGGAAGATAGAGCTCTGCTTTGATCCCATGATTGGGATCGTGGAAAGCAGAAAGCTTTCACTTCACACCACACATATACACGCATGCGGGCATTCATCCATTCACACGGCGCCCACACACACGCTCATGCGTGCAATCGTACACAGATGCACACACATGGGAGTAAGAAGAGTCACCTCAACTAGGTAGGGGCGATGTTAATCTAGCATATTGCAATTCACCTCATTGAATTGCATAAAGACAACATTGTTTGAGATCTATGGCGAGAAGTCATAAAGCTATTATTGAAAATGGCCTTATTAAAAAGATTTTATGAGGCTTTGAATATGACAAATAGCTGCAAAAGTCTATTTCATATTTCATTATTTGATTAAGGAGATCTCCTTTGAGAAGTGGCTCTCAATACTAAGTCTTACTTCATACTTGGAGGTGCTATTTATCTTTGTATGACAAGTTTGAGGGTTTTGCAAAACACTCAATATATATCTTAAAAGGAGATTGTGCAACTTGAAGTCGCTCTTCTTTTCTATACTTTTGTTTTACGTTATGCAAAAGAAAAGAGATCAATTATTTGGAATTATTATATTTCTTCTTGAATTAGGAATTGTACTAAATTTATTATTTATTAAATGGACCTTTTCATTTTCTATTTTTGATTTGTTTTTATAAAATATGAAACACTATGTATGGATCATATTGTCATTGGCATTCATCTTATATGTATAATTCCCTTGATGTCAAACCACATGTGCTGTTATCCTTTTTAGTGAATTCACTAGATTACCTTGAAGTCAATGATGTATAAGGAGACTAATGAATTATCGTGAAGTTGATAGTTTTTTTCTCGTAATTAGTGAGTTAGAATTGGTTAAAAGAAATTCTCGATGTTTGGTGATTGAGCATCGTAAGTTAATTTAGAATATTGATAGAATCTTGTATGAGTTATAGTTGTCAGATCAATCATGATAAAATTTTGAGAAGCGACAACTTGATTTGAAATGGAGATATTAATGTTTTGAGTTTTTTCCTACATATAAGTAGCGAACCCTATAGTTTTTTTGGTTGTGTACGGTTTTTAGTGACCAATGAATTTAATGATACTACTAGATGTGATTGCCTCCGAGACCTTGTGCAACCAAATCACTTTCTCAAAGAAAAAATTAGTAACAATGACAACATCTTCGGTCTTTTTGCAGGGGCAAAGTGAGGCATATTTAGAACTGACAATTACAAACACCAAATCTTTCTCACACTAAGGAGAAATATTTGCGTACATAATACACACGCAATTCTGTGTCAGTACTCCGTTAACCTCGCAATATCCCCCATAATAACCTATGAATAGCATCGAAATAGAACATGCGACGGTTATTAGGGTTAAAAGTCATTGAAATTAATACTTCAATAACCTCCCAATAACCCTTTAATAACCGCGAAACAGAGATTATTGCGGGGTTATTGCTCTGCTTGTGTATTGCGTACGCAAATATTTCCCCACACTAAGGGGCAGTCATAAAACAAAATCATTAATAAGGTCTTCCCAAATGTTGTCGGGTGTGGGGAAAGGCATATAAATACTGGTGTATTGGGTTTGTTTTTTGGTGGATTGATAGATGTTGCACTTAAGTGCAAAATTTGCAATATCCCTCGAGATCTTTGTCCAGTAGAACCAATTCTTAGTTGGTATAGTTTTCTCATGATCTATGTAAGAGGTAAGGCTAGTTATTTGTAAACCATGAATTATTAATTTCTTACAAGGAGGTTTTGCTGTGATAATATGTTACCTTTGAATAAATATCCTTTTTGAATTTGAAAAATCCTTTGGATGGTTTTGTTGAATGTAGTTGCATCAAATGCTGCTAAAATCATTAATATTAGCACACTGCTCCTTGATTGCTGCAAGCTCAATAATTTTTGTTGAGAATGTGATGAGCTATGATGCGCGGACACTCCTAATTATGGAGTCGTGCAGCCTCAGATATGTATCAAGTACAGACAACTTCAAAATGGCTCCAACGCGGGTTACCCATTACATAGTGATATATGAAAAATTGTATTTCACATTTTAAAACTAAAACTAGTGATATATTATATGTGATATGAAAGATTTGGGTGGCATAAATGCAAAAATCAAAATATAGGTGTTAGATATGTAAATGCATAAGAATTCAATACCAATGAAGCCAGTGAATAGAAATGAATATAGGAAAGACTCTTCTACAAGTTCATATAAATAAGTGTTAATGTTTGCCATGTAGGATAAACTCTTTTTAGTGAAAGTAGTGTTGCCAATTTTGTGAGGCACATACAATCACATAGAGCTTCTACTCATCTATTTATCTTTAGCATCGTTTAATTTTTCACTAAACCATTCAAATGGATGCGCTCTCTAGTCCCCATTATCATGTATCGACTATAACTTTAAAGATGTGTTCAAAATTTGAGGGGGCAAGGATTGGAGTGAAGATAGCTTCTCTTTTATTAATGAGAAGGTGTTTTTTTGCTCAACACCCGATCTACACTTTCCTTTCTTGAGTCAATTATTTGACAGTGTTAAATTATAGCAAGACCATGGAAACTTAATTTTTCATTAGTGATTCTTGAGGTTAGTCAAGCTCAGATGCTTTGAGTCTTCACATCATCCACTTGGATGCCTTTGGTTGCTAATAAAAGTCCAGAAAATAATATTCAATCAATTATGATTTTATATTGTTTCAGGTTCATGTACAAATGCTCGGTTTCAAGTGTGTCAAATACATGCCTTGTGTGCTCTAGTTTGTCTCCTTATTTCTTGTTTTATATTAAAATGTTATCAAAATAATTCATGGTGAAGTGTCCTATAAAAGGTTTTAGTACTTTGGATCAAGCATATTAAGGTACTCGGGGCATTTTAGAGCCCTAATGGCATGACATTCCATCCACAGAAGACTTTTTTTATGAAAGTTGTCTTCCACTTATTTCCAAGCTGAACGTAGAGTTGGTAGTATCTATTCTTAAGTTCAAGTTTGGAGAAAAAAGAACGAGCCTTTGAGTTTATCAAGTATAACCTCCAATCGTGGGATGGAAGATAATTTTTTATTATGATTTTATTGATTGCTCGGTTATCCATGCAATACTTATATTTCATTGGAACCAATTAGGTATGTACGCCAAAAGGTTTGAGCCTTACTCGAATGGTTATCTGGTGAGTAATTCATCTGCGATCCCTTGCAAAATGCCATGTTTCTTGAAACTCGTTAAATAATGTCACGACCCGTCCCGAGACTTAGAATTACCAAAATGGAAACGACCAGTTAGACTATGAAAATGAATTATATGATATCCTATTTTTATCATGAACAAATTAATATTCAAAAATATAAAAATGAGCTACTAAAAAAATAATTAAAATTAACAGGTAGAAATTTGTACCTTTCCGTTTGTTCTCATATTCAATACACATTTGTCTTTGTTAGGATCACCGTCATTAAAACCTAACACACCTTTAGCTGATATAGCCCCTTCGGCTCTCATCGACACAACAGTTAGCGATGTAAACATCATAATTCTCTCGAATGGAAAGATTCCTTTCTACCTTTTGACTAATATTGTCTTATCAGCACAACAATTAGCAATGTAAACATCATAGTTGTCTAGGGAGGTAAGTTTTGGTCTACTCATCACTGATCGATATTTTTCCGTCAGCACAACAGTTAATGATCCAATCATCATAATTATTTGAGGTGGTAGAAAAATATCAAACTGTTGACGAGCGATTTAAACATCTTTGTTATCTCTGCATTTTCTTTTCATTCATATGAATGTTTGTATGTGCATGTTAAGAGTGTTCCTTTATATGTTACAGGCAGTAGATGCTAGTGTACTCACATGTGTAGTTTTTCTACTATCTCAAACAATTGTAGCGTTTAAATCACTAATCGTTGTGTCGACAGAAAAATATTGGTTAGGGGCGAGTAGACAACTGAACACTTAGATAATTATATTATTTAGATCACTAACCACTGTGCCGACGGGAGAATATCGGTCAGAGGCAAGTAGACAACTCAGCACCTAGACAATTATGTTGTTTAGGTTACTAACCACTATGCCGATGAATGAATATTGGTCTGGGCAAGTGAAGACCTTTCCACCTCGTATAATTGTAACGTTTAGATCACTAGCCACAGTGCCAGCGGTATAATATCGATCAGGGGTGTGTTAAGTTTTGTTGACGATGATTCTCAAAGAGTGATGTGTATGTAAAGAATTTAAAGTAAATACCTATACAAGATTTAAGTATTTTCATTGAGTTGAGTCATTGATACATGCATTAGAATATCCAAAGTTTTTTTTATAAAAAATATGAAAGATTAACATAATCTAAGATTTATTATAGAGATGAATTGCCAACATGAATATTGATTTTTTTTTCCTTGGGTTAATGTGATTTTGAAGTGTGATTACTTCTGGGTCATCTTTAGATAAATCGTTATGTTGTTTTACTATGTTTTTAGGTTTTATGTTTTTGAACAAGATGAATATACTACAAAAATTTAACATATTTGTGCCAGATATATTACAAACAAATGAGAGGCAAATCCAACCATATTTAAAGGTTAGCCTCAGATTTGTGTCTGATTTTTTCCAACATTAAATTGGGGTCGGTAATTTTATTTTTGTCTAATTTACGTTGAAATATTCCGACACATAATTTGTGTTGGTTGTTGCATCGTATTAGCGTCAGATTTGTTTATATGTAAGGTGCGTCAAAATTTGCGTCTAAAATATTTGATGATGAATCTTAGCATCGGATTACCATCTCATTTGTGTCGAAAAATATCGTAAAAGGACATAAATCCGATGCAAATCTGTAACATAGAAAAAAATATAGAATATCAATTACATTTTCACAACCTGCATAAAAAACATTGACCATATTAAGCATAGTTATTTCACAGATCAAATTTTTAAATATTATCATTAATAAAAAGAAGATACTGTCACAAATCGTCTCAAATAAAAATAGTAAAGTTAGTCAAAAGAATTCCACAATAAATGTTTGACATAATGCTTACAATTAAAAATAAATAAATAAAAAAGAACTACTCTATTCTCTTCCTCATGCCGGATGTCATTGGTTGCTTACCTCGATTATTATCCCACGCAAGCTATGGTGTCCTCCACTCCATTTTGGCCTTATAGCATTTGCTCGTGCAACTGACGGATCTTTTTATTCATTGTTGCCACCTACTTGGCAAGAGACTCCTGGTTTGGCTGTGAGGAACTTGGGGAATTAAAAATGGGACCATGGGAGAGCTCGACTTAAAAGGCTATGCCCATCGCTCCAAATCCATAAACTCTCTCTTCTCCATGCTGCCTGTGTCCAAAGCTCGTACTCGGACTACACAGTGATAGACTGACTACCATTGCTGCTGACGTTAGTCTGGGCTTGAATGGTCAAATGACTCTCTCAGAGCTGCTTAAACTCCTACATAACCAAAGCCAGTGTTTAATTGACACTTTTAACGGTCAGAGCAAAATAAACTTCTAATTTAAAGTTCTTAATTTACAACATCCCGTCGGGAATGCTCCGAGATCCACTGCAAAGTCCCTGGGCGCCCATGAGTTGACATACAGTTCTGCAATGGAGGGAATATGGCTTAACTATTTGGCTTGTGTAGTGTACTAAAATGGTAAGCGACAAAAATTGAATTAATATTTAAATATCTAAAGAAATCTTACCAGCTTCCTGTAGTGCTCTATATGGGGAACTGATTCACCAATATGGAGCACAACTCTCTTGGCCCCCTTCGTCGCCTTGTTCACCCGGTTTGCCTGCCTCTCATAATCAAGAGAGGCCCAAGATGCGGTCAACTGACCCCAGATCCCCTCACAAATCCAGGCAGGCCGCTTGCATCTCCGGCGAGTTGTCGTGAACATTTCGGCAAGGCAGTGCCTGCCTTGAATCTCGAAGATTCAATGGATCTAGTGGTGATACTCTGGGAGCCAGGTGAAGGACCTCTGCAATGTAAAAAATAATCCATGTGTTAGTATAAAAAATTAAACCAAATTTACAAATTTGATTCATATTTCATGTTCATACCTTGAACTCCCTGAATCACATATTCCGAGTGACAGCAAGTATCTGCTTCCACGACAAATAGGACTCATCATACTTGCTCGTGATAATCTTTGTGATGCAAGTGATGAACAACTTGTAGGAATGAATCAGCTAAGAAACAAATTAGCATGAAAATAAACAAAATACACTAGTAGAAGTAACTTACGAGTTCCGCTCTAACAGTAAGTGTAACCTCAGGGGGGAGGGCAGGAGTCGACGGGCTTGGCTCAAGTGCTGTGCCACCAGGTGGGAGAGTAGGTGTGAAAGTAGCAGACGTCACAGGAGAGGGTAGCATCGGGTGCGGGGGCAGGTTCCACAGGAGGGGTGGCAACAACAGGTGCAAGAGGAGGTGTCGTAAGAGGTGTAGCAATAGTTGGTGGGGGAGGAGATGCCACATGAGGTGTAGCAGCAATAGGTGGGGGAGGTGCTGCCAGAGGAGGTGCAGCAGTAATGGAAGCATCCGTAGGAGTTGATGACCTCCTCTTACTGCTAAGGTAGGTTATCTCAAGGGTCCCTAGAACACGGGGTCAATGATGTGGCTGACCACCTGCATCAGTTGTGACCATCTACAAACATAGGAATGACATTAAAATGATTAGTACTTACAAAAAAAAATAATCATAAATAGAAAAAAATAGTGCAATAAAGATAAATCATAAATAGCAACCATGTATGAAAACATAAAAAAAAATGAAAGTAAAGAGCTATGCCTCAATAATAAAAGACACAGAAAGTAGCAGTAGTAACAACTAATATTAAATCTGCATACATTTTTTTAAAAGTTTCATTAAAAGAACTCGCTGTCGAAGATGAACCTATAATTTATTTTTCACTCTTCATTATCCTCATCCAAACTTTGAGCAACCTCTTTAAAAATCTTTGTGGCATCCTCCAACGCAAACATTTCATCATTTGTGCCGCCCTGAATTTGAAAATCTAACATATTTTGCTCTTGCTGAATTGGTTCTTCAATAATTTTCCTTGGTTTATTCTTCACAACCACGACCCAATCAACTTTATCCCTTACTCTATCAGAGAATTGAAAGTAATAAACTTGTGTAGCTCGGTGCGCCATAATAAAACGATCAACCTTCCCACATCGTCTGTTCAATTTGACCCAAGTGATATCATAAGGCGTGAGTATTCGGGTTTCTTGATTTGGAACATGATCGAACCACAGGCAGTTGAACAAGTATACAATGTAGCGGATATTACTCGGATATTATAATTGAATGATTTCATTAAGTAGGCCGTAATAGCAAATGTCGTCATCTGTGTGTGTTTCCCTTAACAGTGACACTACAGTTATGTTCTTTTCCTTTCACACCAGAAACTCTTATGGAATGTATAATCGTTTACTTAAAATATATGTCATGTAGTCACACTACGATTAGGCCCATAAACAAGTTCTAATATTCTTTGATTTGTGATTTCGTTGATTGTATTGTGAACCTTTAACAAATAGAGAGATAACATTAGTGTAACTTTAAATGCAATGATCATATTATGCACATGCGATTAAAAGTGTTCATTATAAGTATGTTTAATTTGAACCATGTTGGAAATTTTTATTTGGCCTTTCTGCTTATCATAGACAAGTTCTAATATTCTTTGATTCGTGATTTCGTTGATTGTGAACCTTTAACAAATAGAGAGGTAACATTAGTGTAACTTTAAATACAATGATCATATTATGCACATGTGATTAAAAGTGTTCATTATAAGTATGTTTAATTTGAACCATGTTGGAAATTTTTATTTGGCTTTTCTGCTTATCAGAGATTTTTTTTCCATGTCCAAACTTTCGATAAATAATATGTTCACAATATTGTTATTTGTATTATTGAATTAGTCAGTATTAAACTAACATTCTCGATAATAAATAACAATATGCATTGAGTTTGAAGACTGTGAATTATACCATATAAATGGTCGGACTTCGTCATAGTTCATTATGATGTACAATGTAGCTGCTCGAAACTCTTTATTGCTTAGATATTGTGTGTCATGCCTCCTACATGATATTTGATATACCGATAATTCTGGCTGTGGGGACATGCCACTTTCAATATGAACTATTTGATGGTCTTGCTCAAAATAATACAAGCAAAAAGTTATCGTCTCTTGCAACAGATATGCTTTGTAAATCGATATGTAGGGATGTGTTTTATTCTTAACAGTTTTTTTTATTTTATTTAAAAATCTGCAGTGCATAAATTTTACATTGAATATGGTGGTCGTTTAGTGTGAAATGAAATGCTACTTGCAATATTTGCACCAGGAAGACATACCTCTTAAAAGGATACATCCATCTGTTTTGCACTGGACCCCTCAGTATAACCTAATAATATAGATGTATAGGCAGATACTCTTTAGAGTGGAAGAAACTCGGATGAAATATCCGCTCAAGCTTTCATAATAGTAGGGGAACACTCGCATCAGGATGTCTCAACGAGTCAACATTCAGTATCCTCACACACAATTCTCTAAAGATTATACTGGCTTCTTTCAAGGGTTCGAGCACCAGCTTTGACATCGCATAAAATGCAATGGGTAATAAGCACTATAAAAATATATGACAGTCATGACTCTTTATGCCAAATACTCACATGTTCCCAAGTCAAAACAATGACTTCAATTTGAAACACATCAAAGAATTCACCCACTCAAAAATTGTCTTCCGTTGATCTGGTATAAGACATTATGTTGCTTTAGGCTTGATTAATTTACCTCAATTCGCCTTCAAAAGCTATAAGGTCCTCTTTTTGCAACATTTTTCTAGGTTCATTCTAGCTTTCGTATTATCTTTTGCCTTACCCCTGATATCCATCACAATGTTGAAGATGTTATGAAAAAAATTCTTTTCAATATGCATAACATCGAAATTATGTCTAATAAGATTAGTCTTCTAGTACGGAAGATCCCATAACATACTAGGCTTCGTTTAGTTGTGCGTGACACCGAAATCAGGAAGACGAGTTGAAGCTAGCTTTGGTCACTCGGTGATCTTCGACAGTTCACTGATCATCTCCAATATTTCGACTCTAATAATTCTGGGGGGTGGACTTGATCTCTTAACTTTGTTTTTGAAGAATTCATTTTTGTTCTTTCTAAATGAGTGATCACGATTTAGAAATCTTCGGTGGCAGTTGAACCAGCTATTTTTCCTACCATGTTTAAGAGTAAATGCCTTTGACATGTCAATGCAGTAAAGACAAGAGTAAGGACAAGCCAATTTACTGGCTGCGCTCCAACCAACTAGCATCCCATAGTCCTGGATATTATTAGTTATCCACATAAGGGCTATTCTCAGTTGAAAATTCTGTTTCGTATGATGTCATAGACGTAAACATGATTGCTATAACATTTGAAGCTCTTTAATTAAAGGATGTAAATAGACGTTGATTTCCCCCTTGGGCTATGTGGACCTTGTATGATCAACGTTAGAAATAAGGACGACACGTCTTTGCGCATATTCGGGGGCAAATTGTATGGTGTAATGATTATTAGCCAGCATGAGTAAAGGGTTGTAGCGTGACTACATGGGGTCAGGCTATTTGGACAAAACCCAAGTTCAACATTGCATACTTCAGCTGCAAAATCTGAGTAAGTACGATCAAAATATCTTCAGGCCTCACCATGCGACGATGACTCATCGAGTTAACATTAACAAATCCAATACTGTGTTAAGTTATGTGTGGGGTTGTATGCATGGAAGTGAACAATCTTTGAAGCCGGGGTATGACTGAAAATAAAATGTACTTGTATGTAGTACTTTTCTGATTTTTATTCTCTCCCCCCATGTTTGAATCTATCCGCATCATAAAATTTGTAAGTCGTCTCGGCTGTGTCGACTATGTAGTATATTATCATCCATTAACATAACAATTGATCTTCTCACATTGTAACCATAACTTTGAAACCAACTTTTTCGTTCTGTACAGGTCATCCGACACTAAATTCCCTACACTAAGTATTTTTTAATAAAGTTTCCGCCTGATTGAATGCTTCTATGGATATGTTCAAATCAAATTTGATGGTTAACATTCTCAGCGTCACGATAACTTTGTATGTGTGGTGCAACCATTTCATAAAAGTTGTTTTGAAGCATTTAGTAAGCCTTAGAACTGTTACAATTCATTATTCGGTGTTTTAGCTTTGTGTTGAATGCTCCTGACAAATTGAGCTCTGAGCATCATGAACCATTTCTTCATAAGTGTCAGGATCAAATTTCTTTGCAAGGGGGGCATAACTTGTCGAGGCACCTTCTTGATCGAACTGAACTTCAGGTTTTTGCTCCTCATGTGCAGTCCACTACCATTAATTAGGTTTGAATCCCTTACGATAAAGATCCAACTTAACTTCTTCGGGTGGCGGAAGTGCTTGATTTTGTGCTTTACACAAGGACATTGGAACATGCCCTAAGAATGATAGATGGGCAGCTGTGATGCCACCTACATGAATTTCTCAACGCCATTTAAGAACTCATCTATGAGTCGTTTCCATCATGGATATAATCTGTTAATCTACAACATAGATATTGTTTTACGGGTCAATGCAACTACTATGAAAACAAAAAATTATTCAATATTTATAGTAAGAAGTCGACACTACTTGGTCAACTAACCAACTTGAATTCTACTCTATATCACCATCACTTTGAACAAGACCCAATGCACCCCTCTACTTCAACCAACATGAATTCAACTGAGAACATCCCTATCTATATCACCTTCATTTCGAACATTTGACCGATCGATTCATTCCTCCAATTCAACCAACCAACTTCAATTCTACCAATAACATCCCCAACTATATCACCATTATTTTGAGCAATAGGCCAGATCGTGGCATTCCTCTATTTCAACCAATCGACTTGAATTTTAGCAATAACATCCCCTTCTATATCACCCGATTCATATATTGCTTCACTTCAACCAACCAACTAACTTGAATTCTACTAATAGATAAATACATACCACTCAATACTTATGTATTTATATAGCTAACTCGTATGCTTCAACTTATATGAAGATTTCATACATACCACTCACTAATGCATATACATAGCTAGCACCCAAGCATCATTTTTTATAAAGTTATTCATACATACCACTCAATTCTTATGTACATACACCTAACACCTAAATTTCAACTATACATACACCCCACAATGCCTATCTATGAATATTTTCATACATACCACTCAATTCTTATACATATACATATCTAAAACCTAAACTTAAATTTGTACATGCACAACATATTACCTATGTACTATGATAAGACATACATCACACAGAGATTTTAAAACATACTTAACACCTAAACATACCCATGAAAGGCCATTTTCACTAAACAAAAATTTGAATGACAAAGACGGGCACAAATGGAATTATCTTTCTCAATGTTTTCTCCCTGAAACAGAGCAGAAGGATGAGAACTATGGGAGTTTCGGTGGTCTTTGTACACATGCTCTGTTAGCTTCCCAGCTAGCTCTAATGACGATTATATTGCAAAGGTTCGTTTAGGAAGGTGATGAGTTTGAGTGAACCCGTGAGAGAGAGGGAAAGGGGAGAGGGGAAGGCGTGAGGCTTTCGTGCAGAGTGGGGAGCGCAGAGAGAAAATGAAATTTAGCCAGGGGACGAGTAATTTAGGTCATTTGCGTCGAATTTGAGTAGAAGTTACGTAGAAGTTGCGTCGGATTTTGTCGACACAAACAAACAAAGTATTTGCATCAATTTTTTAGACGCAAAGTTTGCACATAATTCATCGTAACTCTAAAATAAGTTTCGTCTTTTTTAGAAGACTTTTACTGACGAATAATCTGACGCAAATATCATCCGCTAATCTGACACTAATATTTGCATCGAAAATTTCCGATGCAAATATTGGACGCCAATTCCAACTTCTTCTGTAGTGATAGAAGATGAGCAAATGTGTATAGAAAATGATAATAAGAAAGGTACAAATTTCTAATTTTAATTTTGATTATTTTTTTTAGTTATTCTTTCATGAATATTTGAACATTAAACTGTCAATGATAGAAATAAAATAACATAAATTTGATTTACACCGTCTGACTGTCCGTTCACGTCTTGTTTAATTTTGAACCCCGACTCGGGCCATAATAAGTAGAAGGAAGAAGAGAATGAAGCGAAAGAGAATTTGTAGAAGAGTTTCGTGTGGAACACCACAGTCGAGCTGAGAAAGGCGTGTCGTGCTGACCTTAGTTGAAGGAAGGAGGGAGGATATTGACTCGTGTTATGTTGAAGTCGGGCCATGCTCGAAGGAAGAAGTACGGGGACGACTCGTACTCGTACAGAAGGGCAGTGAACCAAAGTTCTTTCAAGTTTAGGGTAAATACGAATTTTAGATTTAATTAATTATTTGATTTAAATAAATTTTTTAAGTATTACTGTCTGTTTCTATTAAGTTATAATAGGACCCTTCAATTTAAGAACTTTTATTTTATAAGATTGGGAGGCAGAAATTATTGATTTCATACAATAAAAAGGTAATTGTTAGGTTTTTTTATTAAGGAAATAATCGATAATGTAAATATTTATGTGTGGTTTACATTAATTAGGAATTGAAGGCTGATAAATCCTTATGATTCGAGGAAGGGGCGAAAGAGAACATTCAAAGAAGGATAAGATAAATATTTATAAGTTTTATGCTTTAATTCAATAAATTAGTTTAATTAAAGGGGGTGTTAATCTCATATAAAAAATTTTATGAATTAATTTTAGTGATTTTAATTTGTCAAATAGTTAATGAAAGTAGTTGAATTAAAGTATGAGAGATATTAAAATTTGTTTGTTCTAGAGAAAATAAGGTGAAGGGGTAAGTATTTCAGAAGTCTCTAAAAATTTAAAGTGAATAATTGATTTCTTCTATTAAATTAAAGTTTTATTTAAAAAGTTCTTGCATTATTGACTTATAAACACCTATTTTTTGATTATATGAATTTTGAAAGTTAAAGAATGTTTATAGTGCAATTAAATGAAGCAAGAAAGATAAATGATTGTTTAATAGCTATGAATTGATACATTATAAAGGAAATGAAATATGCAGTATTGAGTTAGTCAAGATTTACAAATAGAATGTGCTGGCAGAGGATGCGATGTACGAGTACAAAAAAGAAAACTAAAATTTTGATGATACATATAGGTACAACTTTTGAGATATCTTCAGGTAAGATGATAGTTCTGATATGACTTACTAAAAAAGGACAATCATTAAAATGATAAATATGTAAATTGAAACATCAAAGTTTAATTTAAAATGAAAGCTTACACTTTAAATAAGTAATGGATTACATTTTTTAGCCATTTAAGTATAACATTTGCATATTAATTTAATGCATAATAAGATTATAATTGCTCATTAAGTCGTGTAAATTATTGTTGAATTTAATTGTTTATTTCAAATAAAATACTAGGTTGAAATTACTGACGACTGGAAATCGGCTTATTGGACTACTAATACTAGATATTAAGTGGTTTATTATGCTTCTAGTTTATTTTACTGTTTAATTCTGAGAAATGTTGAACTATTGTTTATTAGATTGTGAGTGTTACTTTCAGGTTATGTTGCTTTGGTTAACTTAAATTTTTATTTAGTGTACTTTGTGATTCTTAGTGACTCCTTTTTATAAATTGGAAGTTATGATAATCCATGAAAACTAAATAAAATATTAATTATAATGTTTGATTGTCTGTTCTTGTTTTGGTTAATTTTAAGCCCCATATTGGGTTGTGACAGATGAGCATGTTTGTGAACTTTGATAAAGAATTGAACTATGTTCAAATTTGGTTCATTTAACGTTCGAGTTAAAAAAAATTTCAAATTTGTTTATTTACTAATTTGAACAAACATGATCGATTATTAATTGAGTCGAGTTTGAGTTGCTCATCAAGTGCATTGGTTCATTTACAACCCTAGGCTTGGACGAGGACAAGGATTGGTCTTTGCATAATTGGTCGTTTCTCAGTAATCCTAGGAGGATCAGAAGTATCAGGTGCTGCTAATTTTTCTGAACTAACTTGGCCTGAAGGGAGTTGGAGCCTATCCACATTCACATCTTAGCGAAATACTGTTTGAAGATAACCATTGAAAATTCTGGGTTGCATCACTTTCAATCTTATAGGCAAGGTTGATGACTTCCCATATTGATTGGAGTGCTAGCTAGTCATGCAGTGAATCCTTCAACTTGTCAAGTTTGCAGGAGACTCTGTGCCACTCCAATTTGTTATGATTTATTCCGGCATAGGCAATAGAAGTCTTCTGTATTCATTGATCAGATGCCCTCTTTGTTGCTTTATCCTTGAGTTTATATGAAACCAGGTTCATTTGGTTGTTTTTTATAATATTCACGTCTTTGAAAAAGGACAAAACATATTTAATCCAATCCAAAAGCTCTTTTATGTGCATATGACCATTGAAGAAGGGAATGACAAAGTCATGTTTATATTCTTGGTGTTGAAAGTGTAGAGAGGGCTAAGTGTACTGAGGGATGTCCAGAGTTCAAATTTTTGCTGTTTTTGTCTGAATCAATACCGGTGAGACCTCAATGCACATTAGCTCGACGTTGGGAAATTTCAGATTGGGGACCAATGGTTTGATCCAAACTTTCGTCTGAAGTTTTGCTACATAGCACACCTCCCCTCACACTGATACTTGTGTCACCAAGGAAGTTTTTCAAGAGATGTTGTGGTTGTTAGATTGGAATCAACACTCCAATGTCGCGGAGTATTCATGAATGTTAGTTGAAGGAAGTCAAATCATTTCTCTAGTGCTGTTATTGATGTCTGTAGGCCTGCATGCCAAGCTTTTTATTTCCAGAGCGTTGACTGTCTTCCCATTTTCCTGCCATGGCTCGGGTTCTCCGAGACTCTGATACCAGTTTTGATGTAGACTTAACCAAAACAAAAGTGAAGGAACCCACATATACTTGGTATATTCAATATTGTATTTTCCATCTCTTTTGTCCTTGCATCCCATTTTAAGTATAGAAAATGGAAGTTAAATGCAGAGGTGATGCCTAAAGCTATGAGTGCTGTTACTATAAGCTGCAACAAAATAAAATAAAACGGGACATTTACATATATACCGCCCATTTCTTGTGGATTTACATATCTAACTCTTAAACTTAATTTTTACCTTAATATCACCCAAATATTTCATATCACATGAAAAATACCATCATTTTAACGTTTAAAAAGTAAAAATTTACCTTTTCATGCATATAGGTAGGGTTATGTGTGTAAAAATTAAGTTTTGGTGTTAAATATGTAAATAGGAAACAAAGAGAAAAATAATTGCGTGTTGCTCCTACATTTGTAAGAATAAGGTTTGGATTCCTAATCTAAAACTTGTAAATTTGTTCCATTGAAAAACTGTGCTATGCTGGAAACTTCATTTGAAAATGAGCATAAATTAGTATCAAAATCTTCGTTTTATGCCAAATTACTATTCTGGCGATAGTTTAGTCTTTCATGTTTGATGATTTGCTATGCATCAGATTTTCTTATTTATACTTTTGTCAATACTCCAAACTGTATCCTTGGAATATGAAATTTTGCACTTATTTTTGCCATCTTTTTTCTGCAGAGTATAGGACAGTGTCTGGCGTTGCAGGACCTCTGGTTATCCTGGACAAAGTTAAGGTAATGTCTCATTTTATTTTATAGTATTAAGCTTCATTCTGCTTTTGGTTTTACATGGAGTTTCTTTCTTCTAATAAAGCTTGATTTTATTTTTTTCTTAGTTTTTCACTTCCAATAACTGAATTTTAGGGTCCAAAGTATCAAGAGATTGTTAATATTAGATTGGGAGATGGAACAACTCGGCGTGGCCAGGTCTTGGAAGTTGATGGGGAGAAAGCTGTTGTACAGGTTAATGATCTTTCTTTGTTTTGGTATTGTTTGCTGCAAAATGCTTGCATTTCGTAAGTTGAAAAAGTCATTATGCCATTTTTGCATTTCAATCGATTTTTTATTCCTCCAATTATATTTTAAAATCCATATGCACATTGTTTGAAATTTTATTTAGCTGCTGGATGCCAACTTCATTAACTGATGGCCTCAAATTTGATTAATTTGTAATTTTTATTCAAACTATGTTCTATGTTAAGTTTGCCATTGTAAATCTCAAGTTTTATTCTTTTTTGTTTCTCCATTAATTCTGATCTGTTATTTTGTTTTGTAATGCTATCTTCATTAACTGATGGCTTCAAATTTCATTAGTTTGTAATTTTGTTTAAACTGTGTTCTATGTGAAGTTTGTCATTATAAATATTTAGTTTTTGTTCTATTTTGTATCTCCATTAATTTTGATCCGTTATTTTGTTTTGTATTGCTTTATGAATCAGGTTTTTGAAGGGACTTCCGGTATTGACAATAAGTATACTACCGTACAATTTACAGGGGAGGTAAGGAAGCTCTTCTCTGTATGAAGAAATTATTCATTTGGTTATTGTTCCTGTTCTCGCATATAATGTTTTTTTAATTTTTGTGTCCTTTCCATTATGGGTCAGAGTTTTGCCAACGTTGCATCACTGCTGAAACTTAGATAGAAATTTTCAAGCTTAAAGTCCATTTTACCTGTACATATTCTATGGAATTTGGTATTACGCCTTAAGGTTATTTATCAATCTAACAACTATTTCTCTCTTCCTAGCATGTTATTTAAATTGGAAATATATATGAGATTAGAATTTGATTAATAAGTGCTGCAAAGGTTGTTCAGGATGATAGACAAGTCATTGAGATTTAGGGTTTGTTTAGGCGGCTAGAATTATTTGTTAAAATAGCTATAAGATTATTGTAGGAAAGCAAGTTTTTTGAGAGTTGTTCCTTTTAAAATGTTGGACAAGAACTTATGGATATCTGTTGAATTTTTGTTCCAATCATAACAAATAACTCAAAGCACACTGATCAAGTCATTGTACTGTTGGATCTGCTTATTTATGCCCACCCTGGCAGATAACAAAGATATTAATGGAAGATGACAAAGATATTAAGGCGCATTGATTGAGGTTATGTACATTTAGATCTAACTCTCTATGATTGTAATGTGTGCGCTTTTTTATAGGATTGCGGCCCCTGTTTATTTTTTCCACTTTTTTTTATTTTATTTCTATTTTGTAATAACTATGGGAGATCTTTATATATATCTCCCCTCTTGTGTAAAAAAAAGTAAAAACTCTTGAGAGTTTTTTTCATTATTTTATTTTTTGCATGGTATAGGAGCAAAGTTGGAGTATTCATTTTATCATTTTTTCTTATTCTCTAAGGTTATGTTTTATACTTCAAACATTTGTTCTTATTCTCTAAGGTTAGTATTTTAATTTCCAACAGTTCTTACCATCTCATATTAGAGTTTTCACTTCCAACCTTTGTTTTTATTTTCCAAGGGCAGGGTTTCCACTTAGAACTTTATTCCTCTTTTCGAATTTTTCTTCTGTTCACTATGTCGATGTTCTTTAACTTCCTTTAAAAAGAATCAATTATAATTAATGGTGAAAATTAGACAAAAGGAGAACTCTATGTTTTTCAAACATCTTAGTGCTGGAAAGGGAAAGATGCAACAAATTGTGGATCTACCTCTGAAGTCCAAATACCCAAAGTTCTTAATTTGGGACGATACTAATTCCATGACATTGTTATGGAATGCCATCCTACAAGAAATATGTTATGAACCTACTGAAAGAAACTAAGATGATAGAGTGCAAGCCGTGTGAAACTCCAACTTAACTAGGACAAAAGTTGGACTTTAGTGAAGGAGTTGATGTAGATATTGGACACCATCAAAGTAAATCAACTGATCGACATATTTACCAAAAACCTCCAAAGCCCAATATATCATATGCAAACTTGGAATGATAAATTTCTATCATATAGTTTGGGGCGAGTGTTAAATTTTTGCTCCAATTATAATGAAGAACTTAAGGCAAGAATCAATGCATGATACCATTGGATCTATTTACTTATGACCCTCGGATAGCAAAGAATTTAAGGCTCACAATGCAAGGCTTTGAACCGTTAGATCTGTTTCTCTATAACCCTCGTATTGTAATTTGGGTGTTTTCCTATAGGATCGTCGGCCCCTATTTATTTTTTCCTCTTTTTTGGTTTTATTCCTATTTTGTAACACCTTTGGGAGATGTATATATATATCCCCTGTTGTACAAATAAAAGTGAAGACCCTTGAGAGTTTTTTCGATTATTTTATTTTCTATGATATCATATTCTAACGAAAAAAGTGTCAAAATAATTCTTTTGTTCTTTGAAGGGGTTTATTT
>JXCR01010960.1:0-10285 GCA_002079205.1 Phalaenopsis hybrid cultivar | reverse complement strand
CTTGCACATTATTATTCCATCAACAACTATTTTTATTTATAAAAATTTTTTCTTTTGATTCTCCAAGTGCATCTTTGCTACTTGTGTAAATTCCCTCATGTGAACTGTATGAGCATTTTAACATCTTTAATGTTTTTTTGACTTACCGTAGT
This sequence comes from Phalaenopsis hybrid cultivar, assembly GCA_002079205.1. NCBI lineage: Eukaryota > Viridiplantae > Streptophyta > Magnoliopsida > Asparagales > Orchidaceae > Phalaenopsis > Phalaenopsis hybrid cultivar. Next base: position 10,133 of record JXCR01010960.1, on the reverse strand, counting down.
TTGAAAATTTGTTTTGTTCTGTCACAGGGCATACTTTGCTAGGAATCTACTGAGTGTTGTCACTGCACTACTGGATGAGAAGCAGCCAGATCGTTTAAAGATTCTTGGATGCCAAGCATTAACGAGATTTGTTTATAACCAGGTGATCTTTGGATTATAATTGTGAATGGGCCATTTTGAGTTGAGCTTGCCTTGTTTTGGCTGTTCATTCACCTTTAATTGAGCTTTAGAGAGCTCTGACATGAAATGAGCTTTGGAGAGTGCTCGAACATGAAAAATAGTTTTAGAATTTTATTGAAGACTCTTTTATTTATTTGGTTTGAAGAAATGAGCTGAATTTGAGCTTGATAAATTGTAATTGAGATGAGATTGATCATGCAACTTTATAATCTGATAAATATTTTTCATTTTTCTTGATTCTATTCATATATACTACAAGGTTAACAAAAGTATACATTATTTTTTTTTGTATTACGTTTCAATTACAACATCAGACTTGGTGTGGATTAAGTGCAAGTTAGAAATCAAAACTGGTTGATCATAAGATAGGAATTTTAAGGTGTTAGAAGTGTGTTTTGATGACTTCTATGTAGAATTGGAGTCGCGTGAGGTCAAGGTTGAATAGTTCAAGATGAAATTATTCCACTTATGACAAGGAGTTCTTGTCATAGACAGGACTCTTAGTCACTGCGATTAGTTTTTGTTGGTGAATGAGTTTACTTTTTCCATCGATCATGAGACTTTGGGGTTCTCAAATAGTTAGAGAAGGTTGAATGATAGATAAGCATCATTGGTGAAGTTTCTTTCTCCATTTCATTTTATGCTCATGCAAAGTTAACAGGCAAAATAGGGCGTCTGATGCTCTCCGATATATGTTGATCACTACCATGCAATCAAAGGTGGAAGGGCTAAAAGTATTGAAGGATACGAATGCTACTAATGAGGGTTTTCAATAGATTTAGATTCATTGTCAGGAGATTTAGGTTTTTTGCTTGACTACTTGTTTTGTTAAAACATATTGTGTATCCATACGAGTTTACTCAAGTAGAACATGGAGAGATGTTTGGACATTTTGGCAGGGTCAAATCTCTTTTAGTAGTGACAAAATTTCTATTGGCCTAGATTGGTGTTAGATGTGCATGGCATATCTAGATTGTGCAAGTTTTATATCGATTTAAGTTCAACGGTAGAATACTGGTCTACATGCTTTCTTCATTCTAGAGTCACCATGGATGGATGTGAGTGTGAATCTTGTTGTGTGCTTTCCACAAACCTAATGGAGTAAGGATTTTGTTTTGTCGGTAATGTATTATTTTTTCAAGGTGCCGTATTTGATATGTTGCTACAAGGAGATAAATTCCTCTTATGTTGTGGACATATATTTCAAAGGATAATCGATTGATGTGGGGGCTTACTTGCTGCAGCCCACCCTGCGGTAGAAGGGCAGAACCAGCCGGTTCAGCTAGGGAAAACATGTCTAGCCAACCAATCAATCTGCCCAAGGCTACAGTGTCGCCTTTAGTATTCAGAGTGTTGCACCATTTTTTTTTCTGTTTGTTGCCCTTGCCTTCTCTGTTTGTCGCCAGCGTTCCCTTGCTTTTTTGGTTGTCGCTCAAAGTGAAAGCCTCCCCTACTTATTCTATCTTTTAGCTATTATATATTTGTTGTTTTGCTTGCTTAGAGTGAGTTATTGATTAATTCTGATTTCATATTTTTTGCTTCCAGGCATTCTTCCCTAGCTATTGTTTTATTCGACAATAAGTGGTCCTTCGACTGTGTTATGCTTTGAGATGGTGATTATCTCGACCTAGTCCCCAACATCTCTATTTCCTATGCGTTGCTCCTCTAGTCACCACCTTCAGCTTATCCCCCTCCAGCCACTGGTTCCTTATCGTTGCTCTTGCTGTCGCCATAAGACCCACCTACAGTCCAACTACTCACTGTTCCGCCCCTCTCTTCCATGCTGTTCCGCCCATCTCCCTATTTGTTCCACAACTATGCCAGAAGCCTGACCCCCACTTTCTATCACAAACGAAACCCTCCCACTAGCCCTTTACAGCTCACCATCACTTCTCCTAGCCATCCTCGTTGCTGTTTGCCGGTTATCCCGATATGCTCTAGTCGGGAATTCTTGTTGTGCTGTCCTTTTTTTTCCTAATTAGAGTCTTGTTTGTACCCTTGTCGGATTTGAGCAATAATGTTTATATTTCTCTTATGGTTTGGGTTAACTTGGGTATCAATTGATATCAGAGCTAGCCAAACACTGGTCTTATTCTAGGGTTTCCTAGCATTCGACTCTGCCCAAGCTGCCTCTACCAAATTTTTTTTTTCCTTTTTTCAAACCATATCTAAACTTTAACCAAACCCTAATTTACTTTCGCTGATTTTCAGAATCAGCAATCTACACCAACAATTAGTCTCATACACCTTCTTCCACCTCCCAACCATAAACCCTAGCCATGCCAACAAGGAGAAACGTGCCCAAATATATCTGGAAAGAGATACAAGGAGAGCCCTCTCGTCTCCAGCTGAGACTTGTAGTGATGGATGATGAAACCCATGGGGGACTTACCCTCAATGGTGACATGGAAAGTTGAAGAGGCAAAAGAGAAGAGAATTTCAATCCCTTATATAGGGGTGTTTCAGCGATGAAGAAGAAATGCCATGATGATTTGGAGTCCAATGTCAGACGACGCCTAGAAAGGAGGCCCCATATGAAGGACACAAGGACTTTGAAATATAGGTAAATCCATGAGAGTTTGATGGAGGTATGGATCCAGACGATTTTCTTGATTGACTGCATTCTGTTGAGCGAATCTTCGAGTATAAGGATGTGACAGAGGTTAAACGGGTAAAACTACCCTCCATCAAGTTGAAGACGGGCAGTGACAAGATCACCAAGTGGGAGAAGATAAGAAAGATGATGCAAAGGAAATACCTGCCACCCCACTACCATCATGATATGTTTCTTTGGTCCATGACCCTGTAGTAGTGAGATTTATCAATGGCGGAGTTCACGACCCAACTTGATCAATTACAGATAAAGTTTGAGTTAGTTGAGCCATAGGAGCATACGATAGCTCGTTATCTTGGAGGTCTAAAGCTTGTTATCAACAACGTGGTACAACTGCAACCCCATTGGTCTCTTGCAGATGTCTAGGCCTTAGCGTTGAGAGTGAAAAAGTAGCAGAAACAGAGCAGACAACCACAACAAGTCAGACAACCATTCGCAATTAGAAACACTTGTAGGATCACACTTTAGGAAGTTGAGAAAATTGTTTCGGATATGGACAGAGCTTCTGTCAGTGAGAAGAATCCCAAGAAGAGTAGAAAACCCACTACAGTTCTCGATAGAAAAAGCTTCAGATGCTACGGATTTAGGCACATCGCCTCCAACTGTCCGACTAGCCGATTTGTGCCTTTTACTAAGCAGGACGCCATGGAGGTGATTAGTGGCTAGGAGATAGCTGTGGAACCGGGTGAAGTGGCATTTTATTACACCTGATGAGGGCGAGATGCTCGTGGTGTGACAGGCACTGTAGAACGATGATACAGTGGATTCAAAGTGGCTTCATCAAAATATATTCTTTACCCCTTGCACTTTGAACGAGAAGGTATGCAGTCTCATAATCGATAGAGGGAACAATAATAGCATTGTGTCTACATAGATGGTGGAGAAGTTGGGTCTCATGGCTTAGAGACATTCCCAGCCATATTCTCTGACGTGGTTGAAGAAGAAAAATATGGTCAGTATTGACCAAAGGTGCCTCGTGGAGTGTTTGATGGGGAGCCAACTGCAAGATCATTTGTGGTGCCATCTGGTCCTCATGTATGCCTACCACATTTTGTTGGGAAGATTGTGACAATTTAAGTGTAGGACTCAACATGTCAGATTCAGAAACACCTATTCCTTCATCAAGGATGAGAAGCGCACAGTCCTCCCTTCGACGAAGTACAAGATCACAGATGCCCTTTGCCAACAGAGCAGCATCAGTGGGACTAGTTTTGGTGATGATAGATGATGATAGAACTGAGAGACTAGCTCCAGAATGGACATACACGACAAAGAGCATTTTAAGATATCATGGTCGATACTTTATCATCAGAGACACCACTATGTAGGGAGATTCAAGCTACGTTCACTTCTAAACAGGTTGAGTCCACTATAAAGTTAGGTAGCTGATCGATATGGTTGTATGCTTACAACCCTAGGATAATGTTTCGGTGCTTTGGGAGACAGTATAGCCGGCCGAGTGCTGTTAGGATTGAAGAAGAATCATAAACTCCGACGAATGAAGTCAAATTTTCCTCAATCCGGAAAGACTGACATCGTGGCTTACTTGCCACAGTCCACCCTATAGAAGGGCCGAACCGGTCGGATTAGCCAACGAGAACAAGGCCAACAAACCAGCCTACCGATCCAAAGCTACATTTGTGCTTTTCTTATTCGGATTGCCACAACTTTTCCTTCTCTGTTTGTCTTCTTGCTTTCTCTGTTTATCGCCAGCCTCACCATCCTTTTCTGGTTGCGGAATAAAGGGGAAGCCTCCCACAATTATTTTATTTCCTAGCTATTATATATTTGTTGTTTTACTTGCTTAGGGTTAGTTTTTAATTAATTTTGATTTTAGATTTCGGCCTCCATGCGTTCTTCTCTAGCTGGGGCTGTATCTAACGACATGTGTTGCTCCGGCTGTGTTCTGCTTCGAGGTGGTGGCTATCCCGACCTATTCCCCTACATATCCCTCTCACCTACGCGCGGCTCCTCCAACTGGCACCCTCACCTTTGCCCATCCGGTCGCCGGTTTTCTATCTTTGCTCTTTTTGTCACTACAAGCCCAACCAAGTGCCAACCCCTCCCTTCCTATTGCTCTGCCCAGCTCCCCGTTTTTCCCTAGCTGCAACGCAAGCCTAGACCGCATTCCTATCATAACCGAAACCCCCCTACTAGCCCTTTTATAGCCCACCATCACCCATTCTAGCCACCCTCATTGATGTATGCCAGTCATCCCAATCCGCCCCATCCGGGAATTCTTGTTTTGCTATTCTTTTTTTTCCTAATTGAATCTTGTTTGTAACCTCGTTGGTTATGAGCAATAATATTTATATTTTCCTTATGGTTTGGGTTAACTCCAGTATTATCCATCTTCATGGTCTGCATATGACCCATTTCAATTTTGAATGTGTAGTTTTTAGTTACTTTAGATGAATTATGGGTTAAATTGGGTACAAAACTTCAGTTCGGCTCAATAATGCACCTTCAGACAGGTAGACAAATAGTGTTATCTTATTTTTGTTTGAAAAAGTTTTTTAGATGCTTTGTCTGTAAATTTATAAAGTAGTGAGATTTGATTCTTTTGTCGGTTCAATTTATTTACAACAGGTCTACTAGCAGTCTATGGGTCATAGCCCCTTTTAAATTGTATACCGGTCGAACCTCTTCACAATATTGGGGTTAGTGCCAATATTGTTTGCTATTGAGCTTAATACGGATGCAACAAGGAGAGCGTAGGAGACTTACAGTTTATATGAGCCGCTGAGGGAAGAAATTATTATGCAGAACTCAAACTATAGCAAGCTGACAAATTAAAGATATCCATGGCCTTGTAGAAAAGAGATTTGGTGCAATTCAAATTGACAAAAGAGGTGTTTATACATTTTTTTAGAAACTCAAACTTAGAGCTGATAGTTCATAAAAAATTAGTAAGAAGATTAATGGTAACATTTACAAGATTGACCAACCGAGCAATTACAACAGTTGTGTTTTCTTCAATGTTGGTGTCCTATTGTCATATTGTGGGGTTATCAGTATCTTCATTTATTAAGATGAAGCCCCTCCCATCGAAGAGAATGATACAATCGTGTCTTTTGCTCAAAATGCAGGATGGGATTCCGTCCTGTATTGAGCCTGGGTGACCAAAATTGGACTTGGTTTAGGAGTTTCCCACTTCTAAGGGACCCGATCAGCACTAAGCCTCATTATTACCTATTTAGGAATAGTATTAGGACTACTTTTGCTTTGGTACTCTAAATACATTGTTTAGAACATTGTTTAGGACTTTTCACTTGTTTTATGTTATTTGAGATATGTTTTTCTCTTAACTTGGAGTGTTTTATCTTATTCTATTTCTGATGGTACGATTGTAGCTTGGTCGAGAAATAGACAATTGATCTTCTCGACTTTTGAATACCTTTGAATGCTTGCTGCTATTCTTTCCATGGCTGTTTGCAACCAAAACAGCTGTTGCAGCCTTCTGGATCCTTCCTAAACACCGTTATTTCAGGTTTTTTTCTATTTACTTTCACCTACAACCATCATAACCATCCTATCTCGGCGCGGCATTAACTTAGTGGGAAATTTAGATTCATACCGTAAAATTCTCGTGTATTTACATATCTAACAAATAAACTACTATATTTACATTTATAATACTTTGATGTCATAAACTTATGCATGAAAATTTGTTTTTCATGTTTAAAAAGGAAGTAAATTTGGTATTAAAGATGTGATTGCTATGCATATAAATATTAAGTTTAGGTGTTACATATCAAGATATGTAAATACATAGGAATTGTGTGGCATATATGTTATTGTCTCTAAATTTGGTGATGGGACTTTTATTTTGGAGAGGGCCCCTATGGACTGGGACTTGCAATACTTGATATGAGGGAAAGTTGAAGGTATTGCTTAAAACTTGGAATATTGAGAGTCACGTTGGTTAAATACTAGTAGATTTAGATATATGATAGCTCAATAGTTGGGTTTGCTTGACTTTTTAGGCTTTATCCTTGCTAATGACATCAGAAAAACTTACTAGAATTTAGTCGGATAGCCTAGATTGAGTTTTGTTTTTTTTATCAAGCAATCTTCTATGTTAAAAGAAGATGTAATGCCCACAATTTTAGCTTAAACTAAGGTTAGCAGGTCGAAAACTATTATGTACTAATTAATGCATTATATGCAACTATTGGGGGTCTTTTGCAACACCTCTGGGATTTTGATTAGGTATCCTCTTATCAGGCAAGGCCCTCTTTCTTTTTGATTCAATCCAGCTTGATTGGGCACCCTTAATTGTGCATGCATGTTAAAAATTAGCTTAGTTAGCTAAGGTAGTTTTAAAGTGTTACATTGAACTGTCTTGAGTGTCATGCTCCTCAATATTTTTGCGTGGAGTCTAGTTCACTTTTTTGAATAGTTTGATGTTTGAGGAATAGTTTATGGATATTTTAATTTGGACGAATCGATGAATTTTTTTGATTTGTTAGTATAATCAGCTCTAGCCATAAAGTGGTCGTCCCTTAATTTGGCAAGATGTTCACTTTGGTTTTAGGGAAAAAAACATGTTTGTTAGTTTCTAAACTTGTAGGGCCGCACTTTTTTCCTCAATGGGTTGCAATGAATTGAATAGCCTAGGACAGAGCAAGCAACAACTATGATTTTCATGTTGCATCAAGGACCATGGGTTGGTCCACCAGTGAGCTCTTGTTGGTTCACATGACCATTTATGGCCATGGAGGTTTTCCTTGATTTTGGAGATAAGTATGAAGTAATTTAGATTCTGATGACACGTAGGCAAAAATATTCATGACTATCTCTTCCCTTAATTCTTGTGGTAGAATGAGTGAGTTGTGTGGTTTGATATTGATCTAGCGTGATTGAATCATAAACATTTTAGATGAACGGATAATATGTTTAATTTCCTTTTCGCTATTGTAATTAAGCAGACAGTTCTAACGGAAGCATGCTCTAGGATTAAATATAATATAAGGTTTATCCGCCATAATGTTGTTTTATAATGGATAATTTATTCAAACACATCATCACCATTAGATGTTAATCCAACTTTTATGGGGTTGTTCTTTTTCTTATGAAATATTTCGAGATAGAAGAAGCTGGGTTTAGGCTTGGCCTATTTCGAGCGGTTGATTATGCATCTTATGATCTTTTGAGACCTTGATTAAGTATGTAATAACTAATAGAGTCCATGACCAATAATAAAGTAGTTGTCAGAAGTTGTGTTGAGCACCAAATGCAGTTGAAGAGGTACTCCGAATTTTTTGCTCTGGATTTCATTTTAGCGCATTTACATACAATATCACAGAATTCTTATTTATTTACATATCTAACACCCAAACTTTCATATTTACATGCATAGCACTCAAATCTTTACCACACATCAAAAGTGCAATATTTCTAACTTTTTAAAGGTTAAATACACCTTTTCTTGTATATATTTATGGCACCAAAGTATTAGTGTTAGACATGTAAATACATAAGAATTGTGTGTTATGTATGCAAATTTTCCTTTCTTGTTTATGTTCATGCCATTGTGAGGTTGATTATAGGTCACGGAGTTCATCATTTCATGGTACCTTTTTATGGTGAGCAACAATGAGGATGACATTAGCTTGGTCATTTTAGGCTTATTTTACTTTATTAATTTTTTATCTTTAATATTTTTTGATATCCATGCTTTTTATAATTAATGATGAATCTTCTATTTGGCTTTTAGTGAGCGGTGGAGACACTTTCAGCTTTAGGTTTTTCTTTGGTAATGAATTATGTCATAATGTCTTAGTTGCAACCAAAGGCTTTCATGAGCCTTGGGGAGTTTTTTGATGTTGAATATGGATTAGAGAATTCTGTGGTGTGCTTAGCCTTTCATGGGAGGTGGAACGAAAGAGTAGAAGCATCAGAGATAGTGATACCGGAACTAATAGGAAAAACAATGGAAACAAAAGCAAAATAGGGTTACAACACAACACAAATTGAAAATAACAACAGCGATACACACAAAACCTTGAAAGTGCATCCCAAGGGGCGGTGGAGGTTGGCTAGGTGAATTAGGATGGTTAACGGGGGTGGCGGCAACAAAGGTGGAGTGAGAAACTACAGGAACAACTAGAGAGCTGGCTGTCTAGTGCGGCGATGACAAAAAATTGGGGCATAAATGGAAGGAACAACAGAGGCTTGTTAACCTGGGGCGGTTGCTGCAAGAATGGACTGTTGGGCGTCAGGTTTGGCTACAAAGCAACACGTTGTGAGGCTGGATAACAGACTTGGAGGGCGCAACAAGTTGGTTGGTTGGAAAGTGGATTGGCAGGGTTGGGGAAGGATCAAAGTGGCAGAAGGCTAAGGGGCAGGGTCGGAAAGGCCTGGGGAAAGGTAAAAGGGGAGATATAAGAACCACCTTTTAGGAGGATATAGTCGGAGAACCACCACCTCGTATACAATCCACAAAGGGGAAAATGACTGCACATAAAATTTCTGAAAGCAAACACAGGAAAACCCCTCTAAACTCTGAAATCAACAAATAAAAATACTCTTACATGAATAAGAAAGGAAAGAGGCTAGAAATATTCAGAAATTACCATAAAAATACTCCAAATGAAGAAGAAGCAGAAACAGATGGATTGGTCAGGCGGCATTGCCGCTCCTTTCTAGATGTCGCTCGATCTAGGAGATATGAAAGGATAGCCGCTTGGCTTTGTTGACCCAGTTCCCCTGGACCGGTCTCCCACTCCTGTGCAAGAGACTCCCACCTCCGAATCAAATTGAGGGAAGTCGAGAGTCAAACTTTGCAAAATGGTAGCTATTAGTAATGTTGCTAAGCTTGAAAGCTTATCCAACAACTTGGTAGCTATGAGTTTCGCTTATAAGCTTGAAATCTTATTTTTTGTCTACGAGACAAAGATTTAATAATTTGGTAATACATATCATTGTGGAGGTTTGCAGCTTAGGTGACACCTAGGGTCATATTGGAGGTTTGCAGTGTTGGGACATCCAGAGTAACATAGGTCATATGGAGGGGAGTCTACAGGGACAAGTCATTCATGGGCAATAACCCCCCACATCATGAAAAGAATTTTAAGGAGTGCTGGAACAAGGAAATAACTATCTTTGATCAAATACACATAAGGATGTGATTCCCTCAGTAGGAAATGAGCATACCTAACAATCTAGTAATTTCCCCTACAAGGCTTGATGACAAGTCTATCTTGTTTTATGCAGTACTTGGAAGGTTGTAGAAGCTTGGTCCGACCTTGGTTGTTACAGAAGTAATGCTGAGGTTGTCGCGGTGTTTTTCTTTTTCTTTTTTTTTTTTTTTTGGCTGAGGTTGTTGCAGGTGTCT
>JXCR01010949.1:129837-217392 GCA_002079205.1 Phalaenopsis hybrid cultivar | reverse complement strand
AGTAAACTAGGTATGATGGATTATATCAATCTGAAGACTTGATTCTAACTACCCTCATAAGCATTAAACCAAACTTCTATTCCTACATTTATGTAGCAGATGACCCCTCCATGTTGTGATCTCTTGTCTGCATGAGGGATGCAAAACTGGCATGGTGTGAAGCTAAGCAAAGAAATAGAGAGGGTTGCAACATCAAGCATACGGAAGAGATTGGGGCAATAAGGGTCTGTTTGGGGTAGCTGCAGCTTAATAATAAGCTGTTGTGTAACAACTTTCTTAATAATAAACTGTTGCAGATAAGGTGTCTGTTTGTTTTTTGCAATTTGAAAACAGCTGCGNCTGGCATGGTGTGAAGCTAAGCAAAGAAATAGAGAGGGTTGCAACATCAAGCATACGGAAGAGATTGGGGCAGTAAGGGTCTGTTTGGGGTAGCTGCAGCTTAATAATAAGCTGTTGTGTAACAGCTTTCTTATTAATAAACTGTTGCAGATAAAGTGTCTGTTTGTTTTTTGCAATTTGAAAACAGCTCCACCACAACTGTTTGGAGACAAATGATATTCTGCCCATGTATAGTATTGTTGTTTGCAACAAAACTGTTCATATTAATACAGTTTATACTTTAAAAGCAAAAATTTAGTGCAGAATATTACAGAAAAAAAAGACACCACACTTAACATTGAGTAGCATGATTGCTAAAATTTAACAAAAGACTATTAAAACAACGATTAATAATATGATAATCATATTTTTAAAATGTAGACGACGCATGTCAAGTGCTAAACCGTCATCTAGGGATATCCTCCATGCTCGATCATTCTCGGCGATAGAATTTTCCAAACTATCTGCCCATCGAAAATAGTCACAGTTTTCAGTGATTCTCCGTGGGCACCTTTAAAACTGTCTTCTGTAGCTGTGTGACTGACGTGAAGTTAGCAGGGAATTTTGAAGTCCACAGCAGTAGTGCAATCCTTGGGAGGTACTAGAAATTCTTGCGCTCATTTTTTCTAAATGCTTTCAAAGCATCCATCAGACATAACACATGTAAAAAGTAATAACGAAAATAATTAATTATAGTTTGATGCAGCTGTGAGGTCTCAAAGAACTCGCTATATAAACCAACGAATCTGTCACTACAAGAAGATAAAAAACCTTATAAAAAAGATTCTTGGTTGTCTTTAACCCACGTAATACTAAGTTCGTGTATCACACATGCATATCACCAAAAAAAGATATCTAGAAGAACCTCAAAAACCGTAACACAGAAGAAAGAAAGAAACTTATCGCTTTCATTAGAATTTCATATGTGACACCAACCAGTAGTGACAAATAGGTCATCCAAAAGAACTCATAAGGTCATAGACCTCCAAAACCCACCAAAAGAAAAACAAAAGAAATACGAAAGAAAAAAATCCTTATAAACATCATAAAAAATCAAAACAATCAATATTAAATATACAAGGAATGAAAATAAATATAAATCGTATAAAATAAAGATCTAATAAGCAGTGGAACTTTTCAAAAATCATTACAATTACTATATGATAAAAAATTAAATCACCCTGTAATTATCGTATCTATAATTCGTTCCCTCAACTCTGCCATCTCATTTGCACATTTCCCGTCTTCAATACAGGTCTTAGGAACTTTATTTTCAGTTTGTGACAAAAAATGTCCTAGACGATACTTATATGCCCGACAGAGACATGTTTCTGATTTTCGTTCGCCCTACGAAAGTCGATGTCGTTGCGGAAAGGATGCCGTNTGTTTGCAACAAAACTGTTCATATTAATACAGTTTATACTTTAAAAGCAAAAATTTAGTGCAGAATATTACAAAAAAAAAAAAACACCACACTTAACAGTGAGTAGCATGATTGCTAAAATTTAGCAAAAGACTATTAAAACAACGATTAATAATATGATAATCATATTTTTAAAATGTAGACGACGTATGTCAAGTGCTAAACCGTCATCTAGGGATATCCTCCATGCTCGATCATTCTCGGCGATAGAATTTTCCAAACTATCTGCCCATCGAAAATAGTCACAGTTTTTAGTGATTCTCCGCGGGCATCTTTAAAACTGTCTTCTATAGCTGTGTGACTGACGTGAAGTTAGCAGGGAATTTTGAAGTCCACAGCAGCAGTGCAATCCTTGGGAGGTACTAGAAATTCTTGCGCTCATTTTTTCTGAATGTTTTCAAAGCATCCATCAGACATAGCACATGTAAAAAGTAATAACGAAAATAATTAATTATAGTTTGATGCAGCTGTGAGGTCTCAGAGAACTCGCTATATAAACCAACGAATCTGTCACTACAAGAAGATAAAAAACCTTATAAAAAAGATTCTTGATTGTCTTTAACCCACGTAATACTAAGTTCGTGTATCACACATGCATATCACCAAAAAAAGTTATCTAGAAGAACCTCAAAAACCGTAACACAGAAGAAAGAAAGAAACTTATCGCTTTCATTAGAATTTCATATGTGACACCAACCAGTAGTGACAAATAGGTCATCCAAAAGAACTCATAAGGTCATAGACCTCCAAAACCCACCAAAAGAAAAACAAAAGAAATACGAAAGAAAAAAATCCTTATAAACATCATAAAAAATCAAAACAATCAATATCAAATATACAAGGAATGAAAATAAACATAAATTGTATAAAATAAAGATATAATAAGCAGTGAAACTTTTCAAAAATCATTACAATTACTATATGATAAAAAATTAAATCACCCTGTAATTATCGTATCTATAATTCGTTCCCTCAACTCTGCCATCTCATTTGCACATTTCCCGTCTTCAATACAGGTCTTAGGAACTTTATTTTCAGTTTGTGACAAAGACTGTTCTAGACGATACTTATATGGCCGACAGAGACATGTTTATGATTTTCGTTCGCCCTACGAAAGTCGATGTCGTTGCGGAAAGGATGCCGTCGAATATAATTATGGAGAGTATCGTGACAATCACAATCTGCACCTATTTAAGAAACGGGTAAGAGAACATATCACGAAATATAACCCATTTTTTTTTAAAATCCAAAAATTCTCTCAATAACACCACGTAAGGATGAATGTCTTTTGTTGAAAATTTCTTTCCTGCCCTATGTGACATTGCTAACTCGCTAAAAATCAGGTATGTGGTATCTCGTATTATGACATAGTTTGAGATGTCATCGTTGTAATAGATATCCAACATTGATCAAATAGTATTTACCTGATGTGAATTGAATAATTAGTGTTGAAGGAAAAAAAGAATTATGAGAGTAGCTCAGTCTCAAGCGAACTTGTGGGTGGATGTGGGAAATTGTATGTGTTATTTCGTGTTACAAATTTAAAAATTCAACTGTCATGTGCAATGTTCTCTCAACCTGTCATGACAAAAGTGAAACACATGTTAAAGTTGCATACCGCTCTGACATTCTGCATCGAGGACCCACTTTGGTCGATGAATGCAATGTTCTCATTATTTGGAACACGTGCATCAACGTGTGCTCCATCGATTGTTCCAATACAATTATAGAAATATAGTGAATGGTTACGTAATTACAATATTTATATAAAAATTGAATGTAATAAAAAGGAGAAACTACCTTAAAGTATGACATGTCGTGCATCATGTGAAATTTCTACGAGGGTCCGTTCGAATATAGATTATGTTGATTTTATGGCTTGTGAAGAAAAGTTGCAAGTGCATTTAACCCTATTGAGAAGTATTTGCAAATAATTTCGAAGTAGTGTTGAAATCGCTTTATAGCTCATCACATTGATTCATTCTATGATAATATGTAGAGGGTTATTGCTAATATCTCTCGCGAAGTCATTCTGGATGAGCCATGAAATTCATGATTTCTGTGTAGTTGCTCTAACAATTCGGTGAATACTGCTTGTATCATGCAAAATATATTGCTAAATCTCGTTGGGCAGCCCGGTAGCAACTCCCAAACCCATTGGTCGCCAACATATGAGAATGTCATACAAAAAGAGCATTCTATGCACGAGTTATACTATTGGTACATCAAACATACAACTGAAATTCTCCTTCTGCACCTTTCTTTAGTTGCATCCATGTATTTTAGTATCAAAGTGACTAATACATATGCATCAATGAATTAGTTACAATCATATAAGGTTACGAACAAAATCAATATAAGTAAATAACATTACAAAAGCAAATAGAAAACATAACGAAGATTGAAAATCTCTCAAGTAAAGTGGCATGTCCAAAGCAGTTTAAGTTTCCAAAACATCATGAAAAATCATAAACAAATAGGAATGTCTCACAATAATCTAATTAAGAAAATGTCTCTCAAATGTCACTGTTCCCATGAAAACAACATAGGTAAAGTCAGCAGGTATCGTTATGAAAAACTCTTCGTGTTAAATTGTTAAACAACTTTATAGAGAATAAATATAGCGACATATCCTCGGAAATTTCTGGAGTGGCATCCAGTATTTGCATAATTTGCTGAACAAAAATTGCTTATGATATGCCGCGGTCATTGGTACATGAAGCCACCAACTGTGAGATCTGACTTTTAAGAAAAATAGCTCATGCTTTTATTCTTTTATCAATCCGGGAACACTTTGATTGACTTATGGACTCAACTTCATGGAGGTCCGGGCTGGGGCCTTAAATGGAATCACCTGTTTTGTTAGCTCCCAAATTTTCAGAAATGCCACTAAACCCTATCTCACCGGGGATACATACATTGTTGCCCATTGCGATGACACCTTCAATTATACGATTCAACTTCTCTTTCAACTCAAGATCGATTTCACTATATTTCTGTATTTATGATTTTTTGTAGCAGACATCACCTGCAAATTGATATAACATGTATAAATTTAAAAACAAATTAAAAATTGACAGAAATAGGGGACATTTCAAAAATGCTCATTGTCAGTCTCTCTGCTCACCACTTGGAAATATTAATCGTTCGCTTTACCGAATCCTACCCCAAGCCCTTTGATCCTCGCCTCAATTCCTTCTAGATTTTTCAATCCTTCTTTAGCTTATCCCACTTGTTTTTAAACTGCATCCTATAATACTCTTTACATGTATTTTTCTTGAATTTTCTAATAATATTTTGTCAGTCTTTCTTATTAAAATAGGTTATCGGCCTATTTCCCAGACCGATCTTCTTGAGGCAAATGTCGTAAAATATTAATTGTCTCTTCATTCCACATTATAGATGAATCTGCCTCTTTTGTGTTAACCATTGTATTTAGTATGAAAAAAATTAATTAACATAATTAGGAAGACCACAATATCTCAAATCAAAGATAAATTGGAATGTCATTATATTATTATCAATACCACTACCTCTACACAGATGCCACACACCAACACCTCCACACAAACGCCATAAGCTCCACACCAACACCTCCACACACAAGCACATCAAGACACTAACACCTCCACACACAAGCACATCAAGACACAAACACATCCACCACACCACCATCACCACCTCCAACTACCACCACCTCCACACAAACACCTCCACACATACACAACCACCTCCATCCCAACACCTCCACACACCAACAAATTAAGGCACCAACACCACTACCACCTCCACACACAAACACTTCCACACAAACACAACCACACACTAACCACCACCTACACAATCACATGCTAACACCTCCACACATACAATACCACCTCCACACACCAACCCCCCATACACCACTAAACACCACAAAAACACCACCACCTCCACACACCAACACCTCCACACAAACACAACCACAAACTAACCACCACCTCCACACACTAACACCTCCACACAAACACAACCACACCTAACCAACAACTCCATACAGACACCACCACCTCCACACACCAACACCTAGACACCAACACCTCCATACAAACATCATTACCTCCACACCAACATCTACTCACATTAGCACATCAAGCCACCAACACATCCACCACATCACCACCATCTCCTCCACACACCAACACCTCCACACAAACACATCCACACACTAACCACCACCTCCACAACTACACACCAACACCTCCACATACACCACCACTTCCACACAGACACCACACAGACNACACCAACACCTCCACACAAACACATCCACACACTAACCACCACCTCCACAACTACACACCAACACCTCCACTTCCACACAGACACCACACAGATACCACCAGACTAAAACATACACCACCACCTCCACAGAGACACCTCCACACACCAGCACATCAACACACCAACACATCCATCACACTGCCGCCACCACCACCACCACCACGACGTCCACACACCAACACCTTTACACAAAGACAACCACACACTATCAACCACCTCCACAACCACACATCAACACCTCCACGCAGACACCACCACCTCCACACACCACCACACGGACACCACACAGACACCACCACCTCCACACCAACATCTCCACACACCAACACATCAAAACACCAATACATCCATCACACAAACACAAACACAGACTAACCACCACTTCCACAACCACACACTAACACCTCCACATAGACACCACCTACACACACCAACCACACACATCCACACACCTCCACACAGAGACCAACCCCTCCACACACTAACCACCATCGTGTTATCTCATAACCAACACCACAACACACCACCTTTTCCNCACACCACCACACGGACACCACACAGACACCACCACCTCCACACCAACATCTCCACACACCAGCACATCAAAGCACCAATACATCCATCACACAAACACAACCACATACTAACCACCACTTCCACAACCACACACTAACACCTCCACATAGACACCACCTACACACACCAACCACACACATCCACACACCTCCACACAGAGACCAACCCCTCCACACACTAACCACCATCGTGTTATCTCATAACCAACACCACACTACACCTTTTCCAAACCACACACCAACCACCCAATGCCACCAACCACCAACATCAATAGCACATCACACCACTCCACCTCCACATCACCTTCTCCCACAACACCACCCTCCTCACAACCTACAACCAAAATCAACACCCTCTTTTATCCATTTTTCAAATTTTCACACAAACATCAAGGATAATGGTAAAACATCATCCTATATTTTTCATTTGAGGCAATTACATACTGGCAACATTGCTATCTACAAATCAAACACTTTCATTTGAGACAATTACTTAAAGGGCAACTGTATTTGTCAAATTCTCATTGGTTATATACAGGACACCCGAAATAGTGCTATCATATATAAGGCACCTTAGAAAAAGCTACTTCCAATCCATATTTTTCAATTGAGACAGTGACATATAGAGCACCGAAACAATGCTACCTACAAATCAAGCTCCTTTTATCCATTTTTCAATGCAGTGACATACAAGGTACTCGAAACAGTCCTATCTACATACAGGGCACTCAAAACAATGCTATTTGCATATAGGACACCCGAAACACCATTTCACGGAACCAGACAAATTGCAACACTCAAAAAATCCATAAATTCTCACAATAACCAGAGATGAAAATGAGAAAGCCATAATTTGAGAAAGCTCAGGATGGATTCCACAAAATTCTCACAAAACCCTACATATTGCAAATGAGAAAGCCATAAATTGCAGAGAGAAAACCTTTCGATCGAAAAATGAGCATAGAATTACATACCGTGCACAATAACCAGAGATCGGAGGGAAAAGAGAGGAGCAATGCAAGTTGCCACTGGGAGAGGCGCTTGAGAGAAACAAGTGAGATTTCTAGGCAGCGGGGTAAAAACATCGCGAAAGCGATTGAGAGGGGGTAGCTAGGGCAGAAGAAACCCGAGAGAGGGAGCCACGGGGTTGAGAGAGGCAGAAGAAATTTGAGAGAGGGTTGCGAGATAATATGTACACGAAGAAATGCGGGCCACGAGGTCGAACCCGCGACCGCATTTTAACATAGATTATTTAGGAACACCACCACATTGTTGTTTCCAAACGGAGAACCGCATTTTCCAAATGTATCGCGCCAAAAAAGCTGCTCCAAATGAGCCCTAAGTCTACATATGAGAGGAAGTTTTATCGCTCTCGCTTTTTTAGATTTTGTATTGGTGGCAATCTAAGCTTTGTTGTATTTCCNGTGACATACAAGGTACTCGAAACAGTCCTATCTACATACAGGGCACTCAAAACAATGCTATCTGCATATAGGACACCCGAAACACCATTTCACGGAACCAGACAAATTGCAACACTCGAAAAATCCATAAATTCTCACAATAACCAGAGATGAAAATGAGAAAGCCATAATTTGAGAAAGCTCAGGATGGATTCCACAAAATTCTCACAAAACCGTACATATTGCAAATGAGAAAGCCATAAATTGCAGAGAGAAAACCTTTCGATCGAAAATGAGCATAGAATTACATACCGTGCACAATAACCAGAGATCGGAGGGAAAAGAGAGGAGAAATGCAAGTTGCCACTGGGAGAGGCGCTTGAGAGAAACAAGTGAGATTTCTAGGCAGCGGGGTAAAAACATCGCGAAAGCGATTGAGAGGGGGTAGCTAGGGCAGAAGAAACCCGAGAGAGGGAGCCAAGGGGTTGAGAGAGGCAGAAGAAATTTGAGAGAGGGTTGCGGGATAATATGTACACGAAGAAATGCGGGCCACGAGGTCGAACCCGCGACCGCATTTTAACATAGATTATTTAGGAACACCACCACATTGTTGTTTCCAAATGGAGAACCGCATTTTCAAAATGTATCGCGCCAAAAAAGCTGCTTCAAATGAGCCCTAAGTCTACATATGAGAGGAATTTTTATCGCTCTCGCTTTTTTAGATTTTGTATTGGTGGCGATCTAAGCTTTGTTGTATTTCTNTTAATAATAATCTTAAGTGCTATAATTCTATCTCCAACTCTATTAATTTTTACAACATTATCTTTCAAACTTTTATCTATAATGACACCTACACCATTTCTAGTTTGACTCCTACAGCATATCAAAATTTCAAAACCTAAGTTATCAATTTTATTAGCATTTTCTTCGACCCATTTA
Source organism: Phalaenopsis hybrid cultivar (assembly GCA_002079205.1). Classification (NCBI taxonomy): domain Eukaryota; kingdom Viridiplantae; phylum Streptophyta; class Magnoliopsida; order Asparagales; family Orchidaceae; genus Phalaenopsis; species Phalaenopsis hybrid cultivar. The sequence continues at coordinate 208,351 of JXCR01010949.1, read as the reverse complement.
GTTTTTTGAATACATAAGATATTAATCATTACATTTCATAACTCTTTCATATACATACTCATTTTATCCGAAACATGAAAATTATACAGAGCTGTTAAATCCAATATAATAAGAATATGTATCCACAAAAATGTTTAAGCTTCCAAAACTATCATGCAAAAACTGTACAAATACACATCTGACTCCTTGCCCCGGTGCTCCTTACCCTTACCTGAAAGGCAACAACAAAAATTGAGCAATAACGAGCTCAAAGAAAGAATCAGGGTTAACATAAGATTGTCTATATGGAAAGTAAACGTGCATGCTTGTAAAAAACTGTACACGTCTACACACTCAAGTAATAACATGTTATCATGAAAAAGAGTAGGTAGCATAAAAATCAAGACTGTAGTGTAATATGTAGGTCGTAAACATTAAATTATAAGTATTNATTCATTCTATGATAATATGTAGAGGGTTATTGCTAATATCTCTCGCGAAGTCATTCTGGATGAGCCATGAAGTTCATGATTTCTGTGTAGTTGCTCCAACAATTCGGTGAATACTGCTTGTATCATGCAAAATATATTGCTAAATCTCGTTGGGCAGCCCGGTAGCAACTCCCAAACCCATTGGTCGCCAACATATGAGAATGTCATACAAAAAGAGCATTCTATGCACGAGTTATACTATTGGTACATCAAACATACAACTGAAATTCTCCTTCTGCACCTTTCTTTAGTTGCATCCATGTATTTTAGTATCAAAGTGACTAATACATATGCATCAATGAATTAGTTACAATCATATAAGGTTACGAACAAAATCAATATAAGTAAATAACATTACAAAAGCAAATAGAAAACATAACGAAGATTGAAAATCTCTCAAGTAAAGTGGCATGTCCAAAGCAGTTTAAGTTTCCAAAACATCATGAAAAATCATAAACAAATAGGAATGTCTCACAATAATCTAATTAAGAAAATGTCTCTCAAATGTCACTGTTCCCATGAAAACAACATAGGTAAAGTCAGCAGGTATCGTTATGAAAAACTCTTCGTGTTAAATTGTTAAACAACTTTATAGAGAATAAATATAGCGACATATCCTCGGAAATTTCTGGAGTGGCATCCAGTATTTGCATAATTTGCTGAACAAAAATTGCTTATGATATGCCGCGGTCATTGGTACATGAAGCCACCAACTGTGAGATCTGACTTTTAAGAAAAATAGCTCATGCTTTTATTCTTTTATCAATCCGGGAACACTTTGATTGACTTATGGACTCAACTTCATGGAGGTCCGGGCTGGGGCCTTAAATGGAATCACCTGTTTTGTTAGCTCCCAAATTTTCAGAAATGCCACTAAACCCTATCTCACCGGGGATACATACATTGTTGCCCATTGCGATGACACCTTCAATTATACGATTCAACTTCTCTTTCAACTCAAGATCGATTTCACTATATTTCTGTATTTATGATTTTTTGTAGCAGACATCACCTGCAAATTGATATAACATGTATAAATTTAAAAACAAATTAAAAATTGACAGAAATAGGGGACATTTCAAAAATGCTCATTGTCAGTCTCTCTGCTCACCACTTGGAAATATTAATCGTTCGCTTTACCGAATCCTACCCCAAGCCCTTTGATCCTCGCCTCAATTCCTTCTAGATTTTTCAATCCTTCTTTAGCTTATCCCACTTGTTTTTAAACTGCATCCTATAATACTCTTTACATGTATTTTTCTTGAATTTTCTAATAATATTTTGTCAGTCTTTCTTATTAAAATAGGTTATCGGCCTATTTCCCAGACCGATCTTCTTGAGGCAAATGTCGTAAAATATTAATTGTCTCTTCATTCCACATTATAGATGAATCTGCCTCTTTTGTGTTAACCATTGTATTTAGTATGAAAAAAATTAATTAACATAATTAGGAAGACCACAATATCTCAAATCAAAGATAAATTGGAATGTCATTATATTATTATCAATACCACTACCTCTACACAGATGCCACACACCAACACCTCCACACAAACGCCATAAGCTCCACACCAACACCTCCACACACAAGCACATCAAGACACTAACACCTCCACACACAAGCACATCAAGACACAAACACATCCACCACACCACCATCACCACCTCCAACTACCACCACCTCCACACAAACACCTCCACACATACACAACCACCTCCATCCCAACACCTCCACACACCAACAAATTAAGGCACCAACACCACTACCACCTCCACACACAAACACTTCCACACAAACACAACCACACACTAACCACCACCTACACAATCACATGCTAACACCTCCACACATACAATACCACCTCCACACACCAACCCCCCATACACCACTAAACACCACAAAAACACCACCACCTCCACACACCAACACCTCCACACAAACACAACCACAAACTAACCACCACCTCCACACACTACCACCTCCACACAAACACAACCACACCTAACCAACAACTCCATACAGACACCACCACCTCCACACACCAACACCTAGACACCAACACCTCCATACAAACACCATTACCTCCACACCAACATCTACTCACATTAGCACATCAAGCCACCAACACATCCACCACATCACCACCATCTCCTCCACACACCAACACCTCCACACAAACACATCCACACACTAACCACCACCTCCACAACTACACACCAACACCTCCACATACACCACCACTTCCACACAGACACCACACAGACACCACCAGACTAAAACATACACCACCACCTCCACAGAGACACCTCCACACACCAGCACATCAACACACCAACACATCCATCACACTGCCGCCACCACCACCACCACCACGACGTCCACACACCAACACCTTTACACAAAGACAACCACACACTATCAACCACCTCCACAACCACACATCAACACCTCCACGCAGACACCACCACCTCCACACACCACCACACGGACACCACACAGACACCACCACCTCCACACCAACATCTCCACACACCAGCACATCAAAGCACCAATACATCCATCACACAAACACAACCACATACTAACCACCACTTCCACAACCACACACTAACACCTCCACATAGACACCACCTACACACACCAACCACACACATCCACACACCTCCACACAGAGACCAACCCCTCCACACACTAACCACCATCGTGTTATCTCATAACCAACACCACACTACACCTTTTCCAAACCACACACCAACCACCCAATGCCACCAACCACCAACATCAATAGCACATCACACCACTCCACCTCCACATCACCTTCTCCCACAACACCACCCTCCTCATAACCTACAACCAAAATCAACACCCTCTTTTATCCATTTTTCAAATTTTCACACAAACATCAAGGATAATGGTAAAACATCATCCTATATTTTTCATTTGAGGCAATTACATACTGACAACATTGCTATCTACAAATCAAACACTCTTTCATTTGAGACAATTACTTAAAGGGCAACTGTATTTGTCAAATTCTCATTGGTTATATACAGGGCACCCGAAATAGTGCTATCATATATAAGGCACCTTAGAAAAAGCTACTTCCAATCCATATTTTTCAAATGAGACAGTGACATATAGAGCACCGAAACAATGCTACCTACAAATCAAGCTCCTTTTATCCATTTTTCAATGCAGTGACATACAAGGTACTCGAAACAGTCCTATCTACATACAGGGCACTCAAAACAATGCTATCTGCATATAGGACACCCGAAACACCATTTCACGGAACCAGACAAATTGCAACACTCGAAAAATCCATAAATTCTCACAATAACCAGAGATGAAAATGAGAAAGCCATAATTTGAGAAAGCTCAGGATGGATTCCACAAAATTCTCACAAAACCGTACATATTGCAAATGAGAAAGCCATAAATTGCAGAGAGAAAACCTTTCGATCGAAAATGAGCATAGAATTACATACCGTGCACAATAACCAGAGATCGGAGGGAAAAGAGAGGAGCAATGCAAGTTGCCACTGGGAGAGGCACTTGAGAGAAACAAGTGAGATTTCTAGGCAGCGGGGTAAAAACATCGCGAAAGCGATTGAGAGGGGGTAGCTAGGGCAGAAGAAACCCGAGAGAGGGAGCCACGGGGTTGAGAGAGGCAGAAGAAATTTGAGAGAGGGTTGCGAGATAATATGTACACGAAGAAATGCGGGCCACGAGGTCGAACCCGCGACCGCATTTTAACATAGATTATTTAGGAACACCACCACATTGTTGTTTCCAAACGGAGAACCGCATTTTCCAAATGTATCGCGCCAAAAAAGCTGCTCCAAATGAGCCCTAAGTCTACATATGAGAGGAAGTTTTATCGCTCTCGCTTTTTTAGATTTTGTATTGGTGGCGATCTAAGCTTTGTTGTATTTCTTGGAGTCTTGATGAGGGAAGTTTGTTCTTCTCTTTGGTTTGCTTGTGAGAATGGTTGGTCTAAATATGTAAGTGGCACGACCCGCTCGAGATTTGAAATTAACCAAACGAGAACAGACAATCAGACTGTGATGACTAAATTTTTTATATTTGTCTACAAGTTAATAGATGAAAGAATCACTAATCGAAGATAAATTAAAGCATTATATTTAAAATTAACTCGTTACTGGTTACCCGCATTTTCTATATACGTTTTCTCTTCTAACGCTCAAATCACCTAATTAAACATGAAATATTAATTTTAAAACAATAGTAAGCTATACAATACCAGTAAATACTCATACATAATAATCACAATAATATAAGGGAAAAGGAAGCGAAATGAATGTTAGCCAAGCTTTTAATAAATTAATAAAAACATTTGCTGTTATTAAAAGAACTATACAATTTCAATAGCATATCAATATTATTATGTATTTGTACAACCACCACAGGAGCACTGTCTAAATATCGTGTCAATTAAGACACATAAATATCAATATTCCTTTTTATATACGTGCACGAATACTTTAATATTTTCTCACTAGTACTATCAAGAGATGACTCCATCATAGTCAATCACACACATATATATAGCCTACATAAACATATCATTTATGTAATTATTACATTCAATTCAACATAATATATAAAACATACACCAAATGCATATGGTTAAATAACTATAAATATTCATAACAATATGACCGATAAAGAAAAAATATCTCAATCAAAATAAAGTATGTACAAGTATTATTAACTTCAAAATAGTTAAAATAAATAAATTATTACTGTAAATTAAACGTATGAATACTCACTTCGATGTTAATTAATTTGTGCTTGAATTTGTCTTGACGTCAACTCTTTTAAATTATAAACCTAAAATAAACAACAACAACAACAATTCCTTAATCCCACTACGCGGCGCCGACTACATGAATCATTTTTCTCCATTGCATCCTATTTAGTGTCATATTTTCATTTAGTTCTAATAAATTAAGATTATTTTTTATACAATAAGCCCAAGTCTTCCTATGTCTACCTCTGTCTTTCTTAACATAAGTCGAATCTAAAACATCTACTCTCCTAATCTGATCGTCAGATGATCGACGCTTAATTTGACCAAACCATCTAAGACGACTTTCTCTAATTTTGTCCGTCATAAGAGCTACACCAACCTTATCACGGATGTATTCATTTCGCATTTTGTCTCTTAGTGTTAAGCCACTCATCCATCTAATCATTCTCATCTCAGCAACACAACCTAGTATTATGCTTCTCGTTTAAAGGCCAACATTCAACGCCATAGAACATTGCAGGTCTCACCACCATCTATAAAATTTTCCTTTCAGTCTTAGCGATACTTTTCTATCACCTCCCCACCGTCTTATAAAATTTTCCTTTCAGTCTAAGCGGTACTTTTCTATCACATAAAAGACTCACCAACATTTTATAAAATTTTTCTTTCAGTCTAAGCGATATTTTTTTTATCACACAATAGGCCCCAAAACACTTCAACAAACCAACTTGAATTCTACTATTAACATCCCCATCTATATCACCATCGCTTTGAACAATAGACACGATATATTTAAATCGTTCACACCTTTTAATAATTTGATCACTCAAAGTTACACTTCTTTCACTAGAGCTANTGCTAACTCGCTAAAAATCAGGTATGTGGTATCTCGTATTATGACATAGTTTGAGATGTCATCGTTGTAATAGATATCCAACATTGATCAAATAGTATTTACCTGATGTGAATTGAATAATTAGTGTTGAAGGAAAAAAAGAATTATGAGAGTAGCTCAGTCTCAAGCGAACTTGTGGGTGGATGTGGGAAATTGTATGTGTTATTTCGTGTTACAAATTTAAAAATTCAACTGTCATGTGCAATGTTCTCTCAACCTGTCATGACAAAAGTGAAACACATGTTAAAGTTGCATACCGCTCTGACATTCTGCATCGAGGACCCACTTTGGTCGATGAATGCAATGTTCTCATTATTTGGAACACGTGCATCAACGTGTGCTCCATCGATTGTTCCAATACAATTATAGAAATATAGTGAATGGTTACGTAATTACAATATTTATATAAAAATTGAATGTAATAAAAAGGAGAAACTACCTTAAAGTATGACATGTCGTGCATCATGTGAAATTTCTACGAGGGTCCGTTCGAATATAGATTATGTTGATTTTATGGCTTGTGAAGAAAAGTTGCAAGTGCATTTAACCCTATTGAGAAGTATTTGCAAATAATTTCGAAGTAGTGTTGAAATCGCTTTATAGCTCATCACATTGATTCATTCTATGATAATATGTAGAGGGTTATTGCTAATATCTCTCGCGAAGTCATTCTGGATGAGCCATGAAATTCATGATTTCTGTGTAGTTGCTCTAACAATTCGGTGAATACTGCTTGTATCATGCAAAATATATTGCTAAATCTCGTTGGGCAGCCCGGTAGCAACTCCCAAACCCATTGGTCGCCAACATATGAGAATGTCATACAAAAAGAGCATTCTATGCACGAGTTATACTATTGGTACATCAAACATACAACTGAAATTCTCCTTCTGCACCTTTCTTTAGTTGCATCCATGTATTTTAGTATCAAAGTGACTAATACATATGCATCAATGAATTAGTTACAATCATATAAGGTTACGAACAAAATCAATATAAGTAAATAACATTACAAAAGCAAATAGAAAACATAACGAAGATTGAAAATCTCTCAAGTAAAGTGGCATGTCCAAAGCAGTTTAAGTTTCCAAAACATCATGAAAAATCATAAACAAATAGGAATGTCTCACAATAATCTAATTAAGAAAATGTCTCTCAAATGTCACTGTTCCCATGAAAACAACATAGGTAAAGTCAGCAGGTATCGTTATGAAAAACTCTTCGTGTTAAATTGTTAAACAACTTTATAGAGAATAAATATAGCGACATATCCTCGGAAATTTCTGGAGTGGCATCCAGTATTTGCATAATTTGCTGAACAAAAATTGCTTATGATATGCCGCGGTCATTGGTACATGAAGCCACCAACTGTGAGATCTGACTTTTAAGAAAAATAGCTCATGCTTTTATTCTTTTATCAATCCGGGAACACTTTGATTGACTTATGGACTCAACTTCATGGAGGTCCGGGCTGGGGCCTTAAATGGAATCACCTGTTTTGTTAGCTCCCAAATTTTCAGAAATGCCACTAAACCCTATCTCACCGGGGATACATACATTGTTGCCCATTGCGATGACACCTTCAATTATACGATTCAACTTCTCTTTCAACTCAAGATCGATTTCACTATATTTCTGTATTTATGATTTTTTGTAGCAGACATCACCTGCAAATTGATATAACATGTATAAATTTAAAAACAAATTAAAAATTGACAGAAATAGGGGACATTTCAAAAATGCTCATTGTCAGTCTCTCTGCTCACCACTTGGAAATATTAATCGTTCGCTTTACCGAATCCTACCCCAAGCCCTTTGATCCTCGCCTCAATTCCTTCTAGATTTTTCAATCCTTCTTTAGCTTATCCCACTTGTTTTTAAACTGCATCCTATAATACTCTTTACATGTATTTTTCTTGAATTTTCTAATAATATTTTGTCAGTCTTTCTTATTAAAATAGGTTATCGGCCTATTTCCCAGACCGATCTTCTTGAGGCAAATGTCGTAAAATATTAATTGTCTCTTCATTCCACATTATAGATGAATCTGCCTCTTTTGTGTTAACCATTGTATTTAGTATGAAAAAAATTAATTAACATAATTAGGAAGACCACAATATCTCAAATCAAAGATAAATTGGAATGTCATTATATTATTATCAATACCACTACCTCTACACAGATGCCACACACCAACACCTCCACACAAACGCCATAAGCTCCACACCAACACCTCCACACACAAGCACATCAAGACACTAACACCTCCACACACAAGCACATCAAGACACAAACACATCCACCACACCACCATCACCACCTCCAACTACCACCACCTCCACACAAACACCTCCACACATACACAACCACCTCCATCCCAACACCTCCACACACCAACAAATTAAGGCACCAACACCACTACCACCTCCACACACAAACACTTCCACACAAACACAACCACACACTAACCACCACCTACACAATCACATGCTAACACCTCCACACATACAATACCACCTCCACACACCAACCCCCCATACACCACTAAACACCACAAAAACACCACCACCTCCACACACCAACACCTCCACACAAACACAACCACAAACTAACCACCACCTCCACACACTACCACCTCCACACAAACACAACCACACCTAACCAACAACTCCATACAGACACCACCACCTCCACACACCAACACCTAGACACCAACACCTCCATACAAACACCATTACCTCCACACCAACATCTACTCACATTAGCACATCAAGCCACCAACACATCCACCACATCACCACCATCTCCTCCACACACCAACACCTCCACACAAACACATCCACACACTAACCACCACCTCCACAACTACACACCAACACCTCCACATACACCACCACTTCCACACAGACACCACACAGACACCACCAGACTAAAACATACACCACCACCTCCACAGAGACACCTCCACACACCAGCACATCAACACACCAACACATCCATCACACTGCCGCCACCACCACCACCACCACGACGTCCACACACCAACACCTTTACACAAAGACAACCACACACTATCAACCACCTCCACAACCACACATCAACACCTCCACGCAGACACCACCACCTCCACACACCACCACACGGACACCACACAGACACCACCACCTCCACACCAACATCTCCACACACCAGCACATCAAAGCACCAATACATCCATCACACAAACACAACCACATACTAACCACCACTTCCACAACCACACACTAACACCTCCACATAGACACCACCTACACACACCAACCACACACATCCACACACCTCCACACAGAGACCAACCCCTCCACACACTAACCACCATCGTGTTATCTCATAACCAACACCACACTACACCTTTTCCAAACCACACACCAACCACCCAATGCCACCAACCACCAACATCAATAGCACATCACACCACTCCACCTCCACATCACCTTCTCCCACAACACCACCCTCCTCATAACCTACAACCAAAATCAACACCCTCTTTTATCCATTTTTCAAATTTTCACACAAACATCAAGGATAATGGTAAAACATCATCCTATATTTTTCATTTGAGGCAATTACATACTGACAACATTGCTATCTACAAATCAAACACTCTTTCATTTGAGACAATTACTTAAAGGGCAACTGTATTTGTCAAATTCTCATTGGTTATATACAGGGCACCCGAAATAGTGCTATCATATATAAGGCACCTTAGAAAAAGCTACTTCCAATCCATATTTTTCAAATGAGACAGTGACATATAGAGCACCGAAACAATGCTACCTACAAATCAAGCTCCTTTTATCCATTTTTCAATGCAGTGACATACAAGGTACTCGAAACAGTCCTATCTACATACAGGGCACTCAAAACAATGCTATCTGCATATAGGACACCCGAAACACCATTTCACGGAACCAGACAAATTGCAACACTCGAAAAATCCATAAATTCTCACAATAACCAGAGATGAAAATGAGAAAGCCATAATTTGAGAAAGCTCAGGATGGATTCCACAAAATTCTCACAAAACCGTACATATTGCAAATGAGAAAGCCATAAATTGCAGAGAGAAAACCTTTCGATCGAAAATGAGCATAGAATTACATACCGTGCACAATAACCAGAGATCGGAGGGAAAAGAGAGGAGCAATGCAAGTTGCCACTGGGAGAGGCACTTGAGAGAAACAAGTGAGATTTCTAGGCAGCGGGGTAAAAACATCGCGAAAGCGATTGAGAGGGGGTAGCTAGGGCAGAAGAAACCCGAGAGAGGGAGCCACGGGGTTGAGAGAGGCAGAAGAAATTTGAGAGAGGGTTGCGAGATAATATGTACACGAAGAAATGCGGGCCACGAGGTCGAACCCGCGACCGCATTTTAACATAGATTATTTAGGAACACCACCACATTGTTGTTTCCAAACGGAGAACCGCATTTTCCAAATGTATCGCGCCAAAAAAGCTGCTCCAAATGAGCCCTAAGTCTACATATGAGAGGAAGTTTTATCGCTCTCGCTTTTTTAGATTTTGTATTGGTGGCGATCTAAGCTTTGTTGTATTTCTTGGAGTCTTGATGAGGGAAGTTTGTTCTTCTCTTTGGTTTGCTTGTGAGAATGGTTGGTCTAAATATGTAAGTGGCACGACCCGCTCGAGATTTGAAATTAACCAAACGAGAACAGACAATCAGACTGTGATGACTAAATTTTTTATATTTGTCTACAAGTTAATAGATGAAAGAATCACTAATCGAAGATAAATTAAAGCATTATATTTAAAATTAACTCGTTACTGGTTACCCGCATTTTCTATATACGTTTTCTCTTCTAACGCTCAAATCACCTAATTAAACATGAAATATTAATTTTAAAACAATAGTAAGCTATACAATACCAGTAAATACTCATACATAATAATCACAATAATATAAGGGAAAAGGAAGCGAAATGAATGTTAGCCAAGCTTTTAATAAATTAATAAAAACATTTGCTGTTATTAAAAGAACTATACAATTTCAATAGCATATCAATATTATTATGTATTTGTACAACCACCACAGGAGCACTGTCTAAATATCGTGTCAATTAAGACACATAAATATCAATATTCCTTTTTATATACGTGCACGAATACTTTAATATTTTCTCACTAGTACTATCAAGAGATGACTCCATCATAGTCAATCACACACATATATATAGCCTACATAAACATATCATTTATGTAATTATTACATTCAATTCAACATAATATATAAAACATACACCAAATGCATATGGTTAAATAACTATAAATATTCATAACAATATGACCGATAAAGAAAAAATATCTCAATCAAAATAAAGTATGTACNTAACTAAAGTAAAAAGATATGGGCTTAAAGCTGATCCCTGATGTAATCCAACATAAATAGGAAAATATTTGGTCAATCATCCTTCAGTTCGAACACAAGTAACTGCTCTAGTATACATATCTTTAATGACTTGAATATGTCATATGAACACCTTTCTTCTCAAGAACTTTCCAAAGGATATCTCTTGGTACCTTATCGTAAGCTTTTTCTAAATCACTAAAAATCAAATGTAGATTCTCTTTATTATCTTTAAACCTCTCCATCAAACCTCTCAATAAATGTATAGCTTCCATAGTAAACCTGCCCGATATAAATCCCAATTGATTATGAGAAATCTTTGTAATATCTTAACATATGTTCAATTACCCTCTCCCATAATTTTAAAGTATGACACATCAACTTAATTCACTATAATTTGCACAATCTTGTGCATTCTTTTTATTTTTAAAAACGGGGACCAAAATACTCTTCCTCCACTCNTTTCCAAAGGATATCTCTTGGTACCTTATCGTAAGCTTTTTCTAAATCACTAAAAATCAAATGTAGATTCTCCTTATTATCTTTAAACCTCTCAATAAATGTATAGCTTCCATAGTAAACCTGCCCGATATAAATCCCAATTGATTATGAGAAATCTTTGTAATATCTTAACATATGTTCAATTACCCTCTCCCATAATTTTAAAGTATGACACATCAACTTAATTCACTATAATTTGCACAATCTTGTGCATTCCTTTTATTTTTAAAAACNAACTCCCAAATCTCCTAAACATTTCCATGCTTCAATTGGAATATCATTAGGTCCTATAGACTTTCCACCCTTAGTTTTCTTTAAAGTTTCCTCAACTTCTTTTTTACTAATACAACGGTAAAAATGAAGTGTTTTATTATTATTAACGATATTAAGATTATTAAGGTAGATCGTATTATTAGAAATTTCATTAAAAAATTTATCAAAATAACTCACCCATCTATGTTGAATATCTTTTTATAACNAACTTCCAAATCTCCTAAACATTTCCATGCTTCAATTGGAATATCATTAGGTCCTATAGACTTTCCACCCTTGGTTTTCTTTAAAGTCTCATCAACTTCTTTTTAACTAATACAACGGTAAAAATGAAGCGTTTTATTATTATTAACAATATTAAGATTATTAAGGTAGATCGTATTATTAGAAATTTCATTAAAAAAATTATCAAAATAACTCACCCATCTATGTTGAATATCTTTTTATAACAAAAACACTTTTTGGCTCTTCAATATACTTTACTTGAGTTAAATCTTTACTTTTCTTTTCTCTTTGTTTGACTAGTTTATACATATATTTTTCATCCTCCTTCGTATCAAATCTATTATAAAGATCATTAAAGTAGAATTTTTAGCTTCGCAGATTGTTCTTTTAGATTCCCTACTNTACTTGAGTTAAATCTTTACTTTTCTTTTCTCTTTGTTTGACTAGTTTATACATATATTTTTCATCCTCCTTAGTATCAAACTTATTATAAAGATCATTAAAGTAGAATTTTTAGCTTCGCAGATTGTTCTTTTAGACTCCCTACGGGCCGTTTGATATTTTTTCGAGTTCTCTAAGCTTTTACATTTAAAACAATTTTTATAACATAACTTCTTATATTTTATATTTTCTTGCACATTATCATTCTGCAACCAACTATTTTTATTTATAAAACCTTTTTCTTTTGATTCTCCAAATACATCTTTTGCTACTTGTTTAATAGTATTTGTTACATTATTCCACATAGCATTTGTTTTATCATGAACATCTCAAATTTCAAAATCTTGAATTTTACTCATAAAAATAATTTTATTTGTTTCTTTTAAGTTCTTCAATCTAATTCTACGATGTCCTAATATTATTTATTTTACAACTCTTTATCTTAAAATCAAGAACTAATAAACGATATTGGGTATTTAAATCCTCACTTAGAATGACCTTACAATTTTTACAATCTCGACGATCTCTTCCTCTCATAAGAAAATAATCAATTTGTGTTTTATTAGATCCATTCTTGTAAGTAATAAGATGGTCATNATTTCAAAATCTTGAATTTTACTCATAAAAATAATTTTATTTGTTTCTTTTAAGTTCTTCAATCTAATTCTATGATGATGTCCTAATATTATTTATTTTACAACTCTTTATCTTAAAATCAAGAACTAATAAACAATCTTGGGTATTTAAATCCTCACTTGGAATGACCTTACAATTTTTACAATCTCGACGATCTCTTCTTCTCATAAGAAATAATCAATTTGTGTTTTATTAGATCCATTCTTGTAAGTAATAAGATGATCATTTTTTTCCTGAATAAAGTATTAGTAATAACAAAATTATATGCTAAAACAAAATCTAAAATAGCTATACCTTCTTCATTAGTCATTTTAAAACCATTGTCACCATGAATATTTCTGAAATCTTCTGCCTCTACCAACATGTCCATGTAAATCTCCTCCAATAAAAATTCTTTCTTCAAGAGGTATCATTTATACTAAATCTTCTAAGTCATTAAGAATTTATCTTTAGACCTAATCTAAACCTACTTGAGGAGCATAAATNTGTCACCATGAATATTTCTGAAATCTTCTGCCTCTACCAACATGTCCATGTAAATCTCCTCCAATAAAAATTTTTTCTTCAAGAGGTATCATTTATACTAAATCTTCTAAGTCATTCAAGAATTTATCTTTAGACCCTAATCTAAACCTACTTGAGGAGCATAAACACTTATAATATTAAAAATCTTAGTATTAATAATAATCTTAAGTGTTATAATTCTATCTCCAACTCTATTAATTTTTACAACATTATCTTTCAAACTTTTATCTATAATGACACTTACACCATTTCTAGTTTGACTCCTACCAGCATATCAAAGTTTCAAAACCTAAGTTATCAATTTTATTAGCATTTTCTTCGACCCATTTAGTTTTTTGAATACATAAGATATTAATCATTCGATTAATCACAATATCAACTAATTTCATTAATTTACTATTGAGAGTACCTATATTCCAAGATCTTATCATAATATTAATTTTTTTAGTTTCATGGACAATTTATAATGCCAACTCATCTTCTTGGCTTCCAACCCCCTTGCTTCTTGTCCTTCTGTTCGACTCCTCCCCTCTTCCTTGATTATTCATTTCCCCTATCTTCGTGTAACATAATTGTCACAATCTCCCCCACTTACAAAAATTGTCTTTGAAGTTTATAAACAAACCTTAAACAATTCAACATTAGCTTTTCATGAAACTAGGGTCATTCAATAAGTTGAAAAATAATCACTCTAAGGGTAAAGACTCAATACAAGCCGACTCAACTATACTTTAGAACACAATACCGAAACAAGAAAGTTTGTTAGGAAAATACACTTATATAAGAAATTGATAAACAAATCAGACCTTATCACCATCAACAGTAGTAGGCTCTTCAGACTAACTATGAGTAAGGGATTATACTCGAGGTCCAACAGGTTGTCTTGGTTGACCTTAGGTAGGAGCTGAAGCTCTACTCTATCTTTTTCTGCATACCTGTAGTCTTTTGTGAAGGAGCTCCACCTAATTTATGATCTTCAACGTTCTTCTGGCCAAGAGATGGACAATATTTTATTATATGACCAAGATGACGACACCAGTAACAAGTTTTAGAGCCCATCAAACATTCAACCTTATGTTGTCTTCCACATTTAGCACAAGTGATCACAATACCTTGTGTAGTACCTTTGACAATTCCACCCGAATTCTTGGACTTCTTCGTATTTGAATCCTCAGATTGATCCATATGGTCTTATTTTTCTTGAACGCTATTCCTCTTGTGCATCTCTTTATGCCTTTGAGTAAGCTGATAGTTATCTTCACTCTTCTAGCTTGTTTCACTAATCCCGAGTATTCATCGATCCCTAAAGTTACTAACTGCTATATAATGGAATTCTTTAATCCTAAAAGGAATACTTTTCATCTGCAGGAGCGATCAATTGTGGTGCATGCCTCAATAGTGCAATGAATTCAAATTCTTACTGCATGATTGTTTTCTCTCATTGCCCTAACTTAATGAAGTTGTCTTGCATCTGTCTTCGAGTGGATATGGGCACGAACCACTCTTTAATAAGGTCCACAAACTCCTCCTAACTTATCATCGTGTTGGCTATGTCCCTTAATCTGTCCTGACACTGCCCATTGCACTACCTTTCGGCTTCTCCAACCAGTACAAACGTCGCCAACTGTATTCTTCTTTCATTTGAACTAGCCATGCTATCTAGTATCTTCTCTATCTTAATTAATTAGTTCTCCGCTTCAATTGATTCTTCGACTCTTTTTAAAATAGGTGGACGAATATATTGAAATATCTTCAAGTACTTGTCCACAATAATTGTATCTCTTCTGATAAGTTGTGATCTGCACCCCTCAGTCAGCTGAGTCATCGCCACCATAATTTGGGCGAGGACATTTATGTCACATTAATAGTAGGCTGTGTTTCTTTGTTTTATATCATATTCTCTTATTCTATGATTTCGGGCGTATCACATTGTCTGAATGGATAATAAATATTATTTTAATTTTTATAATTATTAAAATATTTTTGTAATTTATCATATTCACTCTTTCATCAAAATTCGATTAATTAATCATAAACCTTGTTCTTTAATACCATTTTTGTCATGACCCGACCCGAACTTAAAATTAAACAAGACATGAACAAATGATCAGACGGTGAGAACTAATTTTTTTTTTATATCTGTCTATAGTTTAACAGATAAAAGAGTCACTAATAAAAATAAATTAAAATAATATATTTAAAATTTTTTTTTTTTGATTGCTCGCATCTTCTATAAATGTTTTCTCTCTTAACGTTCATCTTTTAATTCAACTAATTATACATGAAATAATAATTTTAAAACAACAATAAGCTAAACAGTGTTAGTGAATATTCATACTTAAAATCTACAGTAATACAAAATAAAATAAAATAAAATAATATGTATGTCAATCAAGTTTTTAATACAACAACAACAAAGCCTTAATCCCACTACGTGGGGTCGGCCACATGAATCCTTTTTCTCCATGCAACAACAACAAAGCCTTACTCCCACTACGTAGGGTCGGCTACATGAATCCTTTTTCTCCATTGAACAACAAAGCCTTAATCCCTCTACGTGGGGCCGGCCACATGAATCCTTTTTCTCTATTGCGTCTTTGAACAAAAACAACAACAACAAAGCCTTAATCCCACTAATGGGGTTGGCTACATGAATCATTTTTCTCCATTGAGTCAACAACAACAAAGCCTTAATCCCACTGTGTGGGGTCGGCTACATGAATCCTTTTTCTCCATTGTGTCCTATTAGTGTCATATTTTCATTTAGTTCTAATAAATTAAGATCATTTTTTATACAATAAGCCCAAGCCTTCTTAGGTCTAGCTCTGCCTTTCTTAACATAAGTCAAATCTAAGACATCTACTCTCCTAATCGGATCATCAGATAGTCGATGTCTAATGTGATCAAACCATCTAAGACAACTTTCTCTAATTTTGTCGGTCACCGAAGCTACAACAATTCTATCACGGATATATTCAATAAAATCAATAAAAATATTTGATTATATTCAAAAACTTTACAATTTCAATAGCTTATCAATATCATTATGTATCTGTCCAAATATCATATGAGCACTGTCTAAAGATTGTGTCAATTAAGATATATCAATAACCATATCCTTTTTCATATACGTGTATGAGTACTTTAATGTACCCCCACTAATACCATCAAAGGGCGACTTCATCGTAGTTAGTCATGCACATATAAGCAATCTACGTAAACATTTATTTATGTATTTATCGCATTCAATTCAACATACTATATAAAACATATACCAAATGCATGAGTAAATAACTATAAACATTCATAATAATATGACCANACCTAGAAATTGTCTTAAGGTATTTGAGGTGGTAGCTTAAATTAATACCAACAATAACCATAACAATAACAATAAAGCCTTAATCCCACTACGTGGGGTCGGCTGCATGAATCTTTTTTCTCCATTGCATCTTTGAACAAAAACAACAACAACAAAGCCTTAATCCCACTAATGGGGTTGGCTACATGAATCATTTTTCTCCATTGAGTCATATTTAGTGTCATATTTTCATTTAGTTCTAATAAATTAAGATCATTTTTTATACAATAAGCCGAAGTCCTCCTTTTTCCACCGCTACCTTTCTTAACATAAGTCAAATTTAAAACATTTACTCTTCTAATCTGATCATCAAATCATCAATGTGTAATGTGACCAGACCAACTTAGACGACTTTCTCTAAATTTGTCCATCACAGGAACCACACCAACCCTATCATGGATATATTCATTTTGCATTTTGTATCTAAGTGTAAAGCCACTCATCCACCAAATCATTCTCATCTTGGNATCTAAAACATCTACTCTCCTAATCGGATCATCAGATGGTCGACGTTTAATATGACCAAACCATCTAAGATGACTTTCTCTAATTTTTTCCATCACATGAGCTACACCAACCATATCATGGATATATTCATTTGATTTTCTCTAATTTTGTCTGTCACATAAGCTACAATAACCCTATCACGGATAAATTCATTATCCATTTTGTCTCTAAGTGTAAAACCACTCATCCACCTAATCATTCTCATCTCGGCAACACTTAAATTATTTTTATGCTTCTCTTTTAACGGCCAACATTCAGCGTCATAGAGCATTGCAGATCTCACCACCGTTCTATAAAATTTTCCTTTCGGTTTAAGCGGTACTTTTCTATCACACAATAGGCCCGAAGCAGCACTTCAACCAACCAACTTGAATTATACTATTAACATCCCCATCTATATCACCATCGCTTTGAACAATGAACCCAACATATCTAAATCACATAAAGTCACACTTCTGTCACTAGAGCTACTACTACTAAAATTACATTCCATGTATTCAGTTTTCGTTTTACTTAAATGAAGGCCTTTACACTCCAGTGTAGACCTCCATAATTCAAGTTTTTCCTGGGTTTTTTCTCTTGTTTTATCCACGAGAAGGATATCATCAACAAAAAGCATACACCAAGGCAAATCCTCTTGTAGGTGTCCATNGTTTTCGGCTCGTTAACTTAGCGAACGAGTCAAACACAAGCTTTTTAGCAAACCGAACACGAGCTGTTCACGAACAACGAGTCGTTTTGATAGCCCTAGTTTTATGCTACCTACTTAAGTTATCACAGCACACACAGCTCCCAACTCCGGTCTCTACATCTTACGGACGTTATCATAATTCATACAGCTCCTAACTCTAACCTCTGTGATCTACATACATTATTGCAGCTCCTTATTACGGCCTATAAGACCAACTACAATCTATGCGGCTCATAACTCACACAGCTCCCAACTTCAGCTTCTACATCCTTCAAACATTGTTGCAACTCCTTACTACAACTTTTATGACTAATAATCAGTCTTGAAACAACCATCTACGACCCACATGGCCAACTATTACCATGACTTTCAACTACAGTCCCTACGACAAACTAGTGCTACAACAATTGTCTATAACATTCATGGCGAACTACTGTCTTTATAACAATTGACTATAATATTTGTTGTCCATTAAGATTATTATTGTTAAACTACTCTTGTATATCAGCTTTATAATTTTATCTTTTCTAACTCAAGAGAAGATTGGGTCTGTATACTCACAAATATAAAGTGGATTACTTTAAATAAGCTAAGCCCCATAACTTTTTTCCTTTCAATGATTTTTCACATAAAAACTCATTGTCTCTCTACCTGTCACATTAATTACCCAAGTATGTGCTTGATTTTCATGCAGCGCTAAGACTCTAAATAATCACTCCAGCACCGAAAATCTTCCTGCACACATCACACGCAATTAAACTTCATAAAATGAGATATAAAAGGAAAGTTCATCCAACACCGGTTGAATTTAATTTCACAGGAAGAAATTTAAAAAAAATAAACATTCATGAAAAACAAAAAATACTTATGCAATTAGATCAAGATTATTTTTTGCTAAACTAAAATTTAAACATTTTTACATTCCACTGGCCACCATTCCTCATAACAATGGATTTTCATCAACAAATCTTTAAGAAAACCTTCTTATTAAAAATATATTTCTTCATGACAAATTGCCGTTGACCACAAACAATACCTAACAATGTTTATCTAGCAATTAATACAATGCACCTTTCTTTCTAGCAGATTAGCAGATTGAGTTTGCAGAACATGGCTTCTTCGCAGCAAAGAATCACAATTAATGCAAAGGTATGGTCTCTGCAGACAACAAGAAACCTGCTTTCCGAGCGAAAGAAGTAAATCATTCCCCTTCAGCGCTCCCNGAAGAGTTTTGAATTTCTAATGGTGGGGTACCTCTTCTAATTTTCTAAGACTAGTCAATAGAAAAGTTCTATAACTAGACCTAGGCTACTAAAGAAGTTTTCTAGACCTCAACCAAAAATGAGGTCAACAGTAACAACCAACATTGCGGAGTAATAAATTATCATACGGAGCAATGCACCCCAAAAAGGTATAACAATGCACTTGAAGGTAGTGTAACAAGGAAAAATATTACATCAGTACTACGCACCTAGAAATACGGTGCGTAGCGNGTGTGTTATTCATGTGTTATTGATGTGTTATTGTGTTATTATAACATCAAGAATATTCCTAGGACACAATAATACATGAATAACACGGAGGGGAATATTCCCAGTGTTACTGCGCCGTTTTTTTCTCTGTCGCGCAGGGTGTCGTGGCGTTCTTTCATTGGCTACGCATGTTACTCTACGTGCGTAGTACTGATGTAANAACACGTATAATCTGGGATAAATAAATTACCAAAATTATAATTTAAATAAAATCAAAATAAAATGAGTAATAGCTAGAATAATGGTCAACTTCTACAACCAGTTAATCATAAATCTAGCTATCAACATGGATTAACTTCTTAAATTAATTAAAGAGAAGAAATCATCCCTCAAATACTTTGTATTGCAAATAAGGATATTGTTGCAAAGTTAAAATACAATTATTAGAAATATTTCAATTTAATTAGAGTTGATGGATAATTCATTGACTAATAGACCTTGCGATGTGTTATCAAATAAAACTAAAATGAATTCTAAAGTAAAAAGGTAAGGATCAAGGTGAAGTTATTCAATTAAATGTGTTAGAAAGTTAGGAGATGTTTTTTGAGACAAAGAGGTAGATATATTTTAAAATGAAATGGCTAATGAGAAAAATGATAAACAAAAATCAAAGAATGGTTGTAAGAAATAAGATTGAAAGGCCACCAAATCATTTTCTTCAAATATTTTAAAAATAAACTTTGGATAATTATTTTTTAGGCTATTTAAAGTATTCAAGAAGCTAATAATCAACATTTTGTTTGTTAAAGCTATTGAAAAAGTGTCTACTTATATTATGGTCATGACAGATATTTTAACTAAAAAGAAGAAATTAGAAAATTTTAAATTTTTGGCTTCATTATCTAATGTAGTACAATGATTCAAAAGAAAGATTCATAAGAGTTGAAAAACCCAAGGAGTTCTATGATTCCCTCTATTTTATGTGATAAGGTTTTTGGGAAAGCATTTTACAACCTAGGAGCTAGTACAAATTTCATGCCTTTGTTTACATTTAAAAAATTAAGTTTAAGAGAAGTTTGACCTATAAATTAGCTTATGAACTAGAAAATCATTCAATAAATTATCTTAGAGGAGTTATAAATGATATTTTAATTAAAGTTGATAAGTTTGTCTTCATTGTAGATTGCACAGTGTTGGATATGAACAAAATTAAGAAAGCCCCAAATATTCTAGATAGACTATTCTTTGCAATTGAAATCATTATGATTGATATTAAGAAAGAGAAATTAATGAGAGTGCAAGACCAAAAAAGGAATTTTTAATATTTTTAGATCAACACATTTCTCTAATGACACAAAAAATGAATGTTTTAGAATTCTCCTCGTAGATATTTTTTTGTAGGACAAAATCAATGAAAATCTAGACATTGACTTATAGGAGCAAGTCTAGATAAATGAGAAAATAGTTTAATCTAAGAATATATATACTCTAATTTCAGAGGCCTTACCTAGAAATTTTAAGGATATTTTTTTAGCACTAGACACATCCTCTTTAGCCAAAATTTCAAAAGCATCATTAGTGTAACACCTAAAATGTAGTTAAGGAAATTTTTAGAACATTTAATAAAACATCTTAGAATATTTGCCAACTTTATCTATAACCATTTCCTTAGAATTGGATGAAATTGAAGAAAAAAGGCCAATGCAAATGCATGGAGTCATAAAAAAGCTTTGGTTAGATAATTATAAATATTAAAGGAATTAGCCCTTATTTATGCATGCATGGGATTTTAATAGAAGAAAATTTTAATCAAAAATTCATGGATGTTGTCGACCACGATTGCTCATCCCCCGATCATCACATCGATAACCCTTGCAGAATCATGGTGAGCACTAAGGAATCACGGTGTATGTTGTGCAGCAACAAAACACCATGTAAAGTAACGGCCAACATTGCAGAGTAATAAATTATCCTATGGAGCAATGCACCCCAAAAAGGTATAACAATGCACTTGAAGGTAGTGTAACACCACATCTTGTATACAGTGCAATAACACCTCATAAAGACAATGTAAAAATGCACCCCACAATAACTTCTTGTAATTGTTGTACTGTGGATACAATGACTTTCTTTAAACTTCTGAAGCTCTATCATTGCGGCCCACCACTATAACTTATATGATCTACTATGACCTACGTGGTTCACAACTCATGTAACTCTTAACTCAAATCTCTGCAACCTACGGATGTTATCACAACTCATGCATCTCTTAATTCTGGTTTTTGTGGCATACGTACATTATCACAACTTTTGCAGTTCCCAACTCCAACATCTATATCCTTTGAAAGTTATCACAGCTCATGCAGTTCTCAACTCTAACAATTGTGGCATATATATATATATATATATATATATATGTAATTGATTCGAGCAGAACAAGAACGAACAAATCTTTGTTTGTGTTCGGCTGGTTAACTTAGTGAACGAGCTGAACACAAGCTTTTTAGCAAACCGAACACGGGTTGTTCGCGAACAACGAGCAGTTTTGACAGCGCGCGCGCGCGCACAGAGAGAGAGAGAGAGAGAGATACTTTCAACTTACGGACGTTATCATAATTCATGCAGCACCCAACTCCGGTCTCTGCATCTTACAGACGTTATCATAATTCATGCAGCTCCCAACTCCAACCTCTGTGATCTACATATTATTGCAGCTTCTTGTTACGGCCTATAAGACCAACTACAATCTATGCGGCTCATAACTCACACAGCTCACAACTTCAGCTTCTACATCCTACAAACATTATTGCAATTCCTTATTACAACTTTTATGACTAACAATCAGTCTTGAAGCAACCATCTACCACCCACACAAACAATTATTACTATGACTTTCAACTACAGTCCCTACACGACAAACTAGTGCTACAACAATTGCCTATAACATTCATGGCAAACTACTGTCTTTATTACAATTGACTATAACATTTGCTGTCCATTAAGATTATCTTGCAGAACTACTCTTGTATATCAGCTTTATAATTTTATCTTTCCTAACTCATGAGAAGAGTGGGTCTGTATACTCACAAATATAAAGTGGATTACTTTAACTAAGCTAAGCCCCATAACTTTTTTCCTTTCAATGATTTTTCACATAAAAAATCATTGTGTCTCTACCTGTCACATTAATTACCCAAGTATGTGCTTGATTTTCATGCAGTGCTAAGACGTTAAATAATCACTCCACCACTGAAAATCTTCCTTCACGCATCACACACAATTAAACTTCATAAAATGAGATATAAAAGGAAAGTTCATCCAACACCGATTGAATTTAATTTCACATGAAGACATTAAAAAAAAAATAAACATTCATGAAAAAAAAATATTTATGCAATTAGATCATGATTATTTTTTTGCTAAACTTAAATTTAAACATTTTTAGATCATATTTATATCTTCCTCATAACAATGGATTTTCATCAACAAATCTTAAAAAAAGGCTTCTTATTAAAAATATATTTCTTCATGACAAATTGCCGTTGACCACAAATAATACCTAACAATATTTATCTAGCAATTAATACAATGCACCTTTTCTTTCTAGCAGATTAGCAGATTGAGTTTGCAGAACATGGCTTCTTCACAGCAAAGAATCACAATTAATGCAAAGGTATGGTGTCTGCAGACAACAAGAAACCTGCTTTCCCAGCGAAAGAAGTAAATCATTCCCCTTCAGAGCTCCCGCTCCCGCCTAGCCACCATTTCCCTGCTTTCTTCTTCCTCCAGTCTCCAATCCCATGGCGCAGCCGAGAAGATCGCCGGAGCATGAATTCAAATCAGCCCCGCCTCCCGCCGCCACCTCAGCCGGCGAACAAGAACCGCCGTCGAGAATCATCGACAATCTCAGCCCACCACTTATCGCAATGTTCGCCGTGATTGGCATCGCCTTCCTCATCGTCGTCTATGCCCGCCTCCTCTCCCGCCAGATCCGCCGACTCCGCCGCCGATGGAGACGGTGGCGGAGGTGCCGCCACCTCCTCCGCTCCGCAGCCATTGAATCCCAATTCTCCCCTCCCCCTCCTGCTTACGCCGCCCCCTTTCCCTTTTCGTCCGACTCCTACTCCGATCACGTGCTCTCCCCCTACGGCCTCGACGACGCGGCGATCAAGACTCTACCGCTCTCCATTTTCTCCAAATCAAAAGCAAAGCAACCGGCCTCAACAAATCGGGACTGCGCAGTCTGTCTCTTCGAGTTCGAAGACGGCGAATGGCTCCGCACCCTTCCGATCTGCAGTCACGCCTTCCATATCGAATGCATAGACGTCTGGCTCCGATCCCACCCCACCTGCCCTCTCTGCCGTGCCGCCATCTCCTTCCGATCCGAATCTCCATTCATCCCCATGCGAGCGGCTCGCATCCGCCCTAGCTTCGACGACATCGTCCTCGAACATCCGGCAGCAATAGATCCAGCCTCGCCGATTTCGGAAGAAAGGGGGAGGGGCTTTCCCCTAAAGAGATCCTACTCCTTCGGATTCGAGCGGAGCGTTGGCGCGGAACGGATGGTGATGGAGATTACCGCGGCGGCGACCGTATCGCCGGCCTGGGGACTCCGGCATCAGCAGCACCAGGGCAACCATCATCAGCATCGAGGTTTTTGGAGCAAGCGGTGGGCGTCGCCGTTCGGAAGCGGGGGTGGTTCGGCGAGACCGTATTATAATCGGAGATCGCCGTTTGTTCGGCGATGGGGATTCGTGCCGCTATCCGGAGGCGGCGGTGGGGCGGTGGGTTCTTCAACGGCGGCGATAAACGGGAGGAGGAGCAGATCGATGACGAGTCCGTCGGCGATGGGGATGGGGAGAGCGCTGGGATTTTCGTCGAGCCGGATGAGGTGCGGGGATCCGGAGGCGCTGATTTCGCCGGAGAGGTTTAACCGGCGTTAGCCGGTTGGCAGGGCGTGGGGGGACCGGGAGTATCGGGTGGCCACCGGTGAAGATGGCTGCTTAATGGCGAATGGGATGTGAGAATTTAATGAGCTGCTGGGAAGCTTTAAATGGGAGAGAGAATAAACGGTGGCGATGAGAGAAGGGAGAGATGGGCGGCGCGATTTGAAGAAGCATTTATTTTAATTTTTTAAAAAGTCTGGGGCGCCGCTGACTGACGGCAGATGAATTCATATTTGTTTGTTGGCAATTAATGCGATATTTGTTGAGGATTTTTTATTTACAAATTAAGGATTATCTTTTATTTTGTTTATTTTTTTAAAAATTTTCACTCATATATTAAATATTTAGGATCATATGAAATATTGATGTTTATAAATTATGTATTGATCTAGAATTTGGTAAAGATGGAAAATATGGGTTTATGTTTTATCATGAATTTTGATACGTTAAAATTCAGAATAAAATACTTCTTTGATATGAATGAGATATAAATAATACTTACAAGAATCTTATAATAGGAAAAATAATAAAAAAAATGATATCAAAGAAAAAATATATTAGCTGATATTTTTAATAATTAATTAATATTAATTATTATTAAATATAGAAAATAACATAAAATAAGAAAATGAATAATTTTTAATCTAAGAAAATAAATATAAAATAGGAAATGAAATATTTTCTTATATTAAGAAAATAATTTTTTCCTTGTAACTTTTTATAGGAATAAATTATTTCTTATTATAATTCTTAGCACTCCCCCCTCAAGTTTCGAATGTATGTTAATAATTCCTAACTTGTTGGGTAGTGAAGAAAAATTGATCGTTTGGATAATCGAATTTGTTAGATTCAAGCTTGGCTGAATTTTGAGTTTTCTCTGTCATATGTTTCGACATTGAAGAGAGATTCAAACTTGACTAAATTTGTTGGATTCAGGTTTGGCTGAATTTTGAGATTTGTCTGTCATATTTTTCGGCTTAGAAGAGGGATTCAGGCTTGGCTGAATTTGTTGGATTCAGGTTTAACTGAATTTTGAGTTTTGTCTACCATATGTTTTGGCGTAGAAGACAGATTCATGCTTGACTGAATTTGTTGGATTCAGGCTTGACTGAATTTTGAGTTTTGCAGGGAAAGAGACAACCTACAGGAAAACTGGCTTTTAGTTGACTGCGGTTGTCGTTGGCTGCAGAAAAAAAAAACATGTAAATCACACCTAGTAAATTCTGCTAACAGAGAAAGCAACTGAAGAAAGAGCGGCTGAAAATAGAGCTCCCCCTGACGCTTGGGCCAGGGAAGAAAAAAAATACTACAAGAGAAATGACCGGTTGCAAACGCAGCTCCTCCTAACGCTTTGACATGGAAGAAAAATACTGCAGGAGCCCTGACGCTATAGCAGAGAAGAAAAAATATTGCAGAAGGAAGGGTGATTTTGCCGGCATAATGCACGAGCTTTGACGCTTTGACAGGGAAGAAAAAAATACTGTGTGAGGAAGGGCTACGATGGATTTTGCCGACATTGTTCGATCAACAACGGCGATATCTCTGGCGAGATGATGATGAGGCGGGTGGCGACATCGCTGGTGTCGCCACAGCTGGAGCCCCATCGCTTGTGCCGGCATAGGATGATACAACACAGGAAGTTTTTTTTTTTGGATGGTTTGTGATGATGTCTGACCAAACTCTAAAACATCTTTGCTATCATGGTTTCTTGGGAGCCGTGTACATAAGTGAAGTAAGATCCTCCGATTTTCAGAAAGACCTCGGAGAAGGAGAATCTTGAGAAACTAGGAACCCTTTTTGGCCTTGGTTGTAGTGACGACAGCTTATCCCCGGAGGCAACCCGTTCTCCTGGCAATGATGAGACCAACCTTTTGCCCGGGCGGGGCATTGCAGCGAACGGTTGATGTGTGGCTGATATGCTAGTGGTTTCCTTCTCCATGGGAATGCTCCACAGGGTTCATGACAACACTGCGGACCTTCGGCAAACAGTTACGCTTCACCTTGTACTTATGGTAAGCATTGTTGGCTTTGAGGAGAGGCTTCTTCGTTCTGCCACCACCGGCGACCTGGTCGATCATGGCTCAACATCCACTGAGAACTATCTTCTTAGTGTCAGATAGGAGCTTGATTTAGAGGTCTTGTTATCAGAGTTATGGCTGATAACGATAGCGTAATCTCCCGAAGCCCTCACGAGCATACCATGATCCTCAACATGGTGCTCAACGTTGCATACAACGGCACCCTTCGGGATCGAGCGGAGGGGTAAAACGTTTCCAACCATGAGAGAAGCCTTACGACCGCAGTACACGAACTGGCCGGTGTACATGCCTTCTGCGGTGACGAAGAGCTCCTTCTGGTGCTTGTAGCGGAACGGGTGGCGAAAGGTTACGTGAGCGAGCGGAGCTCTGCGGCTGGAAACATGGATGACGTCGGTAACCATGCCCTTGAGGTATCCATTGCGCTCGTTGAAATTGAGGCTGCGAAGTGTGGTAACAGCCACCAAGGATGGTAACAGTCACCAGGTTGGTTTGTCACAAAAAATAATAATAAACAAATAAAATCCAAAAAAAAGTTACATTAGCCCAAACCACACAAATTCATAAAGTTCTACATGGTAAGTATAACTTTTATCAATAGATTTACTAAATATATCATTAGGAATATGGGACCTAACTATTTAAAGAAGAAAACAAACAAACAGAAAGCATACAAATTCAATTGCTTGAAGAAGTCGACGACACATTCCTTGGCGTCTATTCATACTCCTTGTCCCAATGAAAGGCATTTCAGATAGGTTGCAATTGGAAGTTGTAACACTAGCAACCAGTCATAAAGAGCATCGTTGGTGCTTGCAAGAATGTCAATTGGCCACAAATTCCTAATTTGGAAGCTTTAATAATAGTAGTTAGCTACAATGACTATAGTTGCTACCTGCAAGAGAGTCGGTTAATTATAGAGGTCGTTGTTGTAAGTTACAATAGCGGTAGTTGTCCTTAAAAGTCTTAGTTGGTTGTTTGAACCCTTTTGCTAAGACATTGCGAACTAGGTTATAGTTGTACACCAGAGACACCACTTGTCAGTATACAATGTGAGGAAAAATATCAGTGTTATGGAAAATGTCATATTATGATTATGGCAGCCATAAGAAGTGATTGTTGTATTCAAAAGCGGGTAGTGTCGATGCCTAACGGTGGGAGGAATTTAATCGTGATCAGTGGCTACGACAGCTAGTAGTTATCACCGAACTTCAATATTCTGTGTTGGATGCTACAACCATATTTGGAATATGATGTTTGTACACAAGGGTTGTCAATAACTGATAGTCGGCAGCAGCGATATGAGGTGATAGTCGAAGAAGGCAAATAGGCGGTGGTCAAAGGTGATCGACGTCTACATAGGCTTGCAATTATTCTAATGTCTTTCATACAAGTTTTTAGATGTTACAATCATATTTGGATACGATGTTTGCAAGCAGGACCAGAGGTTACTGGCAATCAGTAGTAGGTGACGGCCGATTGTGTTCTACAACTGTCAAAGGCTATTGAGAGCTATGGAGGTCGGTAGTTATCTTCATGTCTTCAATACGGGTGTAAGACATTACAATTATATTAAAATACATTGTTTAAAAGTGTTGGTCAGCGACAACAGGTGGTGATAGCCGATTGTGGTCGGTAGTTACAGAGGCTGATAGTTATTGAAAATTCTTTTCTCGAGAACGGGGTTTGAAATTTCTCTTCTCCTCCTATGAAGAGAGAGAGTCTATTTTGGGGCCTTATTTGAGGGAGTGGCGGACTATATGACTTTTTAATATTGAATGTCTCAATGAACTCATAACTTAGCAATCTAGACTCGTTAGACTCCTCTCGTTAGTACAATTGATTTGATTATAAATCAGTCGACATTGGAGTTCATTTGATATTTTAATTGACAATCCAAAGCACACAAATGTGTTTTATTGCATTGATATTGGTGTGATTAAACTCGAATTGAACCAATTTTAGTATCATTAGCTTCATCTCGTCGAGACGGCCAGGTATGTTGAAATCAGGGCCCAAATGATCATAAATTTGAATTTATAATATTTATTGCTTAAACTTACATCAAGATGCATGTTAGATAAAAATAACTTGATGGCGCAACAGTTTAATTTTTTTTTCTTTATTATTAATATTAAAAGCATACTTATTAATTATTTTAAAAGTATATATAAATAAATGTATTTTAAAATTGGGATAATTACATACTTAGCACAAGGAACGTCGATATTTACAAATCAAGCACCTATGTCATTTTTTTAATCATGAAATTAGTGCAGTTATACGTGTCAAGATTAAATAATTGTGAATTTAATAAAAATAAAAATAATGGGTTGGGATTTTATAAAAATGTTTCATTAATATATTGTTTGTACAGAAATTTATAGATTTATAGAAACTTCGAAAGTAAGAATGAGTGGCAATTGGGACGCCGTGATTGAACATCCAGCTCCATAGGATCATCCACCTCCTCCGTAGGATCACCCAGCTCCAGCTCCTCCATAGGATCATCGAAGTTCACCATCAACTTTTATTTTGTCTCACATTTCACCGAGAAATTATTGCATACGGACACCGCATGCATCTCTGCATGCAGTGTCCGATCCTGACCGTAGATCATGGTGATCTATAGTTAGGATTATTTCCATTTTTTTATAAAAAAAATTTAGGTGGAGCCCACCGAAATACATCGGGACCCGACTACGTGCGGTATCCGATCCGTATCAAATAATTCTTCCATGTCACCCCACCGCTCAGTTTCCTCCTCAGCATTGTCATCCTTCTCGGGTCTTTTATAACAGATGCGCTCATCTACCTCCCCATCTTCGATCAACAAAAGCTTCGTCTTCTTCCCCTTATTCAGCTCCAAAGCGTTAGCCCTGTCGGCTAAATGCTTCTCCATCTCCATTGCAGCGAAGGATTTAGACAAGTGCTCTCAGTGTGGATATGGAGATCTCTTCCCGCGGAGGCCATTTATAATAAGCTCAGTAAGCTCCCCATTTTAACTCTCACTCCTGCAGACCCGCTCTTGCGGCTTATGACGTGTGCATTCATCCGCACATTTCGGCCGCAAGAATGGTTGATCGTTTTGTGAAGAATCGGGAATCCTCCTCCTGGCGAGTCTATCTTCATGTCTGCGCTGTAGCCTTCTACCCATTCCTCTGCGGCGGGTTCTCGGCTTAGCTCCCACAACGCTCGGGGTTGCCTTGAATCGTTCCCTCCCTGCTACCTCTGCTTATTCCACTTGGATTTGTTCACAGCCCCCATTAGAGCTGCTGCAGTTTTTTTTTTTTATTATTCTTATTATTTTTTATAAAAACGATTGTAATTCTAGTAGTTGTTATAATTATAATAAATATTATTTTATTTTGAAAATAATTTTTATGGCTATCTTACATTAAGTAAATTTTATTGTTAAAAAATCATCATAAAGTTTTTTTTCGTCATGAAAAAATACACCGCATGCAGTGTCAGATCCTGACTGGTGAGCTACGGTCAGGATGCAATCAAATTTTTTTTTTGAAAAAAAAAATAATTTAAAGTGGGCTCCACCGAAATACATTATGACCGTAGATTACCGTAATCTACGGTCAGAATCTGACACTAGATTTTAGAGGATTTACATACGTATCATATTTAACTCTCTAACACCTAAAACTTGAGTATTATTGAAATACCACCCAAAATCCATTTCATCGTCCAATATACCACCTGGTGAGACTCATTTTCTTGGCAATACATGAGCTACTACTTGTAACTGTGTGGTTGCTCCTCCGACAGCAGGAGGTCAAGCGTGAAGTTGACACCGAGCGACAAGTCAAGCATGAGGTCGACGCCGAGCATGATGGGCAACAAGTACATGAAATGAAACTGTTGTGGTTTGATGTCTGGATGTTGGAGCAATAAATACATGAAATGTTCTAACACTATCACTCGTTTTTGATTTTAGACTATAGCTCAGGCAGAACATTTGCTGATTTTTCCTTTTTTGAATAAAAAGATGCACATTTGACGGCTCCTGTGCCTCCAAAGTCCCCTCACTGCTACCTCCGTCTACAGAGTTGATAAAAAGAGTGTTGTCTACTTGTCCTGTTGAAATTCATCCCAGGTTTAGTTAGCATGTTCATCTCTAGTTATAGTTATTACATTTTTCGACCAAAATATATACTGAAATACTTAAATTGGAATTTCTGAAAAATATCATTTTTCTAAATGGTTGATTTACTTATATACATACCACTCATTTCTAATGTATTTATATATTGAGTCCAGGCAAAGCTAATGGAGATCCTCCTGTAGCTCTCCTAGCTTTCAAGCAAGTTCATCGATGACCTCTCATTGAAACTTAAAAAATTGACTTTGTTATCTCTATTGCTTTGAGTTGTGTCTATCTGCTAATGTGCTGAACTGTTTATGTGTCACAGTGAAGTTCTCATGTGTCAACGGAGATTAAAAAATATGAGTTTGATTTGGTTGATGGGATTAACAAGCAATCAAGAACATCATATTTACTATCGTTGTGACCTACAATGTAAAGTAAACACTGCTTACAAAGGTGAGAGATGGGGAAGAATGTTCTACAGAAGTCCCAGGAATAAAATAGAAGATGGCTGCAACTATTTTTAAGTGGGTTGATGAAGTGGAGCAAGCATCATCCAATATTATTGGAGTTTGATAATTGTTATACTAGTTGCTACTTTCATACAGTAATAGTAGATTTATTTGTTCATAATGTTTCATGTTCTTTGTTATGATCATGTAACTGGCTAAGAATCTGTTGTAACATAACGCTCATGTCTCAATTATCATTGGTTTTTTCTCATGATATATTTAATCAATGAATTTTTGAAGTGCAAAGTTGCAGTAATTAGTAAGGGTGAAGGCTAGGGCGAATCTTAGCTTTGATCATATAGCTATTGTAACATGCTTCTATGATTTAACTGCAGAATCAAGATGACATATGGCGGGTAATGTTGATTTTGTTTGCTAAGTTTGCTAATGAAAATGATATGTTTATGATTTTGGGAAAGTTGCAAACAATATTTGAATTAAATTTAATTATTTTAAGTTTATTAATTCTTTATTGTTTCGTTAATTAATGATCATTTGGAGTCGAGTTTTACAAATTTAACTTTCCATTATTTAGATTAAGGGTTCGAAGGTGAGGAAGGATTTTAAAGGAAAAGTTGAGAAGTTTTGGATAGATTTCACCGATGCAAAATTTACTGTCATCCATTTCATCCGTTCCACGGCAGCTTCATGAATACTCAACATAGGCTCAAGCCATAAACGCTTCATATTTTTAATCACAAAGCCACCGCACATTTTATATGTTCCAACATGAGATTTTCAAAGTTTCAGAATTTTCACAAAACAAAGCCGCAATAGTTTCATAATTTCCAGGACTATATTTGTAAAATTTCCAAATTTTCATAAAGCAAAGTCGTCACGATTCCAAATTTTACAAAATGAGATTTATGAAGTTTCTGGATCGCCAGATTTCCAAACAGAAAACCACTGCGTATTTCATATTTTCCAACATGAGATTTTCATAAGCAAAGCCAACACACATTTCATATTGTCCATAAACGAAGTTTTTGAGGTTTTCAATTCTTCATGAAACAAAACTACAACAATTTTAGATTTTTCCAAGGGGAGATTCGAAAAGTTTTCAAACTTCAGATTAATCCAGCTTTGGAGGGCGGCGCAGACCCCAAAGTTGAACTACGCGTGAGGGCCAACTGGGAACCAGAGGGAAAAAGGCATACGGTCGAAGAGACAGTGTCGCTTATACCAAATATATCCATGGTATGAGTTATTTGGGTTTAAGATGAGAAGATGGTTTCATTGGTCTATGGCCGCTTCTACATGAAGATAGCTACTTATGCATTACAATAATGGAGAATTGTGTAAAAAATATAAATAAGAAAATAATAGCAATAAAAGTATCTATTTGCTCATTATATTCCATACTACTAATCAATGTATAAAGTGACACGCTTATACTGTGTACAGCTTTAACTGGTTACATTATAATTAAATTTGTAATGCTAGTTGGATGACTACAATTGCATATAACATTAGAGGTGTGCATTATTTGGTCTAAACCTAAAAATCGAACCAAACCAATCAAGTTTAGTTGGTTCGATTCGATTGGATTTCAGTTTTCGATTTTTAAAACTTCAATATTTGGTTTTCCGTTTTTGATTCAGTTTTAATTTCATTTAGCCGAACAAACCGAAAAAAACTGAATTTTTTTAAAATTTTTATTATATTTTAATTTCATGTTGAATAAACTTCAAAAAATTAAAATATTATTTTATGTAATATTTGATTGAAATAAATATAGTATTCATGAAATCAAATCGATATTATGCGAACAAGAAATATAATCCTTAATGTTAGTTGTGAGCCAAATTTCAATAAACTATGAAATTTAGGTTTTTTCATAACCGAACCGTTTAAACCAAATTAAATTTCGGTTAGATCGGTTCAGTTTTATCTAAATTTATATTGAGTTGGTTTTGTGGATTATGGATTTCAATTGTAATCGATTTGACCAATTTTAAAATTGATTTATCCGAACGGACCGAATGCTAATAGCATAATGTCACATTCCAAAAGAGCTCTTAGGGGTGGTGGGCAGCCCAGGACTTAAATACTGCTTTTCGGCCCTACACCTAGTCGATGTGGGACTTTTTGTCCGTGACAATAAGCTGGTCATTATACAATAATAAAAAAAACAATTGGGAATGCAGTTATAGATGCAGCACTAGCAGAATAAAATAAACAGTTTGAGACATTTGTAGAGAACAGAGTCATGAAACGCAACTAATATCGCATCATTTCGAAGTCAAGGTGAATGGTTTCTTGATGGAATGATCAGATAATTGGATCAATGAAGCTCTATCCATTGGCGTCCCGATTGAAGATGTGACGCAGGAGGGATTCAAAGGGCTGGATGACAGAGTGATCCATAGGTAATTCTCTCCGGCCGAGGCGTGACGCCGGCTTCGTTAGACTTTACGACGCTTGATGGCGAGGACGATGCCGGCCTCCGAGTTTATCAGGCAGCACATATTATTACTGAGGTATTGTTGCCACAGCAGACGAGAGGCCAAGAGAGACCTCCACGTGGAACATATTCTAACTTGGCTCCACTGTAGCTCTTCGCATATTTCCTTCCTGAAATTCACATCATGTNGCCTCCGAGTTTATCAGGCAGCACATATTATTACTGAGGTATTGTTGCCACAGCAGACGAGAGGCCAAGAGACTAGCCAAATTGGAGACCTCCACGTGGAACATATTCTAACATAGCTCTACTATAGCTCTTCGCATATTTCCTTCCTAAAATCACATCATCTTCGCCTTTGATATTTTAATATTACAATGCAAGAATCAATACGCATATGATCTCATTTGTGACTATACTGCTAAATTTGATTTTTTTCGAAAGCATTTATTATCTAGCAAAATTTAAATGAAGAGTAAGATGAAAAGAAATTCTGACTATAAAATATAAAACAAAAAGAAGCCAAGCGAATTTTCCAACCTGGCCGCTAATACGTGTTGCATCTAAGGATAACTAGTTAAGGGTCAGTTTGGGGCAGCTTATAAGTACAGACGGCGTTTTCAAAACGCCACCGTACCATTTGGTTCGTGCATTTCGCCAGCTTACAATTTTCATGCTGTAAATTAAAAGAAAAAACTAAATTTTACGACAATTAAATATCCACAATTTATTAAAAGAAAAGGATTTGACAGCAGCGTACAATTTTCATGCTGTCAAATAAAAGAAATAACTACATTTTACAACAATTAAATTTACAAATTCCTAACCAATTTCAAACAAACCATTATGTATTCTAATCTTCTATTGCTTCTAAACCGATCTCTGACCTTTCCTGTTTATCGAACTATTTATTTTCAAATCATGCCTACACTGGAAGAAGCAATTCCAACTACCAGTGGACTGGTCACCCTAACATCTTTTGATTGCCATGCTAAAGAACCAAAACCATAATCCTTCAAAGGTTTATCCACTCTGAAATTTACTTTAAAGCTCATCTTCTGGCCATAGCTTGTAAAAACAAGGAACTTTGGGATCACTTCTACATTAATTCCTCTAGGAGGATATACCGCTGCTCGATAAACACTGTTTGATTTTCCCACATTTGTTACAGTTCTGATGATTGACATGTTATCTTTGAGGTTTGACACTGTGATCGAGGGGTAATTCAGATTTGAAGCAGGAGGAGCAGGCTTCAAGCACAGACTGCTGTCTCCAGTTATTTGCTGTAGTGATTCAGTATCATAGCCAATGGAGCATAGGAAGTTCTTGTAATCAGAAGGTTGAGTATCATATATGAGGCCTGGATTCAGCATTCTTGTTGGTTCTGGGAAGCCAGCACCATAGTCGAAGGGGTTTGCCTTTTGTCCGTTCGGGTCTGCAGTAATGGCTTTGTGATTCTTGTTCAGTATGGTTGCTGCATTATGGTCCTCTTGGTTAGTCTCATGTGGGTAAGATGAGAATGTTAAAACAAAATTAGGAATTGCTGTGAAATTGACATTTATATAGTCATAATAGTTAAAATGTGTATCATTTAATTGAAATTAAAACAAATAATACTTACCATTCAAAATCATTTTTTGACATTTCAAAATAAGATACAAAAATGAATATTTGTTATAATTATGGGATTATAATATGTTTAATGTGTATTATACTCTAAATGAGCGTGCATATATGTTATAAATATTATATATGAATCTACATAAAAGAGAATAGTTATTAAACCTTTTTGATATAACAGTTGACAGGCTCATTAAATGTTGCTATTAATTTTATGACTTATCATCCAAAAAAAATTGAACTGTTCGTATCAACAAAGAAAAGGGGAGCTCACAATTAAGGCATGTAGTTATCATGCTTCATAATTATCATGTTTCAAACACAAATATAAGAAACCATTAGGCCTAGCATAGTTGAAAACTATTCAATTGGTGTGAGTCTTTCATTAGAATGATGTGTTCTCTTTCTAATTAGAAATGGATTCTCATGTAAAAGTGGAGACCTTGCGAGTATCTCTAATGACGGTGGCCATAGGCACCATCCAAGAATGATT
Source organism: Phalaenopsis hybrid cultivar (assembly GCA_002079205.1). Lineage (NCBI taxonomy): Eukaryota > Viridiplantae > Streptophyta > Magnoliopsida > Asparagales > Orchidaceae > Phalaenopsis > Phalaenopsis hybrid cultivar. Next base: position 172,071 of record JXCR01010949.1, on the reverse strand, counting down.
GCGGGAGACGGGCATCAATGGATAAAGACAAACATGAGTTGGTACCAAGTAGGTACAGGCATCTAAGGTTGGATGCAATAGATGCCAACTGTTGTTGTTGCTCCATAACATGCATTGTATCATAGGCGATGCAAGCATCAAATGTTAGCATTAGTTGGGAGGATTCAGATGATGCTAAATTTTGAGCATTTGCGTCAGTTAACAAAGGTCAACGATGAGCCTGGTTCATTAAGTGTAAGATGGTAGTTGGTGAGGTCCTTTTTATGAAATAGATGATAGGATGACTAGGAAAATAAGAGTAGTCTTGGCTGATAAAACACCTAAGATTTGCAATTGGAAGGTCTATAAAGCCTTGAAATTCTCCTACATATCCAAGATTTATGTTTGTTAAAAATNTAAGAGTAGTCTTGGCTGATAAAACACCTAAGATTTGCAATTGGAAGGTCTATAAAGCCTTAAAATTCTCCTACATATCCAAGATTTATGTTTGTTAAAAAATTTTCAAGAGTATACATAAATATGACCTATTTCTAAAACTAATGGCGTTTTTTGGCCCTTTATTCCATATATTGAAATGTTTCCTACTCATTCCAAGAAGTGATCAGAAAATTTGATCCTTGGGACAATTCAGTGGGTCGAGTTGGGCAAAAATAGACAGCCTAATTAATAGTCAAATCTTTGATTTGAAAATGAAAGGTGGCATCNATATTGAAATGTTTCCTACTCATTCCAAGAAGTGATCAGAAAATTTGATCCTTGGGACAATTCAGTGGGTCGGTTGGGCAAAAATAGCAGCCTAATTAATAGTCAAATCTTTGATTTGAAAATGAAAGGTGGCATTTCTACAGAGTTTTTATTGCCATGAGCGCACAGAGTTGAAGGATTAGAAATCCCATGGTAAGATCAATAGAAAAATCTAGGTAGGTGTAAGACTTGATTTAAACATCAATAAAAAAGTTGATGATAGGGGATGTAGATTTTTTCACCTTGGTGAGAAATCCAGCGGCATGGATTGTTTGCAAAACAATGGCTTGTGATAGTTTTAATTTTGGGAAGGCTTAGATTTAAATTATGGGATATCAAAACCGGTGAAGGAATTAATCCACCTTTTTTTCAAGAGATTTTTTTTGTTGTTGTTGTTGGTATAGTGATCTATCTAACCATATAAATGGGCAGTGTTTTCCAACATGTGGAGTAGACAATGAAATTTGGAATTTTGGAGTCCATTTGTCATCATTTTTGTTTTATATTTTTATTTTCATTTCACTTTTGTTTTTTAAAATATATTTGGTTAGTATAATTTTTATATGTTTTTATTTTTTGTTTTGATGAGCGATTTTAGTCCCCCCTACTACGTGAAAGAGACAACCTGGATTTGCAGCGAAACTATTGGCAAGTTCTTCAATTGCTACAACTCCGATCACAAGATTAATGATTGCCCTTTAAGACCCAAACTTCGCCTACAACAAACCAAGAGAATAATTTCAACCAACATTCGAATAGGTGGCATAAATTTAATAAAGGTGGACACTGGAAGTAAAATGACAGATGACAAGCAGGTCAATACTACTTTCAGCCACAGTAGCTACTGCATCTAGTGATGGTGTCTCAGCGATATCAACATCCTCCTGGATTATAGTACTAGCATCCGCCATCGAAGCAGCAACACCCATCAATGGTACATTACCAATCTCAGTGACCTCAGGCTTTGGAGCAGCTTAAGCAGACGATTCCATCTCGAGCATTTGTTATGATGCTGGGAGAAGCTCATGAAGATCTTGAAGTGGTGATATACATTATTTATATTTATTTAAGCAATTGATAATAATATTATTTAACTTTGGGGCATCACATTCATTCATATCAGACAAATTTACATTTAATATATCGATCTACTCATTACATTGCATTTATCAATTATTATGTCATCTGACTCATGTTTCACTCTTAGCGTGTTCATGATTTTAACATTATTATTAACAAAATACATGTGTGCTTCACTTATAATATTGTCTCTAATTGAGTCTGATGTGATACTGGGTATGACTTTGGAGACCAAATTGTTTTAAAGGGGAAGTATGTAAGATATGAAACTTCCATTTTCTTCCTTCCAGAGAGTGTCACCTCTTTTCTTCCAAATTTGCAGGATTTTCGAAATCTTCCCCTCCTTGTTTCTTCCCGCAATCACCTTCGCTGTTAGCCCTCCTAATCGTGTAAGTTAGGTGATATCATTATTATTTTTTTTCTCTGCTTGTTGCCGCATTGCCCTTTCTTTCCTGCTATGCTTATTGTTGTAACATGCTAGATGAAGTGCCTTCTATTTTGTTGTTTACATCGTCTTCTTTTTTATTTAAGGAGGGTGAAGCTAGGGCATGACAAGACAGCTGCCAAAAGCCCTCGAGGAAGCCACTTCTCTTTACCTCTTCTCTGCCTCGTTTTTACCCTCACCCTCTTGTTCTCGTGGTTGCTATCTCCAACCCCCTTTGCTTCTTGCTTGAGTGATTAAGATTCCAATTATATATATATATATATATATATATATATATATATATATATCGAAAGGGTGGTATTTGAGAATACCACTTTCCATATGTGTTATCAGTCCTCGTAAGAATCAAACTTAGGTCAAAGGGGAATTACGTCTGACAGCACAACTGTGTACCAACTTGCCACCCAAAGGCGCAAGTATATATATATGTGTGTGTGTGTGTGTTTGTGTCTCTATATATGTATGTATGTATATATATCTTTCTTTTTGTTAAATCTTATTTTTTGTATTTGATTTTTGTGTTAACTCTTTTGGAGTTAAAATTGGTTAGGTCCCTATCTTCTTTCAAAATTATAATAATAGCAATTTGACTAATAATAATAATAAATAATTATTTTAATGCCAATATTTGTATAGTTGTTAACATTTGTAAGTCTAAATTGTGTAGGGCCTACTAGCTGAGTCGGTTGAGTTGCTAAAACTTTTTAGACTTTTATTGCCCATGAGATAAGTAACTGTTATTTATTTGGGGATAAATGTACTCTTCATTGTTAGGGGCATTATCTTTTCTATCTGTATTAGATTCCTAGTTAATTGTTGGTTTGCCCGTCATGCCCATCAAATTCTGTTAATATATTTGCAGTGGATTTTACTTTTTGTTTATAATTAATATCATGAGTAATTAATCACTTTTACTGATAAACTCTTGTTTTGATACATTTTTCTTGTATTTTCAATATTAATTATTCTACTTGTAGCTTGATGTATTAAATCTCATTGTTGGAAATTCANAATTATAATTTTTCAACAACAAATAAAAGAGAAATTTATATACAAACCACATAAATTTTGAATAATTACATAAAAAACAAAAATTCCCTTTCATTCATGCAGGCCACTGTTAAATGTAACGAAAAATTTGATTTAAGTTCAATTTGGAGCAACTTTTAATAGTTTGAGATTAAATTGGAGCATTCTAAAACGCTGAGACTAAATTGGACATTCTTCATATTATGGGGACTATTTTGGTTTTTTACTCGTAATTTCACATTTGGTCAAGGCAGGATTGAATAACTTTCTTTGACGGATTTATTTTTAACATTTAATAAGTTATACAATATAACTAGTAATGTTTGTTATTATAATTTTTATGTTGTTTATTTTATTTTTTTCTCAAAGTTAATAATATTTTATAATTACTTTTTTGTTGTCTTATACACATGGCTCAAACATAGATGTTATAATCTTTAGTGAAATCGTTGACAAGTTTTGTCATTTATTAGTGTATATACCGAAACTGTCAGCACAAATCTCAAAGCAATCGAACAACCTTGATGACGACCAGACAATCAAGGCATCGTACCGTTCAACATGCTACCGACATACTATTATGAGAGATTCAATTGCGAACCACGCCTTCACTCCCAATCGACCAAGACACATTCAAGCGCCTTTGATGGCAAGCTAGTCAGCTGACCCGCTTTTACTATGGCGGGCGAGATCGCCATTTGACCTAACGCCTTAGTCGACCGATATTTACTTCGACATGCCAGTTTGCTACTCATCCAGTCGGCTCAGCCGATCAAATTCAAGTTGGTTGACCAACCAATTACCGTTATATTCAAATTCAAATTGTAATACAGATATTGCATAAATTCTTTATGATTAATTAGAGTATTAATTATATTATGAACTGTTTCTATAATTCTTCCATTCTTTCTGTAATTGTATAATTACGCCGCTATAAAGAAGAGACAAAATAACAAATAAATGGACCCCTTTCCCCATTTTCTTTATAGTGAATTGTTGATTTATTCTCTATTTCTTTTCTCCTTTGTTCGGTTTTAACTCTCGAGGCGTGTTCACGAAGAACAATTTAGGATTCAACATCCTAAAAGTTGGTGCGGTGAGTGTGGACATGCCTTAAACGAGAAGTGGAGCCAACTATGAAAGAGAATCTCTGTAGAAAGATTCAGCGCCAATGGAATTCAATAGAGAGACAGTACCCCGAGGCATACATGAAGAGTTCCACGCACTGCGAACGCAAATAATTGACCAGTTCGAGATATCATGATCCTGAATGCCCGACCGCCGCCCATGAAGAGTCTTGGGGAACCCTCCCCTAGAGGGCTACCCTCGACAATCCGCCAACACCCCACGGTTGGCTCGGTGACGGGCCAACGGAAGGGTCAGGAGATTCCCACTCAACAAACAACATTGCATCTACGCAAACAGTCCAACAGCGGGCGGACCGAGTAGAAAAGCTCGCTCGATCGGTCATGGGTAGCGCTTTCGCTCGAAAAATTATAGAAACAATACTCCTGACAAAGCTCAGGATTCCTTACTTTGATTTCTCTAAAGGGAAAAGCGACTTGACCGACCACCTCTCCTCTTTGAGTCAACAGTTGGAGTTCTGCAGGTCGACGACACCATGAAGTGCCGACTGTTCTTAACCACGCTGAAGGAAGATGCGCTCCGATGGTTTAATAGCCTGCTAGATGGAATCATCCCATCGTTCTTTGAATTCCGAAAGCTTCTTCTGGTGCACTTTTCTAATGTACAAAAACCAAGGAAGGATACGAAAACCCGAGATTCTGGTAAAATCAGAAGAGTAGCCGAGGCAATCGAGGTCACGAACGATGCCCCTTCGACCAGTGGCCATCTCAGTACTTCGAGTGACAGTACTTATAACCGGGCATTTAAGGTTCGACACCTCTAAATGTGCCAATGATTGAACTAGTGCAGGCCATTCAAAATAAGGATTTTTCAAGAAAGCCCCTCCGCTGAAAACTGCACCAACACTACACAATCCGAACAAGCTACCATCGGGACCACGGGCATGACGATAGGAATGCTGTTACCTCAAAATTCTTGTGGAGGAGCTTATCATGGTCGGGAAGCTGAAGGAGTTTATCGTTGTCGAAGTACACACACAACGACAATGGAAAGCCCCGACAGAGGAGCCCGCGGGCGGGCCGGTGCGTGCGAAAGATATCCACCTAGCTGGAATCATTCTGGCTATGTTCGGTGGAGGTGGAGGATTACCTCGCCCATCCAGTTTAAAGTGACACAGGTTGGGGGAGGTATATTCTGTAAACTCTTACAGTCGCACTCACCCCCTAATTATTTTTGCAGATGCAGATCTCCCGCCGAAGGTAAATCCGTACAAGGAGGCGATCGTTGTCACAACCCTTATCAACAATTACCAATTGAGCAGCATTCTGGTCGACACCGGGAGCTCAGTCAACATTCTGTTCAAAATGGTGTTCAACAAAGTGGAGCTCAAAGCCGATCAATTGGCAACACCGGCTGACCCATTATTCGACTTCTCTGGTAAAAGAAAGTAAGCCTTTGGTGTAGTCGCGCTGCTTGTCTCGTGGGGAGAAAGAGAAAAACAACTCGCTAACATAGAGCTTTTTCGTGGTGGATTCACCATCGACCTACAATGCGATCTTCGACCAACTATTGCTGAACAATTACCAAGCAGTTGCGTCAACATACCATGCGGCCGTGAAGTTTACTGACGATGGAGAAATAAGGATGCATCCGACCGACGCGGAGAAGACCTTTTTCATTACTGCACAGGGAATTTTTTGCTTTAATGTAATGCCTTTTCGACTGAAGAATGCTGGGGCAACCTATCAGTGTCTCATGGATGTAATATATTTAAATCAAAAAAGAAAAAAATGTTGAAATTTATGTGAATGATGTCCTTGTAATGAGTTTGTCGGTAGAACAATACGTCGAAGACCTAAAGGAAACCTTCAAACTCTTAAAACATTTGACATGCGATTAAATCTTTCAAAATACACCTTCGGAGCGTCCACGGACAAGTTTCAAATCTGAAGCATGTTGTCTTCTCAAAACACAAAAAATACAAAGGCTGACCAACTGAATCGTGGGACTCGGTCGCTTTATTCTGAAATCGAGTCATAAATGCGCAGCTTTCTTCAGAGCACGTATAAAGAACCAATGTTTTGAGTGGACTCTTGAATGCGAGGAAGCGTTCAAAAGCCTGAAGAACTCCTTAATTTCACCACCACAGCTTCAAAGTCCAAAACCATCGGAGGGGCTATCTCGGTCACACGAGAAGTTGTGAGCTTGGTCCTGGTCAGAGAAGAGGCAGGAAAACAGTTTCCAATCTATTACACAAGTCAAGTGCTTCACGCATCGAAATCAGATATCCTATTATGGAAAAACTGACCTTTGATCTGATTATTTCCACACATAGGTTGCGACCATATTTATAAATGCATCTGATTCGGGTCATCACAGATCATCCGCTCCAATTCGTGCTCGGACAGTCGGAGCACTCCGGTGGCTATTAAAATGGGCAGTGAAGCTCAGTGAGTATGACATCACGTATGTCTCCTGAACAACAATCAAAGCTCAAGCGGTTGCCGACTTTTTAGCAGATTTTTCTATGGCGGGAGAACCAGACAAAGAAGATTTCCCCAACGACAGGACGTGGGTCTTACACGTCGACGAGGCTTTCAAATAGACAATTGCAAATCTAGGGTTGGTTTTATACGGCCCAACCGGGAACACCTCTACCAGTCGGTCTCGGTAGAATTCGAAGTTATGAATAACCAGACAGAGTATGAAGCATTGATCGTCGGGTTTCACCTGACCTTCACCTGACCTATGAGATGGGAGCTCAGAAGATATTAGTGAAGCCAGATTCTCCACTGGTGGTAAACAAGGTAAACAGAGAATTCTAAGCCAGAGAGGAATTGATGGGAAAATATCCCGCTAAGGCGAAGAAAGAAACCAGAAGGTTCAAAACCTTCCGAATTGAACACATGGGCCGCGAAGAAAATCACGTCGCTGATATCCTGTCCAAACACATCTGTTTCGGCGGAGCTCCATAGAGGTTTACCTGACCAATGGTCGAGGAACCAGAGGCGATGGAAATTTCATCCGAAGGAGGGTGGAGCTGGATGAATCCCTACACCCTCTATTTAGAAACCGGGAAGGTGTCAGAAGACGTGAAAGAACCGAGATACTTCAAGATTAAGCAACATTATATTTAATGATTGATGGGAAGCTCTTTTGTCGGTCGGTCGCTTTGGTGTACTTGAGATGCTTAAGGGAAGATGAAGTATAAGTCATCCTCTAAGACATACACTCCGGAGAGTGGGGAACGCACTTCGGAAAAAAAAAATTAGCCTACGGGTGCAACGAAGGGTACTTCTGGCCCACACTCTTGAAGGACATAGAGGAATTCTCAAGGAGATGCGAGNAGAGTTCTATGAGTGTTAGTTTTTTTGGAGTTAATTGTCATTTGCACGATATCACTCCCAATTAAGAAATTTCTTTATGCTCAAATTTAAGGTAAGGTATTGAGTTCAAATGCACAAGGATTGGTTATGAAAGTACAAATACATTAAATCATGATCCAATCATTTTATCATCTTAGGTCTACTAATGAACACTGTTATTGCCGATCCCAAGCCCAGATGTGAAAAGTGGAGGGTTGCATTAGGTATTCATCAGTCAGCGTAAAACTTGTCGAAAAATAATAACATGAATCATTTTGATCATTGTGTAAGTGTTAGGGCGTCCCCTAGAAGGGACACGTTGTATGGTCTGAATACAGTGAAAAATGTGCAGGGGTCGTTACACCAGCGCTCGAGTGTATTGTCAAGTAAGCAAGGGTTATCACACTACGAACGGATGCGGGTAAAAAATTTAGTCCATGAAACTATTATTAGGACAGGATATTGGAATATAGGTACTCTCACTGGTCAATTAATGAAATTAGTTGATATATTGATTCACAAAAAGATAAATATGTTATGTGTTCATAAAACTAAATGGGTTGGAGAAAAGGCTAGGGAGATTGATAACTTAAGTTTTAAATTTTGGTATTCAATTAAGAGTCGCATTAGAAATGGTGCAGGTGAAATTATAAATAAGAGTTTGAAAGATAATGTTATACAAACTAATAGAGTTGGAGATAGAATTATAACCCTTCATATTGTTGATACTAAGATTTTTAATATTATAAATGGTGTAGGTGTAATTATAGATAAGAATTTGAAAGATAATGTTATAAAAATTAATATAGTTGGAGATAGAATTATAGCCCTTAATATTGTTGATACTAAGATTTTTAATATTATAAGTACTTATGCTACTCAAAGTTTAGATATAGGTTCTAAAGAGAAATTCTGGAATGACTTTGGAGACTTGATACAAATGATACCTGTTGAAGAAAGAATTTTTTTTTGGATGATAGTAAAATGGACATGTTAGTAGAGTGGTAAAAGTTTATAAAAATATTCATGGTGGCCACAATTTTGGAGTGATTAATGATGAAGGTAGAACTAAAATAGATTTTGTTTTAGCGTATGATTTCGTTATTGCTACTACTTTATTAAAGAAAAGAGATGGACATATTATTACTTATAAAAATGGATCTAATAAAACACAAATTGATTATTTTCGTATGAGAAGATGAGATCATCAAGAATGTAAAGATTGTAAGGTGATTATTTTCGTATGAGAAGATGAGATTATCAAGAATGTAAATATTGTAAGGTCATTCCAAGTGAAGATTTAAGTACTCAACATCGATTATTAGTTCTAGATTTTATGATGAGGAGTTGTAAAATAAAGAATACAAGGAATCATCATGGTAGAATTAGATAGTGGTACTTAATAAATACAATTAAAATTATTTTTATGAGAAAAATTTTAATATTTCAAAATTTGAGATGTTCATGAGAAACAAATTTTATGTGGAATAAAGTAACAAACACTATTAAACAAATGACAAAAGTTGTCCTTAGAGNCTAAAATTTGCTTACAGCAATCTAGTATATATAAATGCATAAAAATCATAGCTATGATACTAATTTGATGCAGCATACTTGAATGATAAACTAGAAAAAAGGTAACTAAAAATATAAAAATGACAAAATTTAAATACAACAACAACAACAACAAAGCCTTAATCCCACTACATGGGGTCCGCTACATGAATCAAGAAACAACAACAACAACAAAGCCTTAATCCCACTACGTGGGGTCGGCTACATGAATCCTTTTTCACAACAACAACAACAAAGCCTTAAGCCCACTACGTGGGGTCGGCCACATGAATCCTTTTTCTCTAACAACAACAAAGCCTTAATCCCACTACGTGGGGTCGGCCACATGAATCCTTTTTCTCCATGCAACAACAACAAAGCCTTACTCCCACTACGTAGGGTCGGCTACATGAATCCTTTTTCTCCATTGAACAACAAAGCCTTAATCCCTCTACGTGGGGCCGGCCACATGAATCCTTTTTCTCTATTGCGTCTTTGAACAAAAACAACAACAACAAAGCCTTAATCCCACTAATGGGGTTGGCTACATGAATCATTTTTCTCCATTGAGTCAACAACAACAAAGCCTTAATCCCACTGTGTGGGGTCGGCTACATGAATCCTTTTTCTCCATTGTGTCCTATTTAGTGTCATATTTTCATTTAGTTCTAATAAATTAAGATCATTTTTTATACAATAAGCCCATGTCTTCCTAGGTCTACCTCTACCTTTCTTAACATNGACGCTCCTTTTGGGTGAGTCTACCCATAGAATACACATTCAATCCTCCAATTCTCTTGTATCTTTGAACAAAAACAACAACAACAAAGCCTTAATCCCACTAATGGGGTTGGCTACATGAATCATTTTTCTCCATTGAGTCATATTTAGTGTCATATTTTCATTTAGTTCTATTAAATTAAGATCATTTTTAATACAATAAGCCGAAGCCTTCTTAGGTCTACCTCTGCCTTTCTTAACACAAGAAAGGATTCATGTCATGATTTTTTTCTACAGGTTTTACGCTGGATGTTGACTACCTAACGCAACCCTCCACTTTTCGCATCCGGGTTTGGGACCGTCAACGACAGTGTTAACGGTCAGTCATATTGGTAGGCTAAAACTTCCCACTGTTTGTAAAAGAAACTGACAACTATTTACTAAGTATTAGAGGTGTAGTAGTGTCAATTCCTCATTCTCTCAAGGTCACTGAGTCAGGATTGTGCTAAAACTTCTCACACATAGCTAAATGCCTTTTACATCGTTGTCCTTGAACCCCGAGATCGATCTACTTACAAACCTTGTTTGATGGTTCATATATAGCAAAATGCCATATATGTGCGTTTATGTTTTGGACATAAACACCTAAACCAAACCAAGAAGCAAGGAAAGAAAAGAAGAAAAAGGGGGTGAGAAAGTTGAGGGACTGATCCATTTAAAATACGAAAATAGTAGGATAGGTCTACCCTCAAAGCCACATTCAAAACCGAATCTAAAATAAATCCCCACATCCAACGATGTGCATTTGAAAGAATCATTTGAAATTCCTCAAAAATCATGATCCTAGAAGCTCCCTAAACTTTTGTAAATCCAAACCTTTGTGATTCCCCACCTTTCCTAAATGAAATAACATTAACCCTCCCAAAAGTGACATTTTTCACCTTCTAAAACAGTAAACACAAGCCCTCAAACATATTTCGAACTCTCCAAAATAGCCCATGTTGAACCCCAAACAAACGAGCCAAAAGCCCTCCCAAATTGCAGCTAAATAAACCATCAAATGTCTCATTAAAGCCTAAAAAAAAACTTCAAAATGCACTAAAACAACTGCACAATTTCTCCTTTCCAAATCAGCAATTAATCAAGCCAAGAACAAACCTCAATTCTTCTCCAAAATAGTGAAAATATCGAGTGGTATGGATGTAAATGCATAAGAGTTAAGTGGTAAGTATGCAAGAAGTAAAAGCCGATGTGTTGGATGTGTAAGCATAGGTGAATGACATGGTGTATAAGCAAAACGACGAGGAGAGGATCGATTCGCCCTCTATACAAAGTTCCCCAATTTTCCAAAGGTTTACAAATCAAGAACCATAAGAGTTTTCAACTTGCAAAGAACCCAACATATATGAATTTAAGATTTGCATAAAACCAACAATAATTAAATTCAGCTTTCCATAAGGCCAAAATCGAACCACTACAAGGCCAAAACCGCAGCCACCACACATTCCAGATTTTGTAAAAGAACAAGGCAAAGTTTTTTTAAATTTTGTAAAACAAGGCACTAAACCATTTAGATTGCATCAAAAATACGTTTTACCTCAACCTAACACCGTGGAATGTACCTCTCGAGTATAGGCAATGTGGCTACAAGTAAAGTGAAGAGGGGTTCTAAACTACTTCCCCAAGCATTGCAAAACTGCGGCCCAATTAGAGAGCAACATTTCAAGCCTACAAAAGAACCTCTCGGGGGCCTCCTTAAATNATTTAGTGTCATATTTTCATTTAGTTCTAATAAATTAAGATCATTTTTTATACAATAAGCCCAAGTCTTACACGGAGAGTAAGAGTATTCTGAAAAAATCTAAGTTCAGGTCAAATTCCACATAGGCAGATAATCTCAAGGCTAGCAACATGCATTGCACACTATTCAAGCTCAATAGATGATTTCGGTACATAAGGCAAATCAAATGAGTCACCAACAAACACACACCAACCTAAGGCAAACCATCACAGGGAAACGGTGAAGCAAGTGAACAAATTCTGGTGATCCCGTGAAAGATAGCGAGAGAGAGGCAAGTTCAAGAGAGTGCGAGTGGAAGAGACAAAGGGGGTGTGCAAGCAGGGTTGACAAAAAGATTTCAGTGAAGAAATAAGGGATTCAGCAAGCACAACTGTGAGCTTGCAAACTTGAGAATTGATCGGAAAACCACATGAACTTCTTGATCACCACCGATAAACTTAACCGATTTAATTTTCTCCAATGATCTCAAGTCGTGTCATTGTTTGTCAAAGGACACGTGTAATTTGGCTATCTCATGGGAATGATTCGTGAACGCCCAAAAACTGACCCGGCGTATGGTGCATAGAAAGTGGAGAATTTCATGGTAATATCTTGGCTGATCAATTCCACAAAGACTGCGATTGGTTGTCCGTATATGTTTCTTCCATCTGCAAGTGCACTATGGACGCCAGTTCGGGATTCCTAAACGGATGCAGGAAACTCCGACCAAGCAAAACAAGAGGATGATTACCTGTATTACCACTACAAATAGGACTCTCCGACAGATCTATCCCTCTTCCAAACAATTGTGGAAAATGATCGTGCTTCAACTCCTGGCGGGTCTAAACAAGGATCTCGACGAAGTCCGGGGTCGTATTCTTGGTCGAGAACCCCTTCCTTCAACTCGTGATGCATTCACCAAGATACACCGCAAAGAATGCCGGAGAATTATCAGGTTAGACACTTCCACTCCTTCAGCCAAATTGTCCGCCTTGGTCTCTAATAGTGCTCAATCCTCCTCCACATCATCACAGGCCAATTACTCCACTTGTAATTACCGTCACAAATCCAATCATACCCGTTACAAGTGTTGAAAGCTCCACAAGAAACAAGAGAATAAACCTTCAACCAAATCCTCTGTTACTAAGGGTCTCGTTGCAATTTGAGAAGTCACGACAGTGCAACCGACTCCCACTCAAAAAATCCAGAAATCACCGGACTCCATTAAGAGTCAGATGGAGCACTTGATCAAACTACTTGGATTTGGTCAATTCTCTTTCATCCCGTCGTCCTCCCATGTTCGTCAAAGTATCATTCTGATGACACTAGCTATTTTTGTTTCTTCTAGTCCGTGGATTATTGATTCAAGTGCGACAGAACATATGGTCGGATATTCTTAAGCTTTCTCAACATTCGCTAAGAGAGATACCTTTAAAATTCCTGATGACACTTGTAGTTCCATTGCAAGTAAAAAACTTGTTGTTCTAACAGTAGACCTGACTCTAGAATCTGTTACATGTACCTTCGTTAAAGTGTAACATTTTGTCAGTCAATAAGTTAACATATGACATTGGTTGTATTGCTCATTTTTCTACTGTAACTTGTGTCTTTCAAGATTGGAGGATGATTGGAACTGCTAAGCAAGTAACTAGACTCTACTTTGTCCAAGGGAAAAGCAGTGTTGACCAGGTCACCTCATCCAACAGTTGTAGCCTTTCCCAGTCTATTGCATGTCCTATTATGTTTTTACACTGTCGTTTGGGTCATCCCATTTTTCAATATTTAAAACAGTTGTATCATTTGATGTTAACCAATAAAATCTTATCTATATTCAAATGTGGGATTTGTCAATTAGCTAAAAATCAACGAGTACCATATCCACCACACTCTTACACTCCTTCCTGGAAGGCTGCAATAATGTATGAGATGAATGTTCTTCAGAGAAATCATGTGGGATGTTGTTGATCTTCCTCGGCATAAGAAAACAGTTGGTTGTTGGAGGATATTCAACACCAAATTTAACTCTGATGGAACCCTTGAATGCAACAAAAGCACAGTTGGTCGTCAAAGGTTGCTCACAAACCTATGGAATTGACTATGAGAAGATGTTTGCTCCGATTGCTAAATTGAACACTATCTGGGTCCTATTATCACTTGCTGTGAATTTGGATTGGCCCTTACTCCAATTGAATGTCAAGAATGCCTTGACAATCTCACAGGAGGAGGTGAACGTATCTCTATCCCTAAGTTTTTTACTCTAGTTCTTTCCATGGACAAGTGTGTTGACTGCAAAAGTACTTCTACGAACTGAAGCAATCCCCTCGGGTCTGGTTCAAAAAAGTTCACACAAGTGGTAGTGGACCATGGGTTCTCTCAAGCCTAATGAAATCATACTCTCTTCTTTGGACATTCCTCTAGTGGCCAAATTGTCATCTTTATCGTCTATGTTGATTATATTGTGCTCACAGGTAATGATCCACCAGTCTTAGAATCTCTTAAAGACATCCTCGCCGCATACTTTGAAATGAAGGACTTGGAGTCTCTTCCAAAACAACAAATAATTGATGGACTTATTGATAGAGACCAACCTTCTGCTTTGCAAACCAATGGTTGTTCCAATGGCCACCAATGAGAGATTGATTGATGTTCCCAATGTTGTTCCTATGAACCCGACACACTATCAATGCCTTGTGGAGAAACTCATTTATCTTTGCCCATTCACGCCCCAATATTTATCACGCGGTAGTTATTGTAAGTCAATTTATACATGACCCCTATAAGCACCATCTCACAGTTGCTCACAGGATCCTCTACTACTTAAAAGGCACACCGGACTCAGATTTTTTATTCTCGCACCACGCGTCTCGTTATATTGCAATTTATACTGATGTTGATTGGGTCGGGTGCGTCCATGATCGACGATCTAACTCCGAGTATTGCTCACTTGTGTGAGGAAATTTTGTCACCTGGAAAAGCAAGAAACAGTCAGTAGTTGCCCAAAGCAGTGCAGAAGCTCAGTTTCATTCCATGTACTTGTGAATCTGTGAAGCACTCTAGTAACACATCATGCTCTGCGAATTACGTGTGCCAGCTTTGCTCCTCTACAGTTGTTCTATGATAATAAGCTGCCATTAGCATTGCTCATAATCTGGCCCAGCATGATTGCACCGAGGATGTAGAGATCGATCATCACTTCATCAACGAGAAGCTCGATTTCGGGGAGTTTTTTATTGCATTTGTCTCATCCAGTGATCAACTCGCAGATATCCTCACAAAGAACTTTCCTTGCATATTTTTTGACGACTTCAAATCCAAGTTGAACAAGATTGACATTTATGCTTCAAATTGAGGGGGAATATTAGAAGTTATTCAATTAGGAGATATTTCTATTTATTATGTTGTCTTTTCTCTTATTTCTTTTTATATGTATCTAGTTTATGTCTTTCCTTTTCATCTTGTGGGTGCTATTAGGAAAGATTTGAATATTATATATTTCCTTTTATATACCCCTGGTATCATGTATTTATACCCCTTTTGCTGCTCAATAATATTATCTTGCTCAATTCTCATACTTCCTTCAAATTTATATGTCAAATCATCAATCTTTTAAATTTATGAGACTTCATTCGTATTAAAAAAAATCAGCATTTTAATTATAAAACTATGTTAAGAAATAATTTAGTTGATTAAGTATGATTTAAAAACTTGAACAAAATAAGCATTTGTAATTAATGAGAGGAAAGAAGTGTTCTAAATATATGCACCTAATTAAAATAAATAATGTTTCGATTCAATCAATGTCAACTGTTATCTATAATGATTTATTTTACCATAGATAATACGCTAAAGGGGCAGTTTATAAGTTAAAATGGAAAATCAAGTATTTTGAAGTTAAGTTGAGCAATTTCATTTCTCCAGTAAAGTAGCATTTCCTTGCTTCTAAATCCATTGCTTTTGATAGATATATTTATAATTAATTTTCTTTATATATATGATTTAGCGTTATTATAACAGGATTATTATCGCAAACAATTTCTCTTACGTGAAACGATCCATCATATTGCTAGAAATGAGGTAGATGTCTCCATGAGATGCTACAACTGTTTAGACTATAATATATAATTCATCATAAAAAGATATTGTATGATAAAAAGAAGGTACATGAGAAGATGTATAAAGGAATACTGACAACTTCATGCTGAATGTAGTTATCCTTTTGCAGTACTTACGGGGAATGCTTTATACTTGGTTTATTTGTCTTCCATCATTTCACAATTGTGATGAGTTACGAAAATTATTTTTGTTGCATCAATTTTTAATGTCACGAGTGTAACATGTCCACCTGCATGACTCGGGATAGCTTACGGCCTGTCTGTAACATCCGATAGTTCAGACACCCACCCTGGACCTTTAGGCCCGTGTTGAGGGGCACGTAGCCAAGGTCATTCTGCTAGGCTATAACTTTCATTTAGGTGAAGGGCGGTCAGCATTTGACACGTCGGATGACTTTGATCGGGGCCAACAAATATTATGTGGCACGTCATGCGTGATTTTGGCTCAAATTGGGCCGATCGCTAGACGAAGTGGTCCAGATGACCCCGGATGATGAAACGGACCCCACAAGTGTGTCTGAAACGTCGATTTCACTTACGGAAGATGTCCACTTCGCTATGGCTCGCGGGCAGGGTAAAAATGTGTGAATTATCGTTTTGGGCACGATCGTCGAAAAAGTGCCTCAAACGACCCCGAACGACGAAATGGACTGCGCCAACGTGTCCAGAACGTCAATTTTAGCGAGGAATGACATCCACTTCACCGCGAGGACGTGTACGGGTGAAGAATACACAAACGATAATTATAATATGATATATATATATATATATATATGAAGAATACACAAACGATAATTNTGTAGGATTTCAATTGTTTAGAAGATTAAATGTGATATTGTGATAAATAGGAGTACCTATTCCTTACCGCTTCCAAACATAAAGAACATTGGCTAATCTAAAGTTGGTGTTGGCATGTACAGTAGTGCTTGGTAGGTTCAACTTTCTGACTCCTAGATTAACCACTATGCCCTCCCTATAGGATCTGTCGGTGACCCTTAGTTCTAATTTCTAGAACAAATTGATAAAAAAATCTAGCCTGTCACCCTAGAAACCTCAATTCAATGCCTATCAAATCTTATATCCCTATCTATTTGCATTCCCCCTTGGATGATCTCAATGGCTCTTTCCAAAGTAAAATGTGATACTCACTAGTTAGAGAAATCTTAGCCCTCGTGGGCTTAAGTTTCTGAACAAATTTTAAAAATACAAGTGGCTAATTTGTAAATTAAATGAAGCACCAGTGAAAATATCATCACAAATTTTTGGAATAAAAAGAAATTCTAAAAAAATCAAAAACACCACTTGATTTCATCATATTTATAAAACTCAAATCCAAAGTTCAACACTTAAAGAAAAAGATGTAAATACTTATCTAAAATGTTTCCCTAAGAACTCCTTTGAAGTTTTCTAACTTATTTAAGTCGTATAGACTCTTACATGAATAAAAAAACTGTAGAAATCACAAATACTTAGAAAACCTCCCTAAGGTGGCCGCCCACTCTGTATGGGTTCCNTATATATATATATATATATATATATATATATATATATATATATATATTATCCCTTATAAAATTCACGCTTCCGCCCTCTCTCCCCCAATCGCACGCGAAACCTAGCCGTCACGCCCCTTTCGCGAAGCTAGCCACGATCTCGCGATCTTCGCCCGAAGTTCGCCAGCGAAGTCCTCTGGCCGACGAAAAAGATCCCCGTGTGCCGGCAGCTCCTAGCGCCACAACTTCCCACTCGAGGGCTTTGTCGCACGCCGCTGCCTGCTCCCCTTCTCATCGGCGACGAACCACCGACCTCCTCCAACACCGACACTGAGATCCCGCCGGTTTGAGCTCTCCCTCGCCGACCTCCTCTCTCGTTCCGAGCTCCCCTTTTGTCGACCTCCTTCCTTGGTCGAGCCCTCTCCTCGGCGTTCCATTCCCGCCGGCGAATTTCCCTCCTTCGTTCTTCCCTTCAGCAAGCTGCTCTCCTGCCGGCAGGCCCGCCCCCTCTTAGGCTAAGAAATGCTAGCTACGGCATGTTTCATGGCTCCATCGTCGATCCACCTCAACGACGACCACCTCCTCCTTGCCGACTTACCTTGTTGTCTCTCACTTGTCGTAGCAGCGACCACTGGCGTCACGACAACGACGATACGGTGCATATTTCATCCAACCTCCTCTTGAAGGTACATATCGATCGTATTTTCATATGATTCGATATTTATTTTTAAATACTTTGCATACCTCACAATCTCATGTCTTTGTTGTTCTGTGCATGTTTTGCGAGGCACACTGGAGCATGGATCGGACGCCGAAGAGCTTGGAGCAAGCAAAGAGAACGCGTCTGCAACCTTCATGGTGGTGAGATCCCCTAAACCCCTAGTATGTCTTAGGATTAGTAGCGTCTAGGCGTGTTGGTTTTTGATCGCCCACACGGGGTGCGTGCACCGACGTGAGTCCGCGTGACGACGTGCCTGCGTGACGGATCGTTGGTTTTCCTAGAGCCAGTATTTAGATTAGGACTTCCTGTGCGTGACCAAACACCCACCGTAGAACCGAGTGTCTCCTCTCTTGTTGTGAGCTTTAGCACGAGTCCCGATGAGTCGGAGTCCCTCACTCCCCTTGCGTTTGACTCCCCAACTTTACTTGAAGAAGTTGGGAGGTCAGCCTTGGCAAAGTGAGAGAAGCTTTGTAGCTGGCTCGCTTTGCAAAGTCTGGAAGAGTTCGTAAAATAAGAAAAGCTTTATAGCTATCATATTTCAAGACGCCGTGGAGAGATTCCCCCTTGGAGATCCGGGGAGAACCTCCCTACATTTTCTCAACATAGCAAGAGGCGGTGGTGTCGCACATGCAAGGATCTAAACCTTAGGTTTCCCATGTGAGGTCGTTAGTACGAGCGTGACTCGCTATCATATGTGGTCATTTGCACATCATTGTTTGCATATTGTATGTCATATATCGCACCGAAACTTGCACTTTGCATATTGCACCTTGCACCTTGCATTTGCGCTTACACCTTGCATTTGCACGTTGCATTTGCACCTGCACCGACACCACTTGTGCCTCGATCGGTCGTCCCGGACTGGTCGACAATACTTGTTCCTCGATCGGTCTTCCCGGACCGATCGACAATACCTGTTCCTCGATCGGTCGTCCCAGACCGGTCGACAAATGCCTGTTCCTCGATCGCTCATCCTAGACCGGTCGACAATACTTGTTCCTCGATCGGTCATCCCGGACCGGTCGACACCACTTGTGCCTCGATCGGTCATCCTGAACTGGTTGACTGATCACTTTGGTTCGACCGACCACCATGGCCCGATCAACCGATCACTTGCATCACTGCATGTATGTGTGTACATATGCATGATTGTTTGCATGTTCACTTACCTTTTTGCATATCATTCGGGAAGCTGCCTCTACGACACACACATCTTTTGGTCATTGTCGCATCAACACACCGTTCTTCGGGCCACTGTCGCCTCGACACACAGTTCTTCGGGCCACTGTCGCCACGGCACGTTTATCTTTTTTTGGTCACTGTCGGCTCGACACACCTTTGAGCCGCTGCCGTCACGACACGCCCATCCCTTTCGGTCACTACCGCCCCGACACACCTTTTTTGGGCCCCTGTTGCCACGACACGCCCATCACTTTTGGTCACTGCCGCCTCGACACACCTTTGGGCCACTGCCGCCACGACACGTCCATCACTTTTAGTCATTGTCGCCATGACACACCTTTCTCGGGCCGCTGCCTCTACGACACACCAATCTCCGGGCCACTGACACTACGGTGCACCCATCTGTTCGGGTCGTTGTTTCTACGACATGTCCATCTTTTCTTGAGTCATTGCATCAAGGTACACACATCACTTCTGTCATATGACTGTTCGCATTTGCATTTGCATTTGTATGTTTGCATGAGTATCGAGTCGGGTTCGTTAAAAGAGTGACCCCGAGTCGGTCGCGATGCCTTAACGAGCATTGCTTGCTCAGTTAATCCCGGGGAGCAATGCGAGTTAAGTCATCAGGATTGATACGAGTATAACTGTGCTAAAAATCTGATAGATCTAACTTATGTCACCGCTCTTCGTGACACCCTTTAGATCTTTCGGATCTTTAGGAAGGATCTGATATGGCGACCTCCTCAAAGTCATACTATACCCAGACTTACCCCGCACTTAAATACTATGCTGACGCACTTTTCGTTAAATGGAGTGTTAGACTAGGATTTAGGATGCTAGGTAGTCTTTTTGATACCTGACTATTGTTCTCTGTTGGATTGGTTGTCCTAGCCAGATATCTTTCTTTTACATTGTGTTGTGGTATGACTGCATGTTCCATATACATGGTAGTGTGTTAGGACGTTCTTCTGCAGAGAGTCATGCCTATTTATATTCACACACACAAGTACCACTACAGGGGGAGTAGGGAGCAAGTGATGATTTCTGACACTTTTGCTTGCATGTACTATTAAGCTCCCCCACTTTTAAGGCATGGCTCATGATACATTGTTTGCATGTGAACTTTCCCGCTGACATTAGTTTTCAGGTAGGATTGAGTCTTTTATTTTTTTATGTATTTTTAGAGTCTAGGAGAGTCCTGCAGCAGAAATAAGATACGAGCACGGGTTCCGAGACGATTGACACATGAACCACGTAGAGGGGGCCAAGAGCTGATGCTCGTGCCCTGTATCTTAATTCTGCATTTTATATTGATGTATAAAATTAGAACCGGACATGTATATGCGGAGTCCGGCCGCGTTTTTCTTTTCTGAGACATGTTGCCCACCTAGCAACACCGGACTGTTTATTATTTTAATTTAACTTGTTTTGTTTTTTGCATCATATTGCATGTCTGCACTTGCATGTGTTTTTCTTGTTTATTTCTGTAGTTTATCTGGAATTTCACGATATAATCTACGCTCATTAATGATCCTAAAATTGTAATTTTCTACAAAATCCTAAATAAAATATTCAAGACAATTAAAATTTAGGATTAAAATATTCAAGATTTAAAAATTACAATTTTATTTTCCAGCTTATATTAATAGGGTCTCCACAATACTTAAGGACAACTCTAGATAACTGCATCATATTTGCATGTCCCGAGGAGGAGCCCTCCTGCTTCTTCAACCTGACTGACCCATCATATTTTTATATAAGTGGTTGTCTAGTGCGCTTATGGTGTTAGAAGGCTCCCTGACCCAGACGGGGTCTAAGTCCTTTTGTTGGGAGTGTTTCCAGCTTTAGAGTTAAACCTCCATTTCTCTTTCTTTTCCTTAGGCATCATTGCCACTTCGACAGACATAAATCCACCTCTTGGAGTTCCAGCTTTTAGTCATAGGATAGAGTTTCCTTCCTTTGACCTTAGGGCTATCGAGGTTCCCGTGGACGACATAATTCACGGATTGCTGGCCGGGGATCTCAGGACGTGTTGAGTTGACTACCTTCACGACCGGGTAGACTTATGGTCTAGTAGCTGTGTTTGACGGGTTCGTGATATCCCCACCCAGTTACTTCTATCTTTTAGGATTATTCTGCCTTTTTTTTGTTGAGCTCTCTCGCTCCTTAACTTCGTTGATATCGCCTTGACGGCCTGATGTCGATTAGCTGTCACTCATTTGAGATACGGTGATTTGTCTTCTGCCCTTTGGCCAGAACGTGCTTTGACGTGTTGGGATATCTCCGTCAAGATAATTTATGTTATTTCATGGGTCCCGCGTGCCGATGAGCCGCTACCCATTCAAAATGTGAGACCACTCTTCGCTCGATGACTTAGTGCGAGTTTTGCAGCATCAGGATTGTTCCCACACGGAATAACCTTCCTTTGAGTGTTTATTGCCCCAGGTTCAGGATAATCCAAACGAAACTCTTTTTATCGAGAGTATTCTTGGGTACCCCAAAGATGTAATTAATCAAGTGGAATGTCCCCTTGGGAGTGCTCTTGACCCCATAACAGACACCTCTACCCGACTATAGTTTTGGGTAGTTTACGTAGACATTCTTTAGCGGATATTAGTTTAAGGTGCTTTCGCTCGATCTTGTTTGGGCGGACATTCTTAACAATCCTTACGAGGTTTACCGCACGCACGCTCTCCACATTTTGTGTTCTCTTATTTTTTGTTTTGTCGTATATCCCTTCTTATTCGATTCATCTCATCTTCGAATCACTAATCTAATTTGAGAGGGAGATTTATTTAAATTAGGAAAGTATACAACGATCGACAGACTGACGACTCTTTTTAAAATAAAAGTGAGAAAAACAACTAAAAACAGAATGGCGACTCTGCTGGGGATGAGTCTCTCTCTCCATACTTGGAGTTTTACTTGGGTGACTTGCGGATCGCAGCGTATTTGCAAGAATGGCGACTCCGCTGGGATGAGTATCTCTCTGTACTAAGAGTTTCGCTCATATTATCGTGACTTGGTTCTCTTCCTTCGAGTCATAGTTGAGCTTTTTTGTGAGACCTTATTTTTCAGTCCATGTGTTAGTTGCTAGGGGTAGCAACTCGATACATTCCGTCCCTATCTCACCCTCGACAGTTCAGTTGCAGCATTGTCGCAGACATCGATGTCATTGTAATTTTTGACTGGTTTTATAACCTCCTTATTTCCGATCGTTGTCCCTTTTTGCCCTGCGACGCAGAATAGCAGGAAGATGCATACGATCGCTACCGTCGGGGGAACCCTTTCTCTTCTCCCCGAGCGTTGTCGTGCTCCTGAAGGTCTCATACCTTTCAACTCCTTCGAGCACTTCTGTGGGATTACCTTACGTGATCCTACGTTCTCTGAGACATTTGTTCTGTGCCCTCCCCCTTAAAAGGGGAGACGTGCATATTGAGTTGTCCCTACGTCCTCTGAGGCGTCTGTTCTGTGCCCTCCCCCTTTGAAAGAGGAGTCGTGCATATCGAGTTGTTTTTGCTGCATTAGCTCGTGTCGCGCCCGCTTCTTTTGCAAAGAGAGGTCAACGCTCGATAGCGATGCACCACAACACTTGACAGTCTTTTCCAGACCCGTTCTTCTGTGTTCTCACTGATCTCCCTGTCATAGAAATGTGAGTCTTATGTCAGTAGTATGTTTTTCACTACTGTCACCGGTGTGACTTCAGTCCCGGTTCTCTCTCTCTTTTGGCTTCCCCTGAGAATCCACGTCCCCTGATTAGGCAGGAAGGCCACGATGACTAAGAAAAGATTGATGCGAATTTAGCAGCATGTTCTGCTTCAGGTTTCTATACATGTCTTGATTCCAGTTTAAAAGGTGTCTTTGGCCCCCGAATTGTGAGTCATTTTGCTACTGTCCCTAGTTGTGTGGACCACGTCCCTGTTGGATGTTTGTTATATCCTCTACTTCGAAAAGAAGTTTATGTATGTGCACTCCTTTCGTTGTAGTAGCCCGTATCGGTGCTACCTTTTCCCTCGAGGAAAAGGCTAGTATCAGAAGACGATGCGCTACAATGCTTTTTCTCATTTTCTAGCTTCTTTAGTAGTCTCTCTATTTCTTTGAGGATTTTCATTCTCGCAGATGTTGCATTAGTATTATCCTTTGGCAGTGTGGTATGCTCCCGCCATGACTCTCTTCGGTTCCGGCTCGGGATGACGCTTAAATCCTGTCGGCTGAGAATGACCTTTCTCGTCCTTTGGTGGTGTGGATCGGGTCCGCGCCATGACACGTTTTGGTTCCAGCATGGGATAACGTTGAGGTCCCGTCAGCTGAGAATTGTTTCTCTCCTCTGTTTAGTTGTGTGGGCTATATTCCAACTAGGATTGCTAGGAGGTTCTTTCCGCCTCAAGATGCAGATCATTCTCACCCTGCAGTCCTTTTTATTACTGCTGCCACGAGTTCTTTGACTTAGAAGATCGTAGGAGCAGCTTCCTCTTTAAGAGGAAATATTTTCGCTGGTTTGACGTCCGTCCCAACACCCGTCTTTATGGGTTTCTCTGAGGTCTCACCTGTCCCTACATTAGGCAAGGGCGTCCAGAGGAATAGGAACAAACTGCTGCATTAGCTACAGGTCTCTATACATGTTGGGATTCCAATTTTCTTTCTACTAGTACTGGGTCCTCTTCCTTAAAAGAAGTTCCTTATACGGATCCTTCAGATGTCCGAACAAACTTCTTTATTCTTCTTGTCCTATAGGTCCTCGTAGTAGGAGACTGAGGTTCGCTTGTCGGTCCGTTACGAGGCCGACATATGTGCTTTCTGTCATACGTGCCATGAGACTCGCTGAGGTGTTGTATGAGACCCTTGGTGTGGTACTTAGAGTCACAGTACCGGATGTTGTGCAAGGTATCATTGATGATCCTGTTGTAGCGGCTTCGCCCGCACCTGATGTGCCCACTCTTTGCACGAGTCATAAGGAAAATGTTGTGGCTTCCTCTTCATCAATAAAGATGAATCTGTCCTATGTTGATAAAGGGAGGTCCGGGGCGCACCCCCTTCGATTCTCACCTTAGTTGAGGACAGATGTTGATCGCCCTACTTCGGCGAATACCCTATGGGTTAGGCAAATTCTTGCCACCACGTCTCTTGATATCCCGACGCTGCATGTAGAATGACTTTCTACATTTGACGGCGAGGGGTTTACTTGCCTTTGCTTTAAAGAGCGCTTTATCCTACAACTTATGGATGTTCTATTAAGCAAGACAATTATGGATGTTCTATACTCCAATTGGGGGGACACCCCTAAAACCTCTTTGTTGATGACATATTGTATCGATTAAACCACCTTGTTAGTCTTGATTGATCATGTTTTAGCTGGGATACACACCTCCCAGGCTATTTGAGAGTGCCTCATTCGATTTGAGCCAGTTTGCCTTTTGGCTAAGCTCTTGATGAGAGCATTTCGTTGCTAAGACCATTCTACATGTCTAAGCATTTGATTTAGTCAGTTACTTTGAACCTGACTAAGATTTGGTGCCTCACATATCCAGAACCTTATTGACATTTTAGTTTGTTCTTGGTGAAAGAGCATCATTTCGAGATTAATCCACCTCTCCCATATCCAACCTCATTGATATGCTTTGTTTAACTTGGTTGACTTTTATCACCTTGTCGATAGTCATGTTGAATTGATTAGAATGCTGTGTCTATAAATCAGTCCATGACTCATCACGATACCTCGATGTCCGACGTTACCGGTTAGACCTCTCTACTTATCTGGCCGAGTTATCTTTCCATCTTTTGATGCTCCAACTCCAATTTTTGGACTTCGTTGAGATGGTTCCAAAATAAACCACGCCCCTTAGTTGATCTTGTATTGGGTTCGCCTTTCATGATTCTTGAGGTTGAATCTAGGATAGATCCTAAGGATAAGCTAAGTCAGACCATGTATGCACCTTTTTAGGATTTGCAAATCCTCACGGTTTGGGGGATTCGAACTAAGTCACGATGACCGAATCTCTTCCCTTAATGAACTTTCACCTAAGTCCTGAGAACACCTTAGAATGACTAGATAGGTGTCATTGAGATGTGAGTAGTTTCAGAGACAATTTAGATCTCTTTCTCTTCCATTCAGCTAGACCGATGGAAGCTTGACAAGTAATGAGTCATAAAATCCTCAGAATCTTTGTTCGGGAGATTTTTGAGTCAGAAGAAATTGTTTTATAACAAAAAAAACTCACCAAAAATAGTCATTCTTAAGAAAACAAAAAAAAAATGTGAAAGGATTCAAAATTAAAAAAAAGAAAAAAAAATCGCTCAACACTCCTAAGAAGAAGCTTGAGGTGGGTGGAAAAAATCAGAAATTTTAATATAAAGGACATTATGATCCCAAAATTCTCCTTATGAGATCCTTAGGAGATTATGTTCAGAGAATTGTTTAAGTGACATTGGGATGGCTGAAAAATCAATAATGGATTTAATGACATCTCCAAAATGAAAGCATTTCCTTGACACCCGGATAAGAATGACAAAACTTACTTAGGCTAAGGGTGAAAATAATTAAAGGACAGGGATTAGGAAAAAATACTTAAGAAAAATCTCACCTGGACCTAAATTTTGCAAAATCTCATATTTTGCATGGTATATCTAGTCATCAGTCTAGGATGCCTACATGAGAGGTCTTCGTATCATATCAATTTGGTATGTTACGCCAAATCATTCATGATAACGGCTTGTGCGTAAAAAAAAAACATGCCAATAAAAAATCTACGAATGGCATGAAAGACTCCTAGAAGCTTTGCGGGTTCTTCACCCACTACATATGCTAAAAAGATTTGAAATACATTAAATACTTCTGCTTTAGAACGCAAAAAATAGATCCAAGTAAATCGACTGTAATCATCAATAAATATCACAAAATATCTAAATTGAGCATGTGAAATAGCTGGTGTAATTCCCCAAACATCACAATGAATAATGTCAAAACATTTATTGGCACGACTATCTGAAATAGAAAAATATAATGTCTTACTTTTTTCAAGTTTACAAACAGAACAGTCAACTACTAAATTTTTATCTATAGAATGGAAAAGATCACTTTTAAGTAAATGTTTTAACCCACATCATTTGGATAACCTAATTTTTTATGTGAGATGCTCGTCTTATTCTCAACAATTGAAGAAGCTAATGACATATTCGAAAGAATTGTAAATTGTAATGGAAACAACTGCTCACTTTATGCCACTTCGCTATCACCTTCCCCGACACATGATCCTGCACAATACAACCATCACGAGAAAAATATACGCCACATTTATTATCCACAATTTGACAAACAGAGAGTAAATTAGTCGACAATTTAGGAGAAAACAAGACATGTCTGAAGGAGGAGTTAATATCACCAACTGTCGTAATTGGGATATTATTTTCATTAGCAACCTGAATATGTTGAGTACCAGTGTATGGTCGTTGGTTATGCAATAAATCAGTTGTGTCAGTCATATAATTTGTGGCGCCCGAATCAACAAATCAAGAAAAATGAGCGGAAGTAATAGTTATTCCTTTCCCTTGAAGGTCGAGAGCAAAAAAGGAAGAGAGAATCATCTATTGAACCATATCTGGTGTGACAACTCATTGATTATTGACAACAACTGTGGATGTCGAGCTAGGATTGTAAGTGTCGGATATCGTGGCTTGAATTGCTTGTGGTTTGTAGTTCTCGGGTCGTGTAGGACACTCCGTAAGAATGTCCCTTTTGCTTGCAATAATTACAACACTTATTTTTACAATTACATACAATATGACCAAATTTCTTGCAGTAGTAGCACTGTACTGGTCCTTTGCCTTTGGTCTGAGCAGCATATGTCACATTAATTATTTATGATGATCCATCTATTGTACTAATATCAGCTTGATTCGCCAATCTTTGTTCTTCGCGCAATAATTCACCAAAATAGATATCCAAACAAAGAACTGGTTCTCTGTTCAACAACCCAACCCGAGCAATTTCTAATTCAAGTCGGTGCTTCATTAAAAACTGATCACGAAGACTTTCTTCATGAATAACCTAAAGACTAGCTAAGTTCTCCTTTGACACCTTAGCATAGATAATGTCAGTATATTCGCTCCATAAATTTAGAAAAATAAAATAATATTGTTCAATTGAAAGATTACCCTGACTATAACTACTCATGTGAAGTTCCAATTGAAAGCGTCTCGAAGAATTGTTTTGATTGTAAACGCGCTTCACGTATTCTCACATTTCTTTAGTTATGTCAAATGATCGTAAATTGTTCACCATATGAGTCTCAATAGATCCCAAAATCCATGAAACAGTTCGAGCACCTTTTGCTTCCCATTGACCAAGGTCTTTTGTCTCAGTAGGAGCTGGAGAAGACCCATCAATATGACTCCAAAGCTCCTTCCCTTTTAAGAACATTCTGAGCTGAAATTCTCATGCAACATAATTCTTTCCCGTAAATTTGATAGCTAAGATTTCAGAAGACATTCTAAATAGAATTATCGTGGATCAAAATAACCATTAATCAAAGAAGGCCAAGATATCAAAAAAAAAAAAATCAAATCCTTGGAAGAGTATCAGTCGTAGATTTAGATATTGACGGGAGAGGGAGACACGAGATCGCGGCTTCGGCATGAGACGGATCGCGACTTCGGCATGAGATGGATCGCGGCTTGCGGTAGAAACGACGGATCAAGCCTTTCGCGATCGAAGGGAAGCGGCAGAGAGGGATCGCAGCTTGCGGTGGGAACGACGGATCGGGCCTGTCGCGATCGAATGAAAGCGGCAGAGCGAGATCGCGGCTTCGTCAAAGACGAATGAGAAGATCGCAGAGCGGCGGGTTTCCTAGGGATGGCGTCTCACAAGAGCAACGGCTCGAAATCGTGGACTGGAGCCGCGTAATGGCGGCGTTTACAAGCCTTGGAATGGCGTCTCACCAATGCGAGTGCCGGAGCTTAGTTTTCTTGAACTCGGACGAAGGCGGGCGAATATGCCGCAGAACTCAAACAAGACAAAAACAAGGACAAGAACGAGCGCACCCGACGAGAAAGCGAAAAAAGATGTCGGAGGACGATACCAAAAGTTGAAAAATAACAAGGATTTAGACCGATTCAAGCTCTGATATCATGTCAAAGTTTTCAACAAATATGTTGAATGTCTTTTCCTTTGCTTTCATTCCAATAAATAATAGTTTGTACAATCTATTTTAGGTACATAATATTCTGTATAAATTATTAAAAGTACCTTAATTAATACATATTCCTAATCTAAATATTCAGCTAAAAAGAAAGAATCTATGCAAATATAATGTTCCTTGCGAAGAAGGAAACTTTTTATTCTGTCTGATTTCATTTACTCCTAACTGATAGTTTTGAACATTTTCATTGAGTAGAGTTCATTGATACATGCATTTACATATTATAAGATTTCTTATAGAGATATACAAGAAAAGCAGGCATATTGAACTTCTTTTTCTAGATTATTGTAGCTTAGAAATGTGATTACTCTTGGTTTAAAACTTTTTTTTTAGATTATTGTAGCTTAAAAATGTGATTACTCTTGCGCTATCTTTAGATAACTCGATATGCTGTTTAAATATTTTTTTAAGTTTTAAGCTTTTGAAAAAGATGAATAGATGAGGAGCAAATGTGTACAGGAGGTGAAAACAACTAGAAATGTATAAATTTCAACTTGCTAATTAAATTGCTTTCTTCAGTAACTCTTTTAATAATATTTGAATAATAAACTATTAGTAATAAAAATAGAATTGCAGATAATTTATTTTCACCGCTCGATCGTCCATTTTCGTGTTGGTTGATTCAAAGTCTTAGGCTGGATCGTGACACTCTCTTTGCATGTCCTCAATTGTAAGCTCCAGGATACCTCTTTGCATCTTTCTCCTTGACAACATAGTGTACAATTTCTTCCATTTATGGTTTCAGTTATTAAAAAGAGGGTGTTAGGAACTACGGTTGGCTGAGGGTTTGGTTTTAGGTGTTAGTTGTAGGGACTGATTTTTGGTGGATGTAGAAAGTTAGATTTTAAAAGCTTAGGATTTGGGATAGGAATTAAAATTAGGGTTGTGATTAAAAATTGAAACTTCGATTAGGATTGCCTCTCTTATACCAAATAACACCGTTTCAAGATTCCTAAAAGATAGTAAGAATTTGATTTAGTGGGAAGAGGTTGCAGGGCAGCAAGAGAAAAAAAAGGATATGATAAGTTGGCGGAGTTTGAAAGGGAATAAAAGGGGTCAAGCGGCTATATGGGCTGAAAATAGCAGGGAGGACAACGAAAAAAGGATTTCACGTGAGGTGCGGCTGCCGAAAGACAATTCACCACGTGTTCTCTTCAAGATACACATTCACCACTCTGAAATAAAATAGAAGGTAGCTCATCAAATAAAAGTAAATAGAGAAACAAAATCTCAAAATAAAATATAGCAGAGCATAAGTCCTGAAACCAAGTTCTAAGCAACATACTTAAACCAAGGCATGAATTAAACCCAAATTCTAATTCAAAAATAGAAGGAAATCCCATAACAACAAAGAAAATTTTCCACTACAGGAATCTCGGGATTGGAAAATCATGTCCCACTCACGCGTCCCAGCCTAGAGAGACGCTCTCGCGTCAAAGAGAATATGTAGTTACAAGGCATATAAATTAATATTAAGTCCACTTGCTCGAGCTTTATTCCAACTCAGCGATTACAAAAACCCATAAACAACACATTCGTGCCAAAGTGCGAGATGATAACCATGATTGGGAGAATTTCTCTAACAAAAACTTGATACCACAAGGTATGTAGCAGTGTGAGTATGGTTTAAATATTTAAAACTTCGAAGGAGACAAAATATTTTATGCAATACAAATAAGAAGTGAACCCATTTATTTCTTTGACCATCAGATATAATATTACAAGTTCCAGTTGCTCTAGTTTACAGTCAAAGATATTTAACAATATCTTTGCCAGGTCCCAAGTCTCGAATGTGAAAAGTGGAGATTGTATTAGGCCGTCAACTGCCAACGTAAAATCTTTTATCAAAAAATCAATACATAAATTCTTTAAATCCTTGTGTAAATACTAAGGTGCCACTTTGAAGTAAGAAAATGTATGACATGAATAAAGTAAAAAGTATGCAATAGTCGTTGCACTGACGCGGGTATAGTTTTAAATAAGCAAAGATTTGCATATTATGAACCGATATGGGTAAGGAAGTTAGTTGAATAAATTAATATTAGAATAAGAATTTCGAATATAGACACTTTCAAAGGTAAATTATTAGAATCAATAAAAATTATGATTCATAAGAAGATAAATATCTTATAAAAAGCTAAATGTGTTGGAGAAAAGACTAAGGAAATTGATTATCTAGGTTTTAAACTTTAGTATTCAAATAAGAGCCATACGAGAAATGACATGGGTGTAAATATAGAAAAGAGTTTGAAATATAATATTGTAAAAATTAATAAAATTAGAGATAGAACTATAACCCTAAAAATGGTTGTTGATAGTAAGATTTTAAATTTTATATGTATTTATGTTCCTCAATTAAGTTTAGATATATATTCAAAAGAAAAATTTTTGCCTTAGAAGAATTAATACAAATGATAACTTTTGAAGAAATAATTTTATTAGAGATGACTTAGATAGACATGTTGGTAAAGTGACAAAATATTTTAGAAATATTCATAGCACCTATGAATTTGGAATTATTAATGAAAAAAGTAGTCATTTTGAATATTATTTTAGCTTATGATTTGTGTTAATGTTGATACTTTATTTAAAAAAATAAATGATCATATTCACTTATAAGAAAAAAATATAATAAAACACAAATTACTTATTTTCTTATGAGAAAAAGAAATCATCAAGACTTTAAAAATTGAAGATGACAATTTAAGTACTCAACATAGATCATTGGTTTTGGATTTTAGGATAACAAGTTAGAAGATGAAAAATACAACACAATCTTGTCATAAAATTATATGCAGGCGCTTAAAAAGACCAATAAAATTATTTTTAGGAGTAAACTTTAAGATTTTAATATTTTGAATGTTCATGAAGAAATTGATATTATGTGGGATAAAATAACGAGCACAACAAGTCAAATTGCAAAAGATGCATTTAAAGAACCAAAAGAAAAAAAAAATTATAAATAAAAATATTTGGTGGTTGAATAATAATGTGCAAACAAATATGAAATATAAAAAATTTTGTTATAAAAATTATTTTAGATGGTAAAATTTAAACAATTAAGAAAAAATATAAGATTGCCCATAAGGAGACTATGAGAGTGATTTGTTATACAAAGAATTATGTTTATAGTGATATTTATAATAGATTACATATTAGATAAAGTGAAAAATATATGTATAAATTAACCAAACAAAGAAAAACGAAAAATAAACATTTAATTCAAGTGTATTAAGGATGAAAATCAAAAAATATTTTCCCATGTGAGGATATTCAATAAACTTTTCAATAAAAAGTTTTAAAAAACGATGGACTTTGGGAACTTTAATATCGTTAATAGCAAGAAAATATTTTATTTTTACGATCACATTAATAAAACAAAAGTTGTGGGTTTTCAAGAAAAATGAAGAGGGAAAAATCAATAGTAACTCATGGTATCTCAATAGAATGAAAAACTTTAGAAGATTTAGGTATTCTTTGTGCTAATAATTTTTTTATCATTATTTTAAATAAATAATTACATACAGACCACCCAAAACATTGATATTTACAAATAAAGTAGCCAGCTGATTTTTTTTTAACAACTGAACCGATGATTTACGTGTGCCACGATCAAAATACAAAGAATATGGTAAAAATGAAAAACACGAGTTGGGGTTTTACCATTAATGTTGATATTTGAGTGAGAGTTCGAAAAATGGATGAAAGCGGGTAGTTGATTCGTAAATAGCAAGTTTCGGGTGGAGAAAGAGTATTTTGGTCCTTATTTTTAAGAATGAAGGGTATGTACAAGAGTACAAATTATAGAAAAATTAAATTAATGTGTTATACATTAAAATTATGAGAGAGTAATTGAAAATAGATTAAGACGTGATAAATGATTTGGTCACATCAATTTGAATTTACGTCACGCAAGTCTACTATAGAAGCTATATATTTATTGAGAGGTGTGATCTAAAAGTACAGAGATAGTAAAGAGAATCTAAATATGATTTTGTTGATTTAGAAAAAACTTATCATAAGATTCCAAGACATCTTCTTTGGAGTTATAAAAAAGAAATGTCTTGATATGACTTATATTTCGGTCATTAAAGATAGGTATACTAGAGAAGTTGTTTGTTTTCGAACAGCATGAGAGCTGACCAAGTATTTCTCAATTTCAATTGGATTACATGAGAGATCGACTTTAAGCTCATATATGTTTGCTTTAGTTATGAATGTTCTTACTAGTTCAGGAAAAAAATGGATTATAGAGGTTAGCTTTAGAGTCTAAAGTCTTTTGTTTGAGTAAATTTAAAACTGAATACATTGAATGTAATTTTAGTAATAGTAGATCTAGTGGCGGAGATGTAATAATGGGTGATCAAGTCATTAAAACGAGTGAATGTTTTAGATATCTCGGGCCTATTTTTCAAAGCAATGGTGATATGGATGGGGATGTTATTAGTAGAATTCAAGTTGGATGGTTGAAGTGGAGGAATGCATCGGGTTTATTGCTTGATAGAAAAGTATTGTTTAGACTTGATGGAAATTTTCTAAGAAGGTGGTGAGACCGGCAATGCTTTATGACGCAGAATGTTGGCCTATAAAAGAGAAATATAGAACTAATTAAGTGTTGTTGAGATGAGAATACTTTACACAGAGACAATGTGAAACAAATGTATCCATGAAAGGGTTGGTGTAGATCTAGTGGTGAACAAGATAAGAGAAAGTCGCCTAAGATGATTTGGTCACATCAGACGTCAACCATCTGATAATCTAGTTATGAGAGTAGATGTTTTAGATCAACTTATGTTAAGAAAGGAAGAGGTAGACCTAAAAAGACTTAGGTTTATTATATAAAAAATGATCTTAATTTATTAAAATTAAATGAAAATATGACACTCAATATGACACAATAGAGAAAAAGGATTCATGTAGCCGACCCCACTTAGTGGGAGAAAGGCTGCATGTTTTTGTAATATAGATAAAGAACACTTAAAAAAAAATATCAGCTTGCAACCAACATTAAAGAAAAATAAGATTATAGCATCACTCAACTGCAAAAAGTGTGCAAATTGAAACGTAAGAACTATAGGCCAACAACCGATAAATTGTACAAAAAATGACCAAAAAGTATACTATGAAGGCATACCTCTTCATCCAAGGTTTTAAGGTAATGCTTAAGAAGATCCCTCCATTTGATAATTTCCTTGACAGTATTTGCGTATAATTCATCTGATAAAATGGCAAATAAATAATATCTTAATACTCAAATTGTTTCATATCAATGTTATTAAAAGCACACCCAAGCGAATGCTTGCAAAACAAGGTGAAGCACTAAAAAGCACTCCGCTTCGCCCAAATGTGTAGGATAGAGCAATTGCCACTTTGGAAATGCTAATCATACGTATCATTATAAAGCAAAAAAATTATTCTAATCATACTTTGATGACATGTAAGAATAACCATAAAAGTAATAAAACAAGATAATCATATGTATCATTATTCTAATCATAATTTGATTAAATAAACTTAACCATACACAATAAACATAAAAGTAATAAATTTTCTTTTCATTTTTCATATATAAAAGTGGCTATACCATGATTTGGCCAAGGTCACATGAGTGTTGGGTGGTGCTTAGCCTCACAATGCCAGGCACCTTTCAGACCTGCAGGCCGTAATAAGTGGAGCTCTTAGATTCCGTCCCAAGAGCAGCCAATTTAAAGGCGAAGAAAATCCAGGATTCAGAGAGGATGAAAGCTTATTATATGTTTTGATAGTCCTATAGGGGGCTACAAACAGCTCAAGCTAAACAGTCGTCATATTTTGGATTGCGAAGGAGAAGCTATGGTAGTGTTAGGCTTAGGGGAAGAGTTGTGCCAAGCAAGAAGCTCTCCCTCACAGCTTTCTGCAGCTCTCACTGGAATAAATAATGTAATACACGATTAAAAACACAAGATAGAGTTGACTAAAATTCCAGGCTTTCTTCAAAACGTCAAATCCTTTCACTAATAATGAAAGAAAAAAAAAAACCTTAAAAAATGCTTGCGCTAAAAGCTCCTAGTTTACCATCAAATACTAATAAAATATTTTTTTGTTAAATAAATAAATAAATGTTGTATACAAACATATATATCTACACACACACACACACATATAAATATGTATATAAATTGCGATGGACGTTTCGGGAGCTCTGGTAGGGTTCGAGTTTCCTGGTGATTTTGGGATGCTGCAGTGTTTCTTCTCTCTCGTCTGCTGGATATTGGTGAGATCTTTACATTTGTTTTCTTGCTTTGGCTTCTCCTTCGTGCTCGTCTCCTGCTCCTCGTTTTTTTTTTTTAATTTTCGCCGTCAATGGCAAAAACTTATGCCGGAGGCACTGCTGGGGCTCCTCCTCCGATGCTGCTCCAAAGTTTGCTTTTTTACTTCTTCCTTTCATGAATCTTTGATTCTTGGTGGGGAGTACAATTTCATAAAGAAACAGGGAAAGGAGGGGGGTAAGTTTGCGCTCTTCCTCTCGGACTCTAAAAACACCATTCTGGCCCTGCTTGTCGTTTCCATCTGGTGGGTAAGTCTCTCTATGGGCTACCAAAATTTGAGTTTCTTCTTAAACTTTTCGAGCTTTTGAATTTTGCTGGGGGCTGGAAGATTGGTGCTCTTGATAGTAGGCATATACTGATTCGGTTGTCTAATGAGGATGACTATGCTAAACTCTTTGCTCGTAGAACTGTTCGTTTTGAGGATGTCTTGATGAAAGTCCTAAAATGGACTACTGATTTCGATCCTCGGGCTGAACTCCCTATTTTTCCTGTTTGGCATCGTCTACCTGGTTTAAAAGTGCATCTGTTCAACCACGAGATTTTATTCTCAATCACTGCCATGTTTGGTAAACCACTAATATTAGATGCTCCGACTTTCAACTGAACAAGGCCTTCTATGGCAAGAATTTTAGTTAAAATAGATGTTACTTTACCCCCCCTAAGGAGGTTTGGATAGATTCTACACATACTGGTTACTGGAAATGGGTTTTTCTTAAGAAACATCCTCACCACTGCTCCCATTGCTGCATGTTTGGACATGATTCGGTGCATTGTTTTCACCTGCATCCTGAAATAAGGAAAAATAATGTGGGTCGTTCGACCTCTGCTGAGATTAAGTCTGCTCAGAGAACACCTCCTGCGATTGAACAAATTGCCCCTTGCTTTGAGGGGAATAGTGTTGTGCAACATGGTACCGTTGAGCATGATGGCCCTCTAAACAATGAGAGGTTTGAAGCTACAGCGGAACGGGTTTCTGATACACAAAGTCCACACCATCTCGACATCTGCCATCTTCAACTATGGGCATTGAGTTATTGGTTGAGCAGGACATTGAATTACTTATTGCTAATACTTTCCCTGGGGAATTACCCATTGTGGAAACTCCCCAAACTATTACAACTCAACACCCCCCCTGCTATGCACTCTATTACTACACAGATTGACCAGGTTACTGAGGCTACTTTGGCCTTAGATTTTGAATGGAGTATCCAAAAATACAGTAGGAAAAGAGGAAGAAGAAAGTCTGAAATTTATAATATGAAAACTTCAAGCAATATTGATGTCATTTACCATCCTGAGGGAGAGCACTTGCACCTTCCCCCTGGGATCACTAGGAGGGGTGCTTTGGGCCAACATGATTAGCATATTCGTGTGGAACATTAGGGGAGTGGCCAACCCCCACTCCTTTAATTGTTTAAAATATTTATGTAGGTTCCATAAACCGGGCATTTTTTCAATTTTGGAGCCGCTGGTATCTGTCCATAAGGATGGTATTATTAAAAAATTTAAAAACTATCTGCACTATAGTAATCAGACAATAAAATCTGGATTTTTTGGAAGAATGAAATTAAATTCAGCATCATTAATGATGATTTGCAATATGTTCATGTTCACTATACATTGGAGGAATTTCATGGTTGGGCGACCTTCGTTTATGTCAGCTCCTTATTACAGGATAAATTATTTCTTTGGTAACAACTTATACACATGAGTGCTTCTATTGTTGATAACTGGTTTGTTGAAGGTGATCTTAATATGGTTAAGTGCCCTTCGGAGAAAAGGGGTGGGACTAAAGCTGATACAAATCTTATCAACCGTTTTTGTAAACATATTACTGATGCTGGTCGTTTTGATTTAGGTTTCTCGGGTACTCCTTATACTTGGAGGAGAGGTCTGCTTATGCAGAGGCTTGACAGATTTTTGGGAAACTCATCTTTTCTAGATTATTATAATATCATTCATGTCAAACATCTTAATCATGTTGTCTCGGATCATAATCCTCTTTTGCTTAGTTCGGCTTTTCATTCTAAACCTGCTCACTCTCATTTTAAATTTCTCAATGTCTGAACCTCGCATCCTACCTTTCTTAATCTGTTTAAACAGGCTTGGAATTCTCGGTTGTGTGACAACCCATGGTTTATTTTGTGGCAATTGCATAAAAAAGAGTCTTCTCTGTTGAAGAAGTGAAATTTTGATGTGTTTGGCAATGTGCACTCCAGGGTTTTGAAAGCTCAACAGGAGGTGGATGCACTGGAGTCACAGATTATCTGCACTCCTCTGATCGAAAATGTGGCTCAGGCTCGTCAAAAACTCCTAGAGGAAATCACTATTGAGGAAGATTTCCTACGGCACAAAGCCTGTGACACTCACTTTAGCAATGGTGATCGTAATACTAAATATTTCCACGCTACCATCAAACATAAAAGGAATATTAATGCTATTCTTAAGATTTTCACATCTGAGGGTATTTTCCTTACTAATGTTGATAAAATTGACTCCAATGTTGCAAATTATTTTGCTGCTCTTTATGATGATGTTGTCCCGGTCAATGATATTGATCCGGATTTGTTTGATGCCAATAGAGAATTGGTATCGTCCCTTTTATTGTCTGGCCCTCCTTCGAAGATGGAAATTCTCTCCTCTCAAAGATATTTACTCCCAAA
Source organism: Phalaenopsis hybrid cultivar (assembly GCA_002079205.1). Lineage (NCBI taxonomy): Eukaryota > Viridiplantae > Streptophyta > Magnoliopsida > Asparagales > Orchidaceae > Phalaenopsis > Phalaenopsis hybrid cultivar. The sequence goes on along the minus strand of JXCR01010949.1, from coordinate 134,592 downwards.
AAGCACCTGAACCTGATGGTTTTCTGCTTTCTATATTTATTGCTGGGAAATCATAAAAAAATGAGGTAATTCTAGTCATTCAAAGTTTTTTTCAAGGAGAAAATCCTGGTAAGTACTTTACTGCTGCCTTGATTGTGCATATCCCTAAATCCACAGATAAATTTCTTGGAAGAATTTCAGACCTATCTCCCTAACATCATAAGTAAATTGATTGTGGCTCGTTTACAGCCTCATCTTCCCTCTCTCATTTCTCCACATCAATCAACTTTTGTTAAAGGCTGTGATATTTCTGATAATATTTTGTTAGCCCAAAAAATTATTGAAGATCTTGATATAAAATGCAGGGGGAGAAAATTTAGTTATAAAACTAGATATCAAAAAAATCTTTGATACCATTAGCTGGGATTTCATTATTAATGTCTTGGTGGCCAAAGTTTTTAGTTCTAGCTTTTGCATGCTAATTAAAAGATGATTGTCCAATAACCATTACAGTGTGCTTGTTAATGACAATTTTTATGGTTTTTTCTCCGCTAAAAGGGGTATTAAACAAGGGGACCCTCCCTCCCCCCTATTATTTTCATCATTGTCTTTGATTACTTATCTAGATTACTCAATCCTTTTCAATTGCTCTACCCTCACACACAATTCTCTCATAAGGTTAAAACTATGATCTCCCACCTTGTTAATGTTGATAATGTTATTATTTTTGCGAATGCATCTAAACTTGCTATCAAAATATTAATGATGCTCTTAAATAATTTTCAGCATTGTTCTGGTTTGGCTTTTAACTGTGACAAATGTAAGTTGTTTTTTGAAAAGCATGTTAAACATTATATTGCTAATTGGGGGCACTAGTTAGCATCATGCCTCTCTCTCCTTAAAGTATCTTGGGGTAAATCTTATTAGGGGAACGAAAAAGCAGATTCCGATGGATGATGTCATTGACAAATTTAAGCATAAAATTAATGATTGGAGGAATGTCTTCATATCTACTGGGGTTAGGATTACTTTGCTTTCGAGTGTGCTTCAAAGTGTTTCTCTCTATGCTTTACAAGTGTTCAATCCGAAGAAGAGTGTCATTAAAGTTATGGAGATGCTTTTTAATAAATTCCTATGGGTGGGGAGTGGTGCTAAGAAGATTTGGGTTTCTTGGCATAGGATGTGCAAACCTAAAAATGCTGGGGGTTTTGGTTTCAAAGCTTTACAACATACTGTTAAGGTTAATCTTTGCAAGCTTTGGTTTAAATTTAGAGAGGGCTCTTCTCTCTGAGCCTCTTTTATGCATAAAAAATATCGTGTCACTTCCCACCCTTCCCAGGTTTTGTGGAAGTTAGGTGACTCTAGGATCTTGAAGGCCATTTTGAATGCCTGATCCACTGCTAGAAACTTTTATATTTTAGGACATTGGTGGTGAAAACATCTCTTTCTGGAATGATAATTGGGGAATGTCTTCCCTATCTGAGCACACTCATCCATCTCATACAAACAATTTGCTTGTTTCTAGTCTCTTTTCTCAAGAAAGTTGGGATTTTACTAAGCTATGTTCTCTGATGGGGGAGTTGAATTCTAATTATATATCTAATATTCCTACTACCCCTTCCCGCAGAGATTATCCTGTTTAGAAGAAGTCTTCTTCGCAGTTAGTCTGTAAGTTGATATATGACACTTTACACTCTCATCCTGATTGGTTTTGGGGAAATTGGATTTGGCATAAACTCATTACTCCCTCTATCTCCTTCCTCTGGCGCTATTTCTCCTCCTTACTCTTGATGACATTCTGAAACTGAAAGGTTTAAGATTGGCATCAAGATGTCTGTGCAAAATTTCGGAGGAAGGCTTAAGACACATATTTTTTTAATGTCCTTTTTCAATGAATGTCCGGAATATTTTGGGTTTACACTTTGGAATCCCCTAGACCTATAGGGGCACTTTAATTACCTATTTGTGAGAGTAGAAGGCTTACGCTGATGATGAGGGAAGGCGTCTTTCCCTCCCTCTGCTAGTCCTTTGGTTCTTTGGGATGCCAGAAATAGCCATAAATACATTTCCTCCACCCCAAATGTCATTATTACTACTTCCTATATTCTGGCCCATTACTCTAAGGCCCTAAGGGCCTCTACTAATGTTTCTCCCTATGGTATGAGAGCTAGGCCCCCTCGTTTAGTCAGCTGGACGCCCCCTCCTCCTGGCTGGGTGAAAATTATTGTTGATGGCAACTGGAATGAGCTTTCTGCTGCTGTTGGTGGCCTTTTTAGAAATTCTGAGGGGCATTTTTTTGGGTTATTTTACTTCTCATGTTGCCGCTAATACTCCCTTAGCTACGAAATATTGGGGGTATATCTTGCTTTAAAAGTGGCATCTGCTTTAAATTTTCATACTATTATTGCTGAAACAGACTCAAAACTACTTTATAAGATTTTATTGGGTGTCTCTTCACCTCTCTGGGACATTATTTGTACCCTCAAACGTATTCAAGCTTTAATAGCGAATAGTCACCTGACTGTTAGTTGGAGTTTCATTCACAGGGAAGATAATTCTCCTGCCTACTGGTTAGCCAAGCAAGCAGGGGGAGTGTGTACTGTTGGTTTATCCCCCCTACACCCCTTCGGCTTTTACTTACTCGAGACTCGTTAAATTTGCCTTATATTAGAACTTAGAAAATTTTTATGCACAGCTCTCTGGTTTAGTTTTTCTGCTTCATCTCTATGTTTTATTTGCACCCTCCCTTTGCTGCTCTTTATGTTCTGGCAAGTCAGAACGCCTTCTTTGCTTCTCTGCTGGACTTTTTTTGCTTGTGGATCAGTTTCCTTGGTGGCAGAACCGTTGGCTTTGAGTGTTCTATCTGCTGTTTTGTTGGCTTGGAGAGATTTGGAGTTTTCATCTAATGCTAGATTTTGGTTTTTCTCAAACATTTTACTTGTTTTTGTTTCGCATTCGCACAGGTATATTTGTTTTGGGTTATGTTTTTTTGGCTTGGCTATACTTGTAATTTTCGGATTTGATTTGGTGTGGGTTGTACTGTGGGAGGAGGAACCCCTATGGGTAAGTTTTTTCAATGTATTTTTTTAGATTTTTAGACGGGGATCCTCCTCCCCTCCCCTTCTTGCACTTTTTCTTTATATTAACACGTAGGGANTATATATATATATATATATATTTATAGTTCACTGAGAGAGAGAGAGAGAGAGAGAGAACATGGTGGAGACAAAACTGGGCTCCATCCACAGACATTGTATTAGAAATATTGTGTTGCTTATGTCAGCCAGATTGTAATTGTTTATCAAATTTTCGATGTGATAGATATGCATAAACATATAATCTCTCTCTATCTCATCTTTCTCTATCCACTCATTACGATGTGGAAAGATAAATAGGTGACAGAGAAGCAGCCATGAAAACTAAAAGGTGCTAAACTAACTCCTAAAGAAGCTTTTAATCTGTTTCTTTCCCATAAGCCAAATTCTTTCTTATATATTGTACAATTTGAAGGATTTTATGGCCAGAAAAAGATAGGAATGTGACCCGAAAAAAACCATATTTTCAATTGTTAAGAGAAGCGGCGGTTGTCCAATCTTCAATTATTTGATTGAATGATGTTATTTCAAGTATCAAAAAGTAGATTAAAGATTACAACTTTTGGAAAAATAATTAATCATGTAGATCATCGTCTCCTATTCAAATAAATAACGCAGCCCAAGCAAAGCACTCTTAAAACAACAAAAATGGGCTGTAGATGTCATGGAAGTCAAAATTCCAAGATTCTCTTGATGAAATCCATCTTGCAGCTGCTGTAAGAGTAGTCCCAAGAGAAGCCCAAGCTACCAATGCTTGCAGATAAAATGTATGTAATAGTTAATCAGTTTGCTAGTAACAGTAAAGGAGATAGAACTTATATTGATTTCTTTAAATCTCTCCGAACATGTTGAACTATGAATCCGATAGATTAACATTAGAGAGTGCAATTCGACATGCATTCACAAGTAGTATCTTACTTTTAGAAGAATAGGGGAATACCAATGCTGCCTTCATTATCGAATGGAACAATGCGCCAGCACAATCAGCATGTGACATATGATATGACAATCTGAAAAAAAAAGAACATATACAAAAAATCTTACCATTGCGCTCAAGGAACAACAATATAAAAAAAGGCACCTTGAATGAAATTTGAACGTTTGTCAATAAATGTATATTTTGCATATGGGGTAAAGTGTATTGTGTATTTTCTTTCGAAAAAGTTTATGGATATTCTAGAAAAAAAAGTGATTATCTGATACCAAAGTTGACCCAAATCACAATAAAAATAAAATATTATTGATGAGATTAAAAAATTTTACAAAAAATAACCCTTAACAACAGGAAAATAACAACACAAGCATAAAAGACGGGACAACCTAGGGTGAGCATGAGGGATGTCGAGTGCCAGTGAGAAGTAGAAAAGGTATCGGTTGGGGAAGATGGAGTCGGCAGGTCGAAGAAGGGTAGGAGGTGACGGGATGAGTAGAGAGGCTGGAGAGTTCTTGCGGCTATCGGTTGTAAGACAATCATTTGAGGGAATAGGCAGGGTTATGGGAACGGCATGCGAAGGGAAATAGTTGCAGTAATACCTGGGATGAACAGGCTTGCAGATGGAGGCGGGTGGGGTGAGATAGGATGTGAATTGATGCTGGTGGTTGGGGAGCAGGGGCTTGCGTAGCAGGTTGAGCAGTTCGAGAGGGAAGAGAAGAGAGCGGCAGGGAGAAGCAAAGAAATGAT
>JXCR01010949.1:88269-99223 GCA_002079205.1 Phalaenopsis hybrid cultivar | reverse complement strand
AGGAAGGTTTCCAAAATTTTACTTTTCCAGCTCTATATACATAAATGCTCTGACATGCATTTTGAGTTTCAGGTGGTGGAACGAGAAGATTCGCCAGGTACACTTTTACAGTTTACAGCATTTTACAGTTTTTCTTGTACTTTCTTACCGCACTTTTATTTATGTTTGTATTTATATACCTCCATAGAAAATATAAAATTGCATAAATCACCCCCACAATATTTCAAAAATATAAGACAACTCAAAACTTAATCACAAATATCACAAAAAAATACAACTTCAACTAATTTAAAATGTCTCTATTGAAAGATCGGGAACCCCTCGGAGGAGGTAACCTACGGTTGTTAACGAGGCTTCCCACAATCTAAATGAAATTATGAAACTCATTAAGTTGAATTTAGTAAATTCATTTGGACTAACTGATTCCAATAGAAAATAGTGGTAACGGGACGACGGAACCGTGGGATCTTGACTGGTGTCGCTTTAATCAACTTTAATATTCCCTCATAAAATTTAAAGAACTTTAACCATAGGGTCACCTGATTTGACATTATAACCAAATGACCTAGAAAACTTGAACTCTGCTACAACGAGAAGCTTGGAGCTTATATGGTGGGCAACCTGGCCATCTTCAACAGCAAGAGGATCTACAACAACACATTCTTCCTTAGCTTTAAACAACAAAGCCATAGGAATTCAAAGTTGTCTGTCTAGTGCAACATAAATCCCCAAATACATCTTTTAGGCATTTGTACAATCCTGTTGTACAATCTAAGCCCTAACTCGCTTTAGGAATCCGAGGTAGTCGTTTTTCATGACCTAAATCAAAGGTTATTTGTGCTGATTGCTTCACACAAATGTAAATCCTAATAAAAATTGCAGGATGAAACATTTAAATGATTTCTCCTAAATTGAAGCAAAATAATAGGATAGCTTGGGAACTCACCGAAGTTCTCCTTTGGATCCGTGACATCCTCTAGTGTTCCCTCTTTTGGACTCCAAAACAAAATGTTCCAAATTTGAACTAATCCCCTTTCACACTTCTTAGTCCGATATCTTTGAAATGTCCTTACCATTTGAACTCCTTGAAGGTAATTTTTCTTGACTTTTATCGAGAGTATTCATAGGTAACTTTAGTTATCTATGATGTAATTAACTATAGGGGCTTGCCCTTATAGAAAACTTTTCCCGAACTCAGCATAATATAAACCCTATTTAATTCCTTATATTAAATAGAGGAATTTGTCGGCCAATACATTGATTTCGCAGACCAAACAGATGTCATAACTTTCTCTAGTTTATTTGATCAAGCCTCACCCTCAATTCTTGTGTTCATCCTTCGGGATAGATATATGATTTGAGGTAAAACGCTCTTTCATCTAAACTATGAAAATTATGGGGTCAGTTTGACTTCATCTTTTTCAAAATTAAAATTTTTAAAACGTCCTTCCGAAGCGGGCAACGAGATTTCAATTCCGACGACCGACAGCTTCTTATGGACAAACCCCACACAAAAAATAGTGCCGACATTATTGTAAGGACTGTCCCTTGCAACCTGAATAGCTTTTTTCCATAAATGGCTCAGAAACAGCTTGTTCCTATCTGATACAATCCATTAAGGAACTCAGTGCAAACGAATCACTTCCCTGATAAACACTGCCGCGACTGAGACAGTTGCGTAAAGATTTCATAAGGGAATGAAATGTGCATACTTACTCAGGCGATCAACGACCACCATAATCACCGTGAACCCTTCTGACTGTGGCAACCCATTGATAAAATCTATCATAACTTCTTCCCAAACCTTTCCCGGTAATGCTAATGGTTCCAACAACTCTCCTGGTTGTGTCAATGGCACGCATCGCATTTTTCCACCATGTCTTTTATGTTTCTGCGCATCCCCACCCAATAAAGCTCTGTCGCTAGGTGACTTATGGCCTTCTGTTTCACTTGGTGTCCCTCGATTGCACTTTCATAGAACTCTTGTAGTAATCTAGGAATATATTCCGACGCCTTGGGTAGTACCAATGTTTTAAAAGATGTGGTTGTTGGGCAAGACATTTTTGCAGTTATGGGGCAAGGCATAAGCCTAAAGGCGTCGGGCGTAGGCACCGTTACATTAAAAAAAATGAGATATATAAATATTAAGGAAAAAAATAAACTATTTATGCATAATAAAAAAATTAAACACAAACAAAAGAAGTCTTCTAGGATTAAAATCTTCAAGATACTAGCAAAAATCCACCAAAAAAATGTTGAAACATATAAAAATAAGTAAACGTGTTGGAGTCAGAAAATAAATTTATGATCTTTTAATCTTAATCCTTGAAGGTTATTCATTCTTCAAATTTATTATCAAAATCTTCTTCACCATTAGTTGTGTCCAAATCGCAACTAGGTCCGACATATTCTCTGTATTCATTGTTCACTTTATTGAAGTCATCATTATGCTCAATCTCATGTGCATTCATAATTTATTTCTTCTTATCATTATTGCCTAAATTACAAATACAAAAAAAATAACATTCGTAAATATTTAGGACCTTTTTCTGTAAAAAAATTAAGAATGCATATTTATGTAAAGAACAATTAAATGTAAATATGAAACTTGTTCTTTCATTCATCTTTCTTTTCCTATGAGAATATGTTATAAAATTGCCTTTAACATTTTGTTATTCTTCAATGCATTTATCATGGACACATTTCTGACTACATCAACATCAAAGAATTGTTCTTCATTCATCTAAGAAGGCTCCTGTGGAAGCACTGAAGCTTCTTTCTCAATAATCCACTCATCGTCAGAGTTTATATCATTTATCGGTATTGGATCGAAGACCTGTTTTCTTTTTATACTTCTCTCCTTCACTCTAGAATTGTATCTTACATATACCAGAGCATTCAACCTCTTGTATTCCAACATATTCCTCTTCTTATTATGAATCTAAGATAAAAAAAATATATTATTTTTAATAATTTTAACTTTTAGAAATAAAAAAAAATTATTACCGATTCAAAAATGCTCTAATTTCTTTCAAAATCTGATGAACTGCATGTGAGGATAAAAACTCTAATCGCAAAATTCGTCAACTTAGATGTTTCCCACCAAATCCCATCCACCAATTAGCAGGAAATCTCAACTTTCTTGAATCCATAGCAACTCTACCCCCAAAGGCTCCTCATAAGTTATCATACAAGTCTAGTTGAATATCATTTCTAAGGCAAACTTCACAATTCAACATTCTTTCCATACACGAAATGAACCATTCTTTTACATCATTATCATTAGAAAAATTATCCTCAACGTGAAATTGAGAGTTTAAATAATACCCAGCTGCAGGTAGTGGTTTATAGAGTTGGACTTTCCATCTTGCATTAATTTTCCTCCAAATAGGTCCATATTTCTTTTCATTATGCCCACAATTAAAAGCAACTTCTTTGCTGAATTTATTAACTCATAAATATAACTCATGGCTGGCTTTTCTCCCGAGTCAACCTCTCTTAGAACATTTACAAGTGGCACAACACTTTTAATACAATAAACAAGAGGACCCAAAAAATGTGGATCAAACAAAATAACAGCTTGAGCTTTTATACCTTCCATCTTGTTTGTCCGTTGAATAGATCACCAAACTTCTGAGGAGAACATTGCCTGAAGAGGTTGGTTCTATTTGTAAATGTTTTGAAGGGTTAAATATGTCGTAGCAAACCGTGTGATGGCTGGACAAACAAGTTCTCTCCTTTGTAAAAGGTCTCATTAAACCTGGAACCCATATGTGCCCACAAATGAATTTTACAATTTATTTTGCTTTTACAAGTGTGCTCTCATGAATCTTCAACTTTCCAATATCTTCTAACATTTGGTCAATACAATGTGTTGCACATGGTATACAATAAATATATTGTCTTTTTCCCATTAATTTTTTACGCGCATTCACATAGTTTGACCCACTATCTATTATAATTTGCACCACATTTTATTCTCTCGCTTCTTCAATCATGTCATCCGAACAAGTGAATAGTAAATCACCACTTTTTATAGTATTAGAAGCATCCACAGATTTAAGAAAATAAGTATGAGCTGCACCGTTCATAAAAAAATAATGAAAGTTTTATTTTTTTCATCTATCCAACTGCCTGACATAGCACCCATGTTTACTTCATATATTTTTATGCTCCTCTAACATCTTAAGGATTGTAGCAACCTCACCTTTGAGTATCTAAGTTCTCAATTCACACATTGTAAGAGGAGTAAAACCAAGCCTAAAATTAGCAACTGTTTCAAACATAGACATGTACTATGGGATTGACAACATTAAACGCCAATCCGGACGAGTAGCAAAATCTACCAATTGCCCTGCATGCTTCTTTTCTTTCATCTTTTTACTACTTAGAATTTAGAGTTGAATTTCTTGCTTGTGTTGTGGTGGAAAAATCCATTGGACCTCTAACTCTAGGTGGTCTCTGGAAGGAGTCAACTAATGATGAATTTGCCCCATTTTGACATTCATCAATATTTTTTGCACTGCTTGTGATATCATTTAAAACTATCACGTTGTGCTTTGACTTTTACATCTTCTTCTAATGCTTTCTTATATTTCACTTGTACTTCAGTAAGGGCTTTAGTACATGGCTTAATGCCCTTGTGTTTGCTTATAAGATGTTGTTTCATCCAGTTTATTGTTGCACTACACACTTGATTGCAAAACTGACATCTAAAATATTTTTCATTGGGTATACTTGTTGTAATTTCCATGCAAATTCTTTTTTGCTAGTGCGACTACTACCAGCCACACAATCATCCCCTTCCAAAACAAGTTAATAACTAACATAATACATTAAAAGAAAATCAAATCAAATCTACCTCTAGCAAATTGCAAACATGAAAAAAAAAATTATGGTTTACTATAAACATGAAAATAAAATTACGATTTATTGTAGCTAGAGTGACCTATAACAAATATTCAACATGAAAGAAAAAAATAAAAATTGTGGTTCACTATAGAACCTACAGTGAAATTACTGTAGCTACAGTTTATAAAAGCAAAATATCAAATACAATATCTGCGGTTGTGATGTATACAGTAACAAAAAAATAGAATATAAGCTCGTATAATCACTGTTTATACATTACAAAAATCACAAACCTCATTGGCTACAGACAAGATGAAGACGACGTGTGAGAGCCTGCATGCAAGATGAAGATGTTCTGCGTGCAAGATAAAGAAGAAGCAGACGGGATGAAGAAATCGCAGATGATGCGAGTGCGGGAATAAACCGTGCGGAGGAGAGGAAGGAAGAGGAAGAAGGAGGTGGAGAAGGAAAAAAGAATAATAAGGAGATGTCGAAGGAAGAAGAAGAAGTTGAAGGAGGAAACTTGTCGAGTTTGAACTCTGCCTGCAAGGATGACTATGTGAGGCATGAACAAATAGCTATTTAAAGTTAGGGATTCTTCACCCTTTCTACTCGATTAAGAGGCGAAGCGAATGCCTGTCAAGCGCGTATGGCGCTCCGCTTCTTCCCGGGTGTAAGACTCGCGCAATTTACGCTCACCTCATGGGCTTGGGTCAGAAATCCTTACGCCCTGCCTAGGACAGTGCCCAAACATATTTTTTTAAAACAGAGGGTAATACGAATCGCCCCTGGTGGAGCAGCTGCTTGCCTCTCAATGCATATCTTAGATGATTGTTCAGATATTGTAGTAACTCTGCTCTTATCTTCCTCAGAACCTCAACCCGTTCGGTCTCCTGCCTCATGGTTTACAAATATAGGATCAAGGGTACCGATAGGGCCGTCATCTACGGTTCATCCACCTTTCTGGACAGTGCATCGGCTGCCTTGTTCTCCAATCCTGGCCGATATTGAACCTCGAAATCATTCCCCATTAGCTTGGATAAACATCTCTGATGCTCTTCAGTCATCATCCACTGCTCCAGAAGATACTTTAAACTCCTCTAATCTGTCCTGACCAAAAAGTGTCATCACAACAGGAAGGCCCACTTCTTTATGACCAAGACAATCACTATCAATTTTTGCTCATATACTAACTTGAGCCTCGCTCTGGCCATATGAACCTGGCTGAAATAGGCAATCAGTCGTTGGTCCTGCATGAGCACCGCTCTTAACTCGTACTCTAACGCATTTGTTTCCACCACAAATGGTTTACTGAAATTTAAAAGCGCTAATATCGGGACAATGGTTATGGTTCTCTTCAGATGTTCAAATACCTATGTTGCTGCTTCCCCCATTTGAAATTGACTTTCTTCAACTGCTCCGTCGGTGGTCATACTACATACCATATCCTCTCACAAACTTTTGGTAGTAGCCAGTGAGATTCAGGAATCCTCTCAATTCCTTCAAGCTCCTTGGTAAGGGTCAATCCACCATAGTCTCAATCTTGGACTGATCCACCACTAACCCCGTTCTGTTCACCATATGTCCTAGGTACTACACCTGTAACTGTGACGACTGTAGACCAGAATAACATCAAAGAAGACCGGGACAAATTTCCAAACGTGAAGTTAAAAAACCCTATTCATGAGGGACTGAGATGCGGTCAAAGCATTTGGTGAGGCCAAACCACATCACCAAGAATTTATAATGTTTATCATGTGTCATAAACACTATCTTGTGCACATCCGCATGATTCATCCTAATCTGACGTTATCCTGACTTAAGATCAATTTTTGAGAAAGTGACTATCCTATAAAGCCTATCCAGTAACTTATCAATCACAGGAATAGGAAATTTGTCCAACACCGTCTCATTATGCAAAGCTCGGTAATCCACACTGACTCTCCAGCTATCATCTTTGTCCCTCATCAACAGGACTGGACTAGAAAAAGAAACCACACTAGGTCTAATAATCTCGACCTCGAACATCTCTCGGATCAACTTCTATATCTCATCCTTTTGAATCTGAGGGTACCTGTATGGTCTGACATTGATAGGAGAAACACTCTCCTTTAATGTAATAATGTACCCGTGTTCCCTCAGAGGTGGTAATCGCTTGGCTCTTGAAAGACTTCGTAATGCTATAAGAGCTGCTGTACCCCTTCGGAAAACTCTGCCAACTCTGAATCTCTTATCTCCTCAATACTCTGCAACTCCGCCAAGTAGCCCAACTCTGCTCCTCATATCAACTTGACCATGATTTTAAGCGACACCATAGCTTTGCATAAACTAGCATCTCCTCTCAGCACACCTTCCTGCCTTCCACTTAGAACTCCATCGTCAGGGACTTCCAATCAACCTTCATCTCCCCAAGCGTCCTCAACCACTTCATCCCCAAGATCACATCTATGTTGCCCAAATCCAACAGAAGGAAGTCCTCCACCACTTGTAGATGATGCATCGTCACAATCAACCCATTGTAAATTCCTAGACTCTTCACCACCTTCCCTGTCCCCATAACGATGTCAAAGCTCCCTGTAGTCACCCACTCCAATCTTAGCTTTTCCACAACCTGGTTTCAAAAGAAATTATGAGTGGCCCGGCTATCCACCAACACCACAATCAGCTATTCCTNTAAAATTGCATAAATCATCCCCACAACATTTCAAAATATAAAACAACTCAAAATTTAATCACAAATATCATAAAAAATACAATTTCAACTAAATTAAAATGTCTCTATCGGAAGATCGGGAACCCCTTGGAGGAGGTAACCTACGAACTAAATTAAAACGTCTCTATCGGAAGATCGGGAACCCCTCGGAGGAGGTAACCTACGGTTAACTAAATTAAAACGTCTCTATCGGAAGATCGGGAACCCCTCGGAGGAGGTAACCTACGGTTAACTAAATTAATATGTCTCTATTGGAAGATCGGGAACCCCTCGGAGGAGGTAACCTACGGTTTAACGAGTTTTCCCACGGTCTAAATGAAACTATGGAACTCATTAAGTTGAGTTTAGTAAGTTCGTTTAATTAAAACGTCTCTATCGGAAGATCGGGAACCCCTCGGAGGAGGTAACCTACGGTTGCTTAGTAAAATGTCTCTATTGGAAGATTGGGAACCCTCGGAGGAGGTAACCTACGGTTGCTAACAAGTTTAAAACGTCTCTATTGGAAGATCGGGAACCCTCGGAGGAGGTAACCTACGGTTGCTAACGATAAAACGTCTCTATTGGAAAATCGGGAACCCTCGGAGGAGGTAACCTACGGTTGCTAACGAGGTTTTTTGTCTCTATTGGAAAATCGGGAACCCCTCGGAGGAGGTAACCTACGGTTGCTAACGAGGCCATCTCTATTGGAAGATCGGGAACCCTCGACACAAAACTAAAATTGCAACTAAATTAAGACGTCTCTATCGGATGATCGGGAATCCCTCGGAGAAGGTAACCTACGGTTGCTAACGAGGCTTCCCACGGTCTAAATGAAATTATGGAACTCATTAATTAACCTACGGTTGCTAACGAGGCTTCCCACGGTCTAAATGAAATTATGGAACTCATTAAGTAACCTACGGTTGCTAACGAGGCTTCCCACGGTTTAAATGAAATTATGGAACTCATTAAGTTGGGTTTCGAGGCTTCCCACGGTTTAAATGAAATTATGGAACTCATTAAGTTGGGTTTGATAAATTCATTCAGGCTTCCCACGGTTTAAATGAAATTATGGAACTCATTAAGTTGGGTTTGATAAGTTCATTTTGCTCATTAAGTTGGACAACTTCAACTAAATTAATACGTCTCTATTGGAAGATCGGGAACCCCTCGGAGGAGGTAAATACGGTTGCTAACGAGGCTTCCCACGGTCTAAATGAAATTATGGAACTCATTAAGTTGAGTTTCGTAAGTTCATTTGCTAAATGAAAGTATGGAACTCATTAAGTTGAGTTTAGTAAATTCATTTGGACTAAGTGAATCCATGAAATTATGGAACTCATTAAGTTGAGTTTAGTACTTCAACCAAATTAAGACGTCTCTATCGGATGATCGGGAATCCCTCAGAGGAGGTAACCTACACTTCAACTAAATTAAAAGGTCTCTATTGGAAGATCGGGAACCCCTCGGAGGAGGTAACCTACGAACTAAATTAAAACGTCTCTATCGGAAGATCGGGAACCCCTCGGAGGAGGTAACCTACGGTTAACTAAATTAATATGTCTCTATTGGAAGATCGGGAACCCCTCGGAGGAGGTAACCTACGGTTTAACGAGTTTTCCCACGGTCTAAATGAAACTATGGAACTCATTAAGTTGAGTTTAGTAAGTTCGTTTAATTAAAACGTCTCTATCGGAAGATCGGGAACCCCTCGGAGGAGGTAACCTACGGTTGCTTAGTAAAATGTCTCTATTGGAAGATTGGGAACCCTCGGAGGAGGTAACCTACGGTTGCTAACAAGTTTAAAACGTCTCTATTGGAAGATCGGGAACCCTCGGAGGAGGTAACCTACGGTTGCTAACGATAAAACATCTCTATTGGAAGATCGGGAACCCTCAACACAAAACTGACACTTCAACTAAATTAAAACGTCTCTATTGGAAGATCGGGAACCTTCGGAGGAGGTAACCTACGATAAATATTGTCTCTATTGGAAAATCGGGAACCCCTCGGAGGAGGTAACCTACGGTTGCTAACGAGGCCGTCTCTATTGGAAAATCGGGAACCCTCGGAGGAGGTAACCTACGGTTGCTAACGAGGTTTTTTCAATATTTCAAAATATAAGACAACTCAAAATTTAATCACAAATATCATACGAAATACAACTTCAACTAAATTAATATGCCTCAAAATTTAATCACAAACATCACAAAAAAAAAAAAATACAATTTCAACTAAATTAAAACGTACAACTCAAAATTTAATCACAAACATCACTAAAAATACAACTTCAACTAAATTAAAACGCCACGGTAAAGATGAAATTATGGAACTCATTAAGTTGAGTTTAGTAAATTCATTTAGACTAAGTGATTCCAATAAAAAATAGTAGTACCGGGACGAAAATTATGGAACTCATTAAGTTGAGTTTAGTAAATTCATTTGGACTAAGTGATTCCAATAGATTATGGAACTCATTAAGTTGAGTTTAGTAAATTCATTTGGACTAAGTGATTTCAATAGAAAGTGGGAACCCCTCGGAGGAGGTAACCTACGGTTGCTAACGAGGTTTTCCATGGTCTAAATGAATCGAACCCCTCGGAGGAGGTAACCTACGGTTGCTAACGAGGCTTCCCACGGTCTAAATGAAATAATGGAACTCATTAAGTTAAGTTTAGTAAATTCATTTGGACTAAGTGATTCCAATAGAAAATATGGAACTCATTAAGTTGAGTTTAGTAAGTTCATTTGGACTAAGTGATTCCAATAGAAAATAGTGCTGACTCATTAAGTTGAGTTTAGTAAGTTCATTTGGACTAAGTGATTCCAATAGAAAATAGTGGCGCCGGGACGATGGAACCGTGGCTTCATTAAGTTGAGTTTAGTAAATTTATTTGGACTAAGTGATTCCAATAGAAAATAGTGGTGCTGCATTAAGTTGAGTTTAGTAAATTCATTTGGACTAAGTGATTCCAATAGAAAATAGTGGTGCATTAAGTTGAGTTTAGTAAATTCATTTGGACTAAGTGATTCCAATAGAAAATAGTGGTGCCGAAAGTTGAGTTTAGTAAGTTCATTTGGACTAAGTGATTCCAATAGAAAATAGTGGTACCGGGAGGAGGTAACCTACGGTTGCTAACGAGTTTTTCCACGGTCTAAATGAAATTATGGAACTCATTTTGTTGAGTTTAGTAAATTCATTTGGACTAAGTGATTCCAATAGAAAATAGTGGTGCCGGGACTTTGGACTAAGTGATTCCAATAGAAAATAGTGGTACCGGGACGATGTGAGTTTAGTAAATTCATTTGGACTAAGTGATTCCAATAGAAAATAGTGATGCCGGGACGACAGAACCGTGGGATCTTGACCGGTGTCGCTTTAATCAACTTTAATATGTCCATAATAAAATT
>JXCR01010949.1:71906-87644 GCA_002079205.1 Phalaenopsis hybrid cultivar | reverse complement strand
TATATATATATATATATATATATATATATATATATATATATATATATATATATATATATATATATATATATATATATATATATATATATATATATATAGTAGAGACGCATATGCACCCTTCATATATTATTCACGTGTTTTCATTTTTGATACAACTCCAACAAATTTTCATCATCGTGCACAAATCTTGAGGCATAACATAAATCTCGAGATAATATTTTGAGCAAAGAATATTCAAATCTTGATAAAAAATCAACAAGAGCTCTGAATTCAGTAAACTTATAGTCAAACTGGCTGACTCGATGAGATGGACCTAATGATATCAAAGTTAGTTTAATCTGAGTCAAATCAAGCCCAGATCAAGTCATTAAATCATTCTTGGATGATGTTCAGAGGCATTTGAAAGGTCAAACAAATGTCAAATCTAGCGAGTTCATAGTCAAATGGAGCGTCTCAACAAGACGAATCCAACGAGCTTAATATTGCTCAATTCTGACATCGTTAAGGCACTCATATGTCCATCAAATCATATGATCGAGGGAAGTTCTTCGGACCGTCCGATCAAAATGTTTCATATTTTTGCATTAATTGCAACCAAAACACTATAAATAGAGTTTCACCCTTCACACGAGGGAAAGAGGCTTGAGAGATAACTTGAGGCTCTGAGAAAGTGCTCAAGTCCAACATCATTGCTGTCACCGTCAACCTTCATCGACCACCACCGATCGTCGGCGACCACCGCCGGCCTCTGTCGACCATTGTCGGCCACCGTCGATTACCGTTAATCACCGCCGACCGTTGTCGACTACCGCTGACATCCGTTGACCACCACCGATCGTCGACAACCACCGCCAACCTCTGTCGACCACCGCCGATCATCTTCAACCACCGTCGATCACCGCTGATCTCTATCGACCACCGCCGACCTCTGTCGACCACTATCGACTGTCGTCGACTTCAGTCAACCACCGCTGACATCCGTCGACCACCACCGATCGTCGGCAACCACCTCCGACCTCCGTCGACCACCGCCGACAATCATCGACCATCGTCGATCACCATTGATCGTAATCCACTGTCGATTATCGCTGACCACCATTGAACGGAAACCGTCAGGTGAGACTGTAATCTGAAAATCTAGTAACATTTTTTCGTCTTTGGGACAAGGGACCGCTGTAATCATCAACATATAGTGGATTTTTACAACTGGGCTAGGCCCCCGTGGTTTTTCCCCTTTACGGGTTTTCCACATAAAAACTTCANACCTATGATGGGGTAGCTATCTTTCTTTGGAAGAAGTGTTGACAATCCACATTAGACAGGCTAAGTTTGGAGGGCATCATGGTTTGTGGTCTTGCAACGATGATCACTGAGCAATGATGGTTTAATGATGACAAGAATAGTGTTGATTGAGTAGCAGTGAAAGTGTTCCGGGAAAGGTAGCTGCGAGTTGATGGTGTTCTTCTAGCTGTGGCGGTCGAATGACAATTGTGCGACACTATGATGATCCAACAACCCAATAACGGTGTTGTAGCATGGCAAAAACCCGATGATGGTGGTCAAGCACNTAAGAAAAATGAGCCAAATTACTGTCCCTATCACAGAATGTTGGGGCATATAATTGAAGAATGTTTTGTTTTTAAGGACGAAGAACATTAAAGAAGGGAATATCTCTATTCCGAAAGAATATTTAAAAGAACCTGAAAAAGTGAAGAACCAAGAAGGTATTGCTTACGATAAAGTGAAGAACATTAAAGAAAGGATATTGCTTACGATAGCACCGAAAGTGAAGAACCAATCTTACAATGCCATGGTACGCCAGTTTAATCAAGAGCTTTCTGATAAAGAAGATACATTGAAAGATTCAACGACAACATCTCAAGAAGAAATAACTAAATTTAAGAAGCGGAAAAATGTTACCTCCAAGAATAGCTCCAACAGATAAAGGAAAACAAATTGTAGGAGCGGAAAAATGTTACCTCCAAGAACAGCTCCAACAGATAAAGGAAAACAAATTGTAATACAATNAACTATGAAAATTATGGTGTCAGTTTGACTTCATCTTTTTCAAAACTAAAATTTTTTAAAAACGTCCTTCCGGAGCGGGCAACGGGATTTCAATTCCGATGACCGACAGCTTCTTACGGGCAAACCCCACACCATAAATAGTGCCGACAGCTTCTTACGGGCAAACCCCACACCATAAATAGTGCCGACAACTCCTCCAAGAACAGTCTTCGGAGACAAAAACATTTATTTCCTGATTTTATATCTATCCTCATTGAGCTTCACGACAGCCCATCTACCTATAAAAATTAAAAGATCAGAAAATATAAACTGATAACGTCAACAAAGAAATAATAGCCAATATTACCTTCAAAAGAAAGCTCGCCTACATACTTCCAGACTTCTTCAACATCTTTTATATGGGATTCATAGAGAATACTCACAGGTTAAGATTGTTGATTAACAAATTTGTCATTCAATAATACAAATAAAGTATTGGAAGCATAGAGCAACAAAAACTGAAAAAAAAAAGATGAAAGAAATGAGCGCCTAGTCATCAAGACTCAGCTTCAAGAGCGTGACTATGTTGGAACCCTTCCAGTCATTTAGAGATTTAGGAACTTGTAATCCAACAACAACTTTAAAAACATCATCCATTGGTTCCCCAAAAAAAGGATATGAGATCGGCAACACAGTCTTTTCTTCTAGAGCCATTTCATTCAGATAAGCTTCCGAGACCACATTTGGGGTAGGTTGTGATGCTCCCTAAACTTCATAATAAATTATTCATCATCATAAAGTCACTGTACTCATGCCATAATATCAAAGATTATTTAGGTTATCTCTTAGAGAAAAATAAATTTTAAATATTTCATATCAAATTATACAAAAAAAAAATCTTTTAAAAAATACAATTATAGTCTTTCATAAAATAAAACTAAATCTTAATTTCTTACATCACTCATATCAATTTTCATGAACTGTAGAATTCTCTTTATGATTAATTTCCCCCAGCAATAAAATGTTTGAATTGGGGCAGTTCAACTTGATGATGAAGGAGAACAACATTAACTTTATTTCGTTTAACTCTTTGTGATTCTCGTTAATCTCCATAAACTCTATTGTCAATTTATCCTTGAGAGAAAAGTCATGAAAATTGGCTTTCTGCGAGCCATATTTTAAATCTATGACATGGTCTCACATATCAAATGACTTGTCTTTAAGATGCATCATCTTATCTTTTACATTTATTAGTTCATCCTGAACTTCTACAAGCTCCTCTAGAGCTTATGTGAGATTCTCATTATTCTTTTCCAACTTCTGGTGAGTTGATAACAACTCTTTCCTCAACCAACTTATGCGATTTAGGAGATTGATGTTAGAAAACGTCAACTAGTGGTTGTAGCATTGGATGGGATTTGAACTCTTGGCACCACCATTCTTTCCTTTCAAATTGTGGGAACCTTTTGAATGTTTCCATTTCTTCAGCATTCGCTACACGATCCCTTCTAACCGTTATTCTTAAATATCAATCTCTTCCTTGGAGATCTATCCCTTCATAGCAAATTTGGATTAGCAATAGATTTTCGGTAATAAAGGGAATGAATAAGAGAGCGAAATCTCACATTAACAAAGCCCCTGAATTGCTAAATTCCAAAGGATTGTGTCACCATGGGATATCATATAGGAATTTAACATAACAAACATTTGTATATATAACTACCAAAATTAATCTTATCATTACTAACATTATCTTTCTTCTCACGACATGATGAAATTGCATTCACTGACCTAGCAAGTTTCATCATATTGCTTCTTCTAAATGATTTGATAAACAATTTCTATAATCCTAAAGAACCAACATCAACACACTCTCCATAACTGGAAATTCTCTTCATATTCTGTTCCACCACTTCTGATGAGTATATATCTCATAATGGCTAAAATAACTTATACCTATCATAACAAAATTTGCTTTCGCCCCAAGAAACTTGGCAAGAAAATAAAAATTATCCTGAATCCCCTAAGGATCATAATAATAGAATGAGTTGCTTCCACCTCCTAGAAAGCAAAGTCACTTGAATGAGAAATAATCCATAATTACTTAAGAATACTCACAATTACTTCCTCCAGATGTAGCTTTTGAGCCTATAGTGGAAGGAAAGTTCGAACTCAAACTTGTGACTACCTTCAAGACATACCCAATAAAGCTTATTGATAGTGGAAAGCACCACCTCGATTAAATATGAATAAACATATCTTCAGACAAACCCAATATGGTAGAATGCTTGTCGTGATCATCTCATCCCTCTCATCACACATAGAGGTAACTTATTATCTTTTTCTTTCATTTTTTTCATAATTATACTTTCGAAGAGATAAGAGAGTTGAGGAACGAAATGTATATCCAAAAATAAGTTTCTTTTAGCAATAGAAAAGCTCAAATACTAAATGGGCTTCATGGTCCTAATGAATCAAGCCCATGTACCATGCACTTAATGATTTGGTGCTGACAAGACCAATATTGCTAGTTAGTCATACTTTTGGAAGCGAAAAACTATAAAGCTTTTTATTGCCCAAAAAAATCCCATGAGTAGCTTCAAAGCACATCAGCATTCTAGCGAGTGCTTCCAAATGGGCTCGATAGTTTTAAGTCTTCAAGCGAGCTCCTCCAGTCAAGCTCACTCACATTTTCAAAGTTCTTATTCCAAGATTGCCTAGACCGATTGAACCTTCCCACTAAGCTCATTGGCAACTATCTGGCTACACCAATGAACACGATGGGGCAGTTCTTCGAGGCAGATGGAAAACAACTTCAGTCAGTCGACATATATATCACCATTCACTAATAAAATGACAAGCCTAAACAGTCTTATCATTAACAAGTATGCTCAAACTTTATTTACAAAAGCGAAAGTCTCTTACACTACTGCATTTGATTAGTCTACTTTATACTTTTCTGCTCAGTACCATTAACTAAACATCGTTCAACAACTTCAGTTTTGCAAAAGCGATAATCTCTATTACAATGATCAAAACTTAGTCGTGAATGAAAAACTAGTCCAATTTATCATTAAGCAAAATTACATGTGTTTGTGGAGCCAAACTAAAATGTAGAGGAATGGTAACTTAACATAAATTTTAAAATGCAATATGATTATTTATATGCCCTTTTGTAAGTATTATGTTTTACGCATTTAATTTTTCCTTCTTTGAGGTGCATTCATGATTTTTCACCTTCGAAGAATATTAATTTTTGACACGCTGTAAATATCCAAATTTTATAGGACTTTTAGTACAGGAAGTCAAATTATTATCTTTTAATCAAGGTGGATTTTTGAGTTCCATTTCTACAAACACTCTTACCCAAATAGACTCCGCAAGCAGAGTTATGTGCGGAGTTCAATGAAATCACATCACTTGAAGGTGATAGAAAAAAAAAAATCGATCCGATAAAATATGAGAAATTTCGTATTATTCAAATATTATTGTATGTTATTCAGGTGTTATTGTGTTCTTAGAATATTTTCTATGTTATAATACCACAATCACATATAAATAACACTTGAATAACATACAATAACACCTGAATGACACGTGAGGAATATTCTCTTGCTTTACCGAACATATATATTTTTTTTTATTCACCGTCAGGTGGCTTGATTTCATTAGACTCCGCGAAGTCCTCATGCAATATTTTCTCCTTATCCTCTCAATTTTCACAAAAAAAGGCAGATTAGCCAATTTCTCTATAATTATATATCTAATATATAAAATTTAGAATTTGCATTCATATCATTGGAATCTTTCATTAGCACATAAAAACACATTTTTTTTATGCATAAATAAGTTTTCATGTATCAAGCATGTAAAAATTAAACTTTAGAGTGGTATATCTGTAAATTTCCAAATAAAAAAAAATCATTGCTAACTATATAATTTAAATTATTTAAGTTTCGTAATTAGCCTCCTAATTAACTTTACATGGAATGAATTGCAACTAATTATGAAGAATTTTATTAATAATTTTTAAATGAGATATTAGCACGTTCCCAAAAAAATGAGCGTTGAAGTCAGCTGTTGGGAAGACCAGCCAAACAAATACTTCCATTAAAATAAATAAATAAATAAATAAATAACATAGCGAGCAAAATTACTGTTTGTTTTTATAGAATTTCATGGAATTATTAATNGTTCTCATGTATCAAGCATGTAAAAATTAAACTTTAGAGTGGTATATCTGTAAATTTCCAAATAAAAAAAAAATCATTGCTAACTATATAATTTAAATTATTTAAGATTCGTAATTAGCCTCCTAATTAACTTTACATGGAATGAATTGCACCTAATTATGAAGAATTTTATTAATAATTTTTAAATGAGATATTTGCACGTTCCCAAAAATGAGCGTTGAAGTCAGCTGTTGGGAAGACCAGCCAAACAATTACTTCCATTAAAATAAATAAATAAATAAATAAATAACATAGCGAGCAAAATTACTGTTTATTTTAATAGAATTTCGTGGAATTATTAATTTATTATATTATTTATTAGGGCCATTTACATACATACCATCCAATTCATCTGAATTTAGGNAAATCCAAACCCATTAAAACCCATTCAAATTGATCACCAAATCAACTTTAAAACAACTTTCATCCTTCATGAGAATTGTTCATCATGATTTTTTACACCAACAAAAATAATCAATTTGAGCTTAGCCCATGAGTAGCTCAAGTTTGACCCAAACTTAGCCCAATATGCTTAAAATGGGTCAAAAATCAAAAATCCTAGCCCAAGTTTGACCCAAACTTAGCCCAACATGCTTAAAATGGGTCAAAAATAAAAAATCCATTGTTCATAATGATGTTCTTCACCAACCACAACAATCGATTTGAGCTTAGCCCATGGCTAGCCTAATTTTGACCCAAACTTAGCCCAACATGCTTAAAATGGGTCAAAAATAAAAAAATGAATTGATTAACCAATTGACCTCAAAATGACTTTCACCCTTCATGAAAGTTGTTCCTCATGATCTCTTGATTAACCAATTGACCTCAAAATGACTTTCACCCTTCATGAAAGTTGTTCCTCATGATCTTAACCAATTGACCTCAAAATGACTTTCACCCTTCATGAAAGTTGTTCCTTATGATCTCCTACATAACCAATTGACCTCAAAATGACTTTCACCCTTCATGAAAGTTGTTCCTCATGATCCTCTACTCTACCAATTGACCTCAAAATGACTTTCACCTTTCATGAAAGTTGTTCCTCATGATCTCCTACACCAAATGGCATATTTAATTAGGCCAATTGACATGCCTAACCTAGCTCAAACACAAGATTTGGCCATATGCACCTTTTTGGAACTATGACCAAACACAAACCAATTGAGCTTGGTATGATCAAATGAGCCTTGCCATGACTCACCTTAGACCCTAGGGTTGAGTTCCAAGCCAGTCATTAACCCATGGTTAACCTNTTTAACCAGGAATCCTAAATTTCTTCAATTTGTTAAAGGAAAAAATAGTCAATGCTCCTATTGTTATCTCACTTGATTGGAAAAAAACATTTGAATTAATGTGTGATGCGAGTGATTATGTTGTTGGGGCTGTGTTAGGGCAAAAATATGATAAGATTTTTAAAGTTACATACTATGTCAATAAACTATTAATGAAGATCAAATTAATTATACTACTAATGAATAGGAGTTATTGGCCATAGTATATATATTTGATAAATTTAGATCATATCTTATTGGAGCAAAATGTATTGTGTACACTGATCATTTTGTTATGTGATATATGATGCTGAAAAAGGATGCAAAACCAAGGTTAGTTAGATGGGTCCTTCTGATGTAGAAGTTTGACTTTGAAGTCATAGATAAAAAGAGATTTGATAATCAAATTGTTGATAATTTATCAAGGCTTGAACAAGAAAATTATGTTAATTTTGATGATGAGATAAATGAAAAATTTCCTGATGAACAGCTATACNTGATAATCAAATTGTTGATAATTTATCAAGGCTTGAACAAGAAAATTATGTTAATTTTGATGATGAGATAAACAAAAATTTTCCTAATGAACAGCTATACACTATTTCTGAGTGGTGTGTTTTGTGGTATGCTAATATAGTTAAATATATAGTTTATGATATTTTACCCTACGGATTAACATACCACCAAAAGAAAAAGTTCATTCAAGATGCAAAATTTTACTTCTGGGATGACCCATATTTATATAAGAAATGTAAGGATCAAGTTATCTNATGATATTTTACCCTACGGATTAACATACCACCAAAAGAAAAAGTTCATTCAAGATGCAAAATTTTACTTCTAGGATGACCCATATTTATATAAGAAATGTAAGGATCAAGTTATCCGAAGATGTGTACCATTTGAAGAAACCCTATAAATTATTCAAAAATATAATGAATCTGATTTTGGGAGACATTTTAAAGTGAATAAAACTACATTTAAAATTTTACAATCTAAATTTTATTGACTTACTTTATTTAGGGATGTTAATATTTATGTAAAAACATGTGATAGATGTCAGAGAGTAGGTAATATTTCTAAAAGGAATGAAATGCCCCTAAATTTTACTTTAGAAGTTGAATTTTTTGATGTATGCGGTTTGAATTTTATGCGACCATTTGTACCATCTTTCGGNTGTTAATATTTATGTAAAAACATGTGATAGATGTCAGAGAGTAGGTAATATTTCTAAAAGGAATGAAATGCCACTAAATTTTACTTTAGAAGTTGAACTTTTTGATATATGCGGTTTGAATTTTATGCGACCATTTGTACCATCTTTCGAAAATTTGTATATTTTAATAGTTGTGAATTATGCTTCTAAATAGATTGAAGTGATTTATTTACCCCACTGTGTTTCTCAAAGTGTTGCAAAAATTTTAAAGAAAAATATTTTTACTAGATTTGGAATATCGAGAGTGAACATTACGGATGTAGGAAGTCATTTTAAAAATAAAGGAATTGAATAATTAACTGAAAAATATGGAATTAAACATCGAATTGCCACAATGTATCATCCTCAGACCAGTGGTCTGGTTGAAGCATCCAATCATGAAATTAAAATAATATTAGAAANTTACGGATGTAGGAAGTCATTTTAAAAATAAAGGAATTGAATAATTAACTGAAAAATATGGAATTAAACATCAAATTGCCACAATGTATCATCCTCAGACCAGTGGTCTAGTTGAAGCGTCCAATCATGAAATTAAAATAATATTAGAACATAATTTAAATCCTAATAGAAAAGATTGGTCTGCTAGACTTGATAATGCATTATGAGCCTATAGGACTTCTTCTAAAACTTCTATAGGAATGTCACCATATAAGCTCATATTTGGAAAGACTTGTTACTTACCAGTTGAACTGAAGCATAAAACTTATTGGGCTGTAAAAAAATTAATTATAATTTGAAGGATGCTGGTGAGAAATGATTATTGCAATTAAATGAGCTTGAGGAAGTTAGAAATGAATCGTATGAGAATGCAAAATATTATAATAAAAAGATGAAAGTTTGGCATGATCAAAAGATTTTGAGCATGAACAAGAAGTTTTAATATATAATACTAGATTTAAATTAATTTTCGGAAAACTTAAGTCTAGGTGGTCGGGGTCATTTGTTGTAGTAAAAGCATATTGATATGGTGTTATGGATATTAAAGATCCAAAAATTGAAAGAACATTTAAAGTAAATGGACAAAGATTGAAGCCTTACATAAGTGGAAATATGACTATATTTGATGAAGTCTTGATGTTGGATGAACCATGAGTAAACATTAGATACGTCAGACTGACGACGTTAAACCAAACGCTTTATGAGATNTATTAAAGATCCAAAAATTGAAAGAACATTTAAAGTAAATGGACAAAGATTGAAGCCTTACATAAGTGGAAACATGACTATATTTGATGAAGTCTTGATGTTGGATGAACCATGAGTAAACATTAGATACGTCAGGCTGACGACGTTAAACCAAACGCTTCATGAGAGACAACTCATGGTTATCTGTGTGGATTGATTATTATTGTTTATTGTTTTTATGTTGATTGTATTAAGTTATAATAAGAACTACATGATAAGAGGAGACTATAAGTACTTATTTATTAATCAAGTTGAGGTTGAAACATATTAATTAGACCTAAGGCGAAGTAGTGCTTATTTGAGCACTGTCACCTAGTCGCCGAAAACTGGCACCTAAGTGCTAGTTTACGATAAGTCTGGCGCCTAAGCGAAGAAAATGACCCCTATGGGCCACATATCAAAAAACTACCCCATTGTAGTTTGAATCGCCCCATTGTAGTTTAAACCCACTTATTCCCTTTAAAACCTACATTAACTTGTATGAGGTTTTCTTCTTTACAATTCTAATCATTTGAGAGGAAAAGAAGAGTGCAAGAATCAACTCCCTTGAGATGATGGCATTAAGAACTATGGAGAGAAAAAAACAATGGAGATTTTGATAGAAAGAAATTCATCAACAAAAATGCCCAAACTTACTATAATGGATTTCTTACGGTTAGCATTGAAGGTATTGCAGAAAAGATCAAGAGGATTTAAGAGGAAATGACAAGTATTTAGACCAAAATTAGCAACTTCTCTGGTCAATTTGACCATCTGGACCGGCAAATGAAGCTTCAATTTGATCATTTTGCAAATTTTCAGGAGGCACTAATATGGTACCAAAAGAACAATTGGATCAAAGTTAAGTCTGCAGAAGAATTTCCTCACTTTCCATTTTATGACATGTGTTTGAATCACCAGCCGATGAATGTGAATGTAGAGGAAGATAGCGTTAATGATTATGAGTAGTGAGTGTTATGTGTTGAAATATGATATTTAGGTGTGTTTGATTTAGTGTCAAACTCTGATCTATAGGTGTTAGTGTGTCTGTATGTTAATAAGTTTCTGTGTTTATTTATCTATATTTACTTATTTGATTATGCATGATTGATGTTTGTTGGTTTGTATCAAATTATTGTATAAGTTTATGTGTTTAACTTATGTTTGTGAGTTTGATATTTGGTGTTAGTGTGCTTGAATTGGTTGGATTGTTCATATTTAGGAATTGTGTGAGTGTGCAAATGAAAGTTAAGGGAAGTTCAAAAGAAGTTAGAATTATCAAAATGATGTTGAATTAAGTAAATTAGGGTTCAGAGGCCTTAGGTTTGCTATGTTTTTATTTAAAAAATCAAAATTTACAAAAATGTGGCACTGGCGCCTAGACGCCAAAACCTAACGTCTAAGCACCAGACAACCCGAGAACAGGGCGCCTAAGCACCAAAATTTAGCGCGTAGAGGCTGAACCGGTTGAACAACCATTTTATCGTGAAAACCGCCGGTTCACACCATTTTCACAGCAGGAATCATCTTCTTCCTCCCTAACCCATCACAAGAGGTCCCTAGGGCTTCATATAGATCACAATTTTGGAATTTTTAGGACTAAAATATTCCATATTTCTTCTTCTTTAGGTAAGATCTACACTTTGTCATCAAAATTTTCTCATTTCACCATGGATTTCTTCCACATTATGAAAATTCTGAAAAATCAGGATTTTTTGAGAAAATTAGTAGAAAATCCATGGAAAAGAGCTTCTTAGTTTGAAAAAGGCATGTAGGAGCTTCTAGAATATGTATTTGGAATTTATTTGGATTTTCATTCAATTTTGTTAGATTTCACATGGTTTCCAAAACCAAGAGGGGGAAAGGAAAGGAAAATTTTGATCACAAGAGATTCGTTAGCCTCAAAGCACAGAATTGTTATAATGATGTTCTCATGATGAAGAAGTTGATTGCAGAATGAAGCTTTGTCGGACCGGGAGGAGCTTTGGAAAATTTGATAGAGGCATGACACTAGGAAATTTTATGCTATTTTACTAATATAACAGTTATTTTAGTGGTGCATGAATTTTATGCTAACCTCCCCAAAATTTCTTATGAATCTATAATAGCCAGAGAGAAACATTTCTACTTCACTTTTGAAGTGTATCAACTGTTTATAATTGTTGTTGGATGTTTCTAACTATTATTATTCTGATTTTAATCCTACTGAGTTGGAACTCAATGAGATTATAACATTTTTAGCTGATAGAAGGGCAGCTTGGAAGATAAAAAATGAGCACAAGGTAAATTTTTCTTCTTCTCAGTTGAATGCACAATCAAAGGTCTGACACTGTTTCATCTCCGCTCGCCTTCTTCCTACAAACCAGTTAAGTGACTAGGGAGAGATACTTTAAACTTTTGCATTCAGAGGATGAAACCTATAGACATTGGCTCTCTTATTTACAAGAATATTATCACTTCTTTGAAAGAAGGAACTATAGGAGGCCTCAGATACCCTTTCCTCATTTTTAATTTATGCTAACAATCAGAAGTAAGTTATGAGAAATGAGAAGAGCTATTGCAGCCACTAAAGCCCATTGGATAGACTAATGTGGAACTATATGGATTACATGCTATACGAAGAACTGGAGCTAGCTCTTCTGATATTCCTTCTACTTCTAGGGCTTCTACCTCCCATACTTCTTCTCTTCCTGCTATTAATTTAGATACCGTGGTTGATCGGGTGCAGAAATTACAAGATGATATATCATTCAAACATTGTAAAGTAAAGGACATTGATGATCATTTGAAACACTTCGATTTTTATCTCAAATGGAAGGGGGATTACAAGGAAGATTTATATACCTCTCTTGTAAACTTTCTCAGAGGAGATAAAACTGCGGAGCTTCCTTCTTATCTATAGTATATGAGGTTTGAGCATCGTAGTCCTATGCAAGAATAAGATGAGGAGGAGGAGGAGGATGAGTAATAGCTTGATTATTAGTCTGGATGTACTTAGTTTTCCTTACTGCTTATTTGGTATTATCATTGTACTAAATTTTATTTATTTTTTACTACTATTTTATTGATTCTGAACTTTTAGTTGTTATTGCACTACTAACTACTTTTTGCTCCAGATCATGTACAATATTGCCTGTGTGTTATATTAGGCCTTTTACTTTGAAATTTTCATTTTATACATGTTGATTTGAGATTTACTATTATTAAGCACTTGTCTTTACTACTTATTCCTACATGATTTTCATGTTTAGAACTCTGATTGATAATAATTCTGTTAAATTTTTCTCTCTTCACATTTATTTTGTACTAAAATGTTTAAATCTGTTTAAAAATTTAAGTTTAGGGGAGAGAAAAACTTTAAAAAACTAAGCTTTATTTGTCGTTAATCGACTATATTTAAAATTTTTTTTAAATAACCTATGTTATGTGTTGTTATCTTCAAAGAAATATATTTTTTTATTCTATGAATGTTATAGTTGACTCAAGTTAAAACTTTTGGTAATAAGGAGTAGTTCTAGAGTTAAGGTATTTGGTATAAAAGAAGAGGAATATGCTTTTCCTATTTATAGTAGGAAAAGTTAAATTTTTTAAACACTGGGAATCTTAGATTTACACTTAAAAAAGAATAGAGACTCCATGAAAAATCATTTTTAAACTAATACACATTATAAAGTAACGAATTATGATAAGTTTTTAACTTTAAGAGGAGAACAGTGAAATTCAAAATCATTAAAGGCTATCTAGATACAATAATCCTCACATAAAAAAAAGAGTAAGGATTGAAAAGATCCTAAAAGAAAAGAAAAAGAAAAGAAAAAGAAAGAGTAAAAAGAAAATATGCGAGGAAAACTTGAGATGTCTAATTAAAAATTGACATCACTTGAATCATCTTAAGAGAAGAAATATAGTCACAATTCTGAGCTTATTATCAATTCTAAAGGTATTAGTCAAATTTTTACTAGTAGAGTTCTCATAAAATTCTATCTTTTAATTCTTCTAGGATTCCTAAGTATGACAAATTACAATTATTTTTGAAATAAATAGAAAATCAAAATTCTTAACTTAATTACTAGATACTCTTATAACCTAGTTCTAAACTGAGTTATTGAAGTTTTTTTCTAAAGTTTCACTATCATATTTATGGGGAAAAATTATAGGAATCTTTAATGAAACCCACTGCCATAAATTAAAGTGTTTATTTTATAATATAAAAGAGTTACTTGGGGATAAGTAACGATTAAGTTTGGGGGAATTGAAATGCCTAAAGATGTGCTACTTTTATTTATACATTTTATTCTCATTTTTAATGATATTGGACTTTGATGGAAATTATTTTACTTATTTATTATTACAGGTACAAGAGATAGAGTTTTGAAAAAAAAGAGCGAAAATGAAGAGCAAAGGAGCACAAAGTGAATTGACGCCTATGCGCTAGACCCCGTACGTAGAAACAGAGATCCAAACACCATGGCACCAGGAGCTGACACATAGGTGCCATGGAATTATATTGGGCTTCCAGAAGGTTGGCGCCTAGGGGCCACAGTTGCGCGCTTANTTCTTTCCTGCTAAATCTAATTGATTTGAAAATCATGTGGTCTCCTACTTTATTATTTTAGGAGTATATTTTATTTATATTTTGTTGGTGAAGGCATGTGAATGGAATGAATATTTAGATTATATTAATTATAAAAGGCTCATGTATAATAAAAATATTAAAATAAAATTACTTTTAATCATATATTAGATGATTTTTTTATAAAACATAAAAAAAATAAAATCATAAGGCTTGGCCTGGTAAGATGTCTTGATATTGTTCGTGTTAATGATGTAATAAAATTGAGTGCAAGGATAGTCTACAATCGAGATAATAAAGTTTTGGGTGGCATATGAGGGCATGCTAGAAGGTTAGGAGTATACTAATTATGGGTGAATAGGACTTATTCTAAGAGAGGTTTTTGTGGGGGGTGTTAAAGGGTCGAAAAGATGTCAAGGATGAATGAAATTTTTCGCTGAAAGTCAAGTGGCGCATAATGTAACTGTGTTGTGCATAAGGATATGTTGAAATGGTGGAGAGCAATCTGGATGACCCTCCATATAGAGGTGGAGATGGGACAACTTGAAGGTGACAAGTGAGGCAATGCAGAAGGTAGCGAGAGTAACAAAAAAATAATTAGGATGACTCTCTTCTGAGAGTAGGGAAAACACAATCTAAAGAAAATGGATTAGGGGTTGCAAACAAGTTATAATGGTAATTAAGCAAATGTAGGATGATCCTACTTTGAGGGGTGAATATGGTATAACCTGAAGATGGCGAGCAAATAGATGTAGGAAGGTTGTGGAGAAAGCACTAGTATATTTCTCTTTTAGAAGAATATAATACATGATCATAAGGCTAAATACGAAGTATTTAAGATTCATTTGATGTGTTCAAGCAGGGTTGTGCATTTAAATCCCTTTTGAGGTGGATGTGTATTCAAATTCATTCAATGAGGTTAGATCATAATATATAGTTTTTCCTCTAATGTATTGGTGATGTACATCAACCATAATATATGAATGAGAGTGATAGAAATCGATTTCTTTAAGTTGAGTAAAATGACTCTTTTCACTTAGAATATTCTAACTGCTTTGAATATGGCTCTTCATCTCTTTTATTTATAGCTAATGGCATCTTTAGGATGAAGTTGTCATTTCAGTTCTTTTTCCTCCTTATAAGGCTAAAGTTAAAAAGAAACTGGTTATGAGAACATGAGATATATGTGATCCTAATGACTTTTTTGTTGTGAATTCCTTTTAATCATTTGTATGAGAATATGCTTATTATGTATATAAGAATATTTATGAC
>JXCR01010949.1:27755-44727 GCA_002079205.1 Phalaenopsis hybrid cultivar | reverse complement strand
CCCAAAGGAGTATTTAAGAGAACCTGAAAAAGGTTCCATAAACATGATTTCAACTGAGTCAATCCCCCTGATTGATCCATATGTCGGAACGAGGATGGAGTACAACTTGGGATGAACTCAAGAGGGTCCTTAATCAAATACAGGATTCATCAAAACAAGCTTCTACAAATACCAACAACTTGGGATGAACTCAAGAAGGTCCTCAATTGAATACAGGATTCATCGAAACAAGCTTCTACAAACACCGAAGAAGGATGGAATGAGGTATGGAGCAGATCATCCAAGAAGATACTGAACAAGCTACAGTCTGCATCAAAACAAGCCTCCATTCAGAGTTTGCAGCATACCGAGCCCGAGATGAAGATTTCACAAGAAAATCCGCTATCGTCCAGGACATAGAACAAGAAAAAGAAAAGCATCATTGCCAAGATTGATAGCATGGGGGGTAGGATAGGGGCTGCCTCTACTAGATTGGTTGTGTCGAATTTGGGAAAGAAAGTCCTCGAACCTTTGACTTTGTATGATTATCTTTTTGTCCCTCCGGGGTCTTATGAATATAATGGTTGTGATTTAGGCTTGTATGATTATCTTTTTGTCCCTCCGGGGTCTTATGAATATAATGGTTGTGATTTCGGATATTTTTTGACTATTTCTGGTAATAATTTTTGTCCCTCCGGGGTCTTATGAATATAATGGTTGTGATTTCGGCTACATTTTGACTATTTTCCGTGGTCTTATGAATATAATGGTTGTGATTTCAGCTATGTTTTGACTATTTCTGGTAATAACGTGACTGAATATAACCAAGCTAGTTGCTATCTTGATCCCCAAAATGATCCTCAAATCGTACTTGAGTTTGATGAACTTATTGTCAAGTCTAAAGAAGACATCAACGATATCGCTTACGACAACACCGATAACGAACAGCCAACTCTCGAGTGTCATGGTGCACCGCTCGCCATCAACTTAGATCTCTTCGACAAAGAGGAAAAGACACCGAAAGATTCAACAATGATATCTTAAGAAGAAGAAATCACATAAGTCAACTTAAGGAGCGGAAAGGTGTTACCACCAAGAACAGCTCCAATAGACAAAGGAAAACAGATAATGACATGAGAAGAGATACCCCCACCTCCGCCAATGGAAGAACCACATAATCAAGACAAAATCAGAGGAGCATACAAAGTAGACTACAACGTGCTAGCTCATCTTAGGAAGTTGCCTGCATAATTAAGCATCTACGATGCTCTGATCCTGTCAAAGGAGATGAGAGAATCTCTGGTTACAGCTTTGATAGATCCAAAAATTTGCTTATCTCAGTTGGATAGCACATTCTCAGATGAAGTTTGCTCGTTGAGAGAACAGTCAGGGGTTACCTTCACAGATGAAGACTTGCTGCTCAGTACCGCGACCACAACCGTCTGCTCTACATCTCCGTCAACATTGACAGATTTGTGTTATCCAGAGTTTTAGTGGATCTTAGAGCATCTCTTAACTTGATGAGTCTACGAACATTAGCATATTTGGACTTCGACATTCAGGAGCTCATCCCTGATAAGATGATGTTAAGAGGATTCAACCAAAAGGGAGAAAGAGCCATTTAAATCATCCCTGATAAGATGATGTGAAGAGGATTCAACCAAAAGGGAGAAAGAGCCCTTGGACCAATTTCATTACTTATGAAGGTTGGAGAACTTGTAACAACCGTTAAATTTCATATCATCGACAATTTCATTACTTATGAAGGTTGGAGAACTTGTAACAACCGTTAAATTTCATATCATCAATGCAGAGACCTCTTTTAACACTCTATTTGGTCGATCGTGGATTCATGAGCATAATATGATTCCATCATCCCTACACCAGTGCATTAAATACCGAAAAGATGGTCAAGAAAATTGCAACAAGGGATATCTACAACCATTTTTAGTGCATGAAGTTGGTATCCATGAAGATGCTGCCTACTACTCGCCTCCAAAGAAGACTGTCTTCTTGCGTGAAATTTTGACAAACAAAGCTAAAAATTCAGAAGGATCGCAAAAAATAGGCCATACAACTCCGCTTCAACAACCTTCTACCACTCCCCTACAACGAGTTGGTGGAGGTTCTTCTAGTTCGCGCACCCGAGGTCGAGGCCGGGGACGTGGACGAGGAAGGATCAATTTAATTGTTGAACGGACTAAACCAGCTATCAACATTGGTGATGAAGACAGTTCTGAAGATGAAATAATGATGACAAAATAGAAGAAACTTCAGTACGAGATATCCCTAGAAGATACAGAGAGGAATGAATATGAAACAGTGTATGATCGGATAAACCATTATGTGGATACTATGACCCTCACTCCGAATCTCCCTAAAAAAGTAGAGAGTTTAGAGGTCAAGNATAAAATTAGGTGGCCCTATGGTTGAAGTTCTTTAAATTTTATAGAGGGCATATTAAAGTTAATTAGAGCGATACCGGTTAGGATCCTACAGTTCCCTCGTTCCGGCATCACTATTTTCTGAGGGCATATTAAAGTTGATTTGAGCGACACCGGTTAGGATCCTACGGTTCCCTCGTTCCGGCATCACTATTTTTATTTGGATTCACTTAGTCCAAATGAACTTACTAAACCCAACTTAATGAGTTCCATAATTTCATTTAAACCGTGTGAAGCCTCGTTAGCAACCGTAGGTTACCTCCTCTGAGGGATTCCTGATCATCCGATTAAGACATCTTAATTTAGTTGAAGTTGTGGTTGTATGTGATGTTTGTGATTACATTTTGAGTTTTTTATATTTTGAATGTTGTGGCGGTGAATTTTATCTTAGTTGATTTTTAATTTTAGTTTTAAGTTATGGTTATGGTTAACATGCCAGTTTATGTAGGTAAATTCAAGCATGAAACATGTAAGGAAGAGGCAAAAGAAAAACGGTACTATAAACTGTAAAAGCGTACCTGACGAGCNTACTGAAAACTGTTTAAATGTCTTTGAGTTATTAAAGAAAAAATTAATCACAGCCCCTATTATAGTTTCACCAAACTGGGAGAAACCACTTGAACTAATATGTGATGCTAGTGATTATGCTATTGGAGCTGTTCTTAGACAAAGGTATGAAAAGATTTTTAAAGTCAAAATTAATCACAAGCCCTATTATAGTTTCACCTAACTGGGAGAAACCATTTGAACTGATGTAAGATGCTATGATTATGCTATTGGAGCTTTCTTGGACAAAGGTATGAAAAGATTTTTAAGGTTATATACTATGCTAGTAAAACTCTTAATGTTGCAGAAATTAAGTATACTGTTACTAAATAAGAGTTACTGGCCATTGTGAATGCTTTAGAGAAATTTAGATCTTATTCAATTGGGACTAAATTTGTTGTGCCCACTGATCACTCTGCTAATAAAAATCTGTTAGATCTTATTTAATTGGAGCTAAATGTGTTGTGCATAATGATCACTCTGTTATTAAATATTTGATGCGGATGTCAAACCAAGGTTAATTAGATGGATACTTTTGATGCAAGAATTTGATCTTGTGGTTATCGATAGAAAGGGAACTGATAATCAAATTGCTGATCATCTGTCGAGATTAGAAAACCATGAATTATCTGACACCGATAATGAAATTACAGACAGTTTCCCTAATGAACAACTTTATAACATTAATGAGTGGAAAATACCATGGTATGCTGATATTATTAATTATATTGTTAGTGATATTTTGCCACCTATGCTGACATTGCAACAACAAAGAAAATTTATACATGATGCGAAAGCATATTTTTGGGATGAACATTATTTATATAAACAATGTAAGGATCTTATTATGAGAAGATGTGTACCTTATGAAGAAACTGAACTAATCATTTAGAAATGTCATGATTCTGAATTTAGAGGACATTTTGGGATTGATAAAATAGCTTATAAAATTTAACAAGCTGGATTTTATTGGCCTACTATCTTTAGAGATGTTAATAGATACATAAAAAGTTGTGATCCATGTTAACGAGTAGGAAATATATCTAGAAGAAATGAGATGCCTCTGAATTTCATGTTAGAAGTTGAGATCTTTGATGTTTGGGGATTAGATTTCATGAAACCATTTATTCGTTCATTTAGGAACTTATACATATTAATTGCAGTAGACTACGCTTCAAAGTGGATTGAAGCATAAGCTTTACCTCGTTGTGACGCTAAAAGTGTTTCAAGATTTTTAATGAAAAAAATATTTTCATTAGATACGGAATGCCGAGAATGATAATCACTGACGGAGGATCCCATTTTAGGAATAAATACATTCAGAGATTGTCAGAAAAGCTTAATATTATTCATAAAATCTCTACTGCCTGTCACCCTCAAACCAGTGGGTTAGCTGAAGTTTCTATAGAGAGATTAAACTAATACTTGAGAAGACTATAAACCCTAATAGAGTATATTAGTCCACTAGACTGGACACCGCATTATGGGCTTACAGGACTGCTTATAAAACTCCTATTGGAATGACTCCTTACAGACTGATTTTTTAGAAGACTTGTTACTTACCAGTAAAATTAGAGCATAAAGCATATTGGGCGATTAAGAAATTCAATTATAATTTGAAAGATGCTGGTAAGAAGAGATTGTTATAATTGAATGAATTGGAAGAACTAAGAAATGAACCTTATGATAACGACATAATTTTGTTAATGTTGGGCGATTAAAGAATTCAATTATAATTTGAAAGATGTGGTAAGAAGAGATTGTTATAATTAAATTAATTGGAATAATTAAGAAATGAATCTTATGATAACGACTGAATTTATAAGGAAATTAAATGAATTGGAAGAATTAAGAAATGAATCTTATGATAATGACATAATTTATAAGGAAAAGCATGATTGGAAGATTAACTAGAAGAACTTTGAACCAGGACAAGAAGTTTTGCTTTACAATACAATGTTAAAGTTATTCCCTGGGAAATTGAAGTCTCGTTGGTTAGGACCCATTATTGTGACTCAAG
This sequence comes from Phalaenopsis hybrid cultivar, assembly GCA_002079205.1. Lineage (NCBI taxonomy): Eukaryota > Viridiplantae > Streptophyta > Magnoliopsida > Asparagales > Orchidaceae > Phalaenopsis > Phalaenopsis hybrid cultivar. The sequence continues at coordinate 39,738 of JXCR01010949.1, read as the reverse complement.
TTTATACTTACGGAGCTGTTGAAATTGAAGATCAAAAGACTGAAAATAGATTTAAAGTGAATGGACACATATTAAAACAATATTTTGAGGGTAAAAGACCAAATTTTAAAGAGGTTTTAATGATCAGTCAACCTGAATAACACCTAAATAAGTCGGGCTGACGACGTTAAACTAAGTGCTTTATGAGAGGCAACCCACAATTATCTTTATTTTTATTGTGATTACTAGTAGTTTTATTTGAAATTATCATTAGTTTGTGGTAGTATTGAACTCTACTACTCTTATTTACCCTTAAATCATCATAAAAATTTAATTCATAGAGAAAAATTGGAACGCATTTTGACCAGAACGAAACTATGCAATTTTTGCCTTGGGCGCCAACGGTGCCCTCGACGCCACCAACGGTGGGTTTTTACTGAAAGTCCACGCAATTAAGTACTAAAGACTCTTGTCGGCGTTATTTCGGGTTGGTTTGTGGGGTTGCCCGTAAGAAGCTGTCTGTCGCTGGAATCGAAATCCCGTCGCTCGCTTCGGAAGGACGTTGAAGTACAAAATCAAACTGACCACATACTTTTTCATAGCTTAAAATGAAAGAGCACTGTTTGGATCCAGAAGAGAACCTCAGTGACCTCCCAAGCTATCCTAATGTTTGGCTTCAGTTTTAAGGAGAAATATTTAGGTTATTCATCCTGCCAATTTTATTAGTTAGGGTTTATATTTGTGTGAAACAATCACACAAATAGCCTGGAAGATGTGAGGGTTTAGGTCGTGACAAATGACAACCTCAGAATCCTAAGACGAGTTAGGGCTTATATTATATAGCAGGGCTATGCAAAGGCCTAAAGATAAGGTGAGGATTTACGTTGCGTAAGCAAGCGACCTCGAAGCCCTATGGCTTTGTTGTTTAATTCTAAGGAAAAAAGATTGGTTTAGCTGGGGAAGATAGGTTTTGCTGTTGAAGATGGTCGTGCTGCCCACCATGTTAGCTCCAAGATCCCTACTGCGACGAGTTTGAGTTATCTAGTGTGTCAAGTTATAATATAAAATTAGGTGGCCCTATGGTTGAAGTTCTTTAAATTTTATAGAGGGCATATTAAAGTTAATTAGAGCGATACCGGTTAGGATCCTACAGTTCCCTCGTTCCGGCATCACTATTTTCTATTTGATTCACTTAGTCCAAATGAACTTACTAAACCCAACTTAATGAGTTCCATAATTTCATTTAAACTGTGGGAAGCCTTGTTGGCAACCGTAAACTTACTAAACCCAACTTAATGAGTTCCATAATTTCATTTAAATCGTGAGAAGCCTCTACCTCCTCCGAGGGATTCCCGATCATCCGATAGAGACATCTTAATTTAGTTGAAGTTGTGGGATTCACTCAGTCCAAATGAACTTACTAAACCCAACTTAATCAGCTCCATAATTTCATTTAAACCGTGGGAAGCCTCGTTAGCAACCGTAGGTTTCCCTGAGTTCCATAATTTAATTTAAACCGTGGGAAGCCTTGTTAGCAACTGTAGGTTACCTCCTCTAAGGGATTCTATCCGATAGAGACATCTTAATTTAGTTGAAGTTGTGTACTAAACTCAACTTAATGAGTTCCATAATTTCATTTAAACCTTGGGAAGCCTCGTTAGCAACTTATGAAACCCAACTTAATGAGTTCCATAATTTCATTTAAACTGTGGGAAGCCTCGTTAGCAACCAAGGTTACCTCCTCCGAGGGATTCCCGATCATCTGATAGAGACATCTTAATTTAGTTGCAATTTACCCCAACTTAATGAGTTCCATAATTTCATTTAAACCGTGGGAAGCCTCGTTAGCAACCGTAAACTTACTAAACCCAACTTAATGAGTTCCATAATTTCATTTAAATCGTGAGAAGCCTCTACCTCCTCCGAGGGATTCCCGATCATCCGATAGAGACATCTTAATTTAGTTGAAGTTGTGGCCTCCTCCAAGGGATTCCCGATCATCCGATAGAGACATCTTAATTTAGTTGAAGTTGTGGTTGNTTGATGTCTCAATTATCCCTAAGAATAGGGTAATTATCACTTATCATATAATTTGAAAATTATGTGGGTGAAAACCCTTAAAGAGGCGAGTTAGTGTAATTTANTTTTGAGTTGTTTTATATTTTGAATGTTGTGGAGGTGAATTTTATCTTGGTTGATTTTTAATTTTGGTTTTGAGTTATGGTTGTGGTTAACATGCCAGTTTATGTAGGTCAATGCAAGCATGAAACATGTAAGGAAGAGGCAGAAGAAAAACGGTACTACAAACTCTAAAAGCGTACCTGACGAGCCTTCTCGTTCCACCACCTGAAACTTAAAATGCATATTAAGGCGGTTTATGAAGAGCACNATTATGTTTATTTCTCTAATCTTTGTTTAATCAATTTTTGATTTAGCCTAAGTCACCACTAAGCCCTTAAGATCTAGTTGAGTGTGTTAATTAGTTTTGAAAAGGGTTAAGCTTTAAGTGGTCATGATTCATTATTTGGATTTTATTTGAAAATCAAGGTAANTAAGTTTAATAGGCCTCTGAGGTATCCAACAAGTTAAGAGGGGGAATCAGGTCCATGCCTCTCTCTCACCAATTATGCCTCGAGTCCATTTAAACTCATTATGTTGCTTAATGGTTCATCCTGTGAATACCCTTATTAGTTAAGTTTAATAGGAGTGTGAGGTATCCAACAAGCTAAGAGGGGGAAGCAGGTCCATGCCTCTCTCTCACCAACTAGTGAAAAGTCCATTTAAACTTATTATGTTGCTTAATGGTTCATCCTGTAAATACCCTTATTACTCAGTGAGTATTGAGTGAACATTGATGTATTAATTATCCCTAAGTTGCTTAATGGTTCATCCTGTGAATACCCTTATTACTCAGTGAACATTGATGTCTCAATTATTCCTAAGAATAGGGTAATTATCACTTACCATTTAATTTGAAAATTATGTGGGAGAAGACCCTTAAAGAGGAAAGTTAGTGTAATTTGAACACTTAGCCAAATTTTAATCCTAATTGGGCTTAGTAGTGTTTGAGAGATGTTTGATTATGTTTATTTCGCTAATCTTTGTTTAATCAATTTTTGATTTAGCCTAAGTCACCACTAAGCCCTTAAGATATTTCTCTAATCCTCATTTAGTCAATTTTGATTTGGCCTAAGTCACCACTAAGCCCTTAAGGCAATTCTCTAATCCTCATTTAGTCAATTTAGATTTGGCCTAAGTCACCACTAAGCCCTTAAGACCTAAATGAGGTGTCTTAGTTTTGAAAAGGGTTAAGCTTTAAGTGGTCATGATTCATAATTTGGATTTTATTTAAAAATCTAGGTAAGGGTATTAAATTAATTAATTATTGACTTTAAAAGTCATACCCCTAAGTAAGGATCATTTAATTTTAATAAACTTCCAAATTTTAATAATTTAGAAATTTATTGATCTTAATTAAGAAAGTGCAATTGGTTTCTATCAATTGACAGGATCATTTAATTTTAATAAACTTCCAAATTTTAATAATTTAGAAATTTATTAATCTTAATCGGATCATTTAATTTTAATAAACTTTCAAATTTTAATAATTTAGAAATTTATTAATCTTAATTGAGAAAGTGAGATTGCTTTCTACCAATTAAACCCCTTTATGTTTCAAACATCAAATAAATGATTAAGATCAGAGGTTACCCATTTTCCCTCCTTGAATTAGGCCTAAATGTTAATTAAGGCAAAATTTCCAAAATTACACATTTGCCCCTAAGGCTCTAATACTTCATAATTTGTCAAATTCAACTCAAATGACTTTAAAATTTTTATTCTACCTTNTTTATTAATCTTAATTGAGAAAGTGAGATTGGTTTCTACCAATTAAACCCCTTTATGTTTCAAACATCAAATTAATTGATTAAGATCAAAGGTTACCCATTCTCCTCTTTGAATTAGGCCTAAATGTTAATTAAAGCAAGATTTCCAAAATTACACATGTGCCCCTAAGGCTCTAATACTTCATAATTGTCAAATTCAATTCAAATGACGTTAAAATTTTTATCCTACCTTATGCATGGGTCAATTGAGACATCAGAGAAGAAAATGAGACAAAATTTAATTTAATTTATATAATTATTTTAATGTAAAAATAGGATTCTTCAAAGAAAATTCCTAACTTGACCAAGGCAAATTATAATCCCTTGAAATTTTTACTAGCAGTAGACCTAGACCAGAGAAGCCTTTGGATCAAATTTCATAATTGTTTGAATTTTCTTTGATTTTTTAGATTTATTTTAAATTCTGGGCTATTTAATAAAAATAAAAATATTTTAGGTCGTGAAAATTAAATTTTGTATTTTTTAAAAATCTCCCTAAGGTCGGAGAACTCAGAGGAGCNGAGAAAATGTGATTTTTCAAATTTTAATTTAATTTATATAATTATTTTAATGCAAAAATAGGATTTTTCAAACAAAATTGCTAACTTGACCAAGATAAATTATAATCCCTTGAAATTTTTACTGGCAGTAGACCTAGACCAGAGAAGCCTTTGGATCAAATTTCATAATTTTTTAAATTCTCTGTGATTTATTAGATTTATTTTAAATTATGGGCTATTTAATAAAAATAAAAATATTTTAGGTGTGAAAATTAAGTTTTGTATTTTTGAAAAATCTCCCTAAGGTCGGAGAACTAAGAGGAGAAAATTTTATATTTTTTTTATTTTTCTTTGATTTATTGGAATTATTCTAGTGAAAACTCATTTTTAGCCTTTTGAAAATTATTTTTAAGATTTAAAATTCAATATCTTAATTTAGAAAATCAGGAAAAATATTCTAATTANATTATTCTAGTGAAAACTCATTTTTAGCCTTTTGAAAATTATTTTTAAGCTTTAAAATTCAATATCTTTATTTTGAAAATAAGGAAAAATATTCTAATTGTTCCTAGGTGATTAGGAAACAATTTAGAATATTTCCATGAGCTTTATTATTTTTATGATTTTTATGAATTTTTAATTATTTAAATATTTAAAATAGGCTAAAAATCAAAATTTTATTTTAAATATCAATTTATTTTTAGAAAATACCCCTGATCACAGAGAGCTCAAAAAACTAGATTTCATAATTTTTTTGAGTTATATTTTGATTTTTAAAAAATCATTTAAATGTCAAGAGTAGTATTTTATTTTAAAAATCAATTTAAGTTGTCAAATGAACTCAAAACATTTTGAAATTTTTATGATGAGTTCCCTGGATCATGAACCACAGTGGAGATCAAAAATCAAGTCATTTAAATATTTATACTTTCNTTATTTTTATGATTTTTATGAATTTTTAATTATTTAAATATTTAGAATAGGCTAAAAATCAAATTTTTTTTTAAATATTAATTTATTTTTAGAAAATACGCCTGATCACAGAGAACTCAAAAAACTAAATTTCATAATTTTTTTCAGTTATATTTTGATTTTTAAAAAATCATTTAAATCCCAAGAGTAGTATTTTATTTTAAAAATCAATTTAAGTTGTCAAATGAACTCAAAACATTTTGAAATTTTTATGTTGAGTTCCTTGGATCATGAACCACAGTGGAGATCAAAAATCAAGTCATTTAAATGTTTATACTTTCCAAGATTAATTATCTTAGTGATTTAGTATTTAGAAAATTTAAGGATGTTTTAAATGACTTGACCCATAAAAATATTTTCAAAAGTTTCTCTGGTCATGGTAGACCTTCCAAAATTTTCTTGGGATTTAATAACCAATAAGCTAATTTCCATGATTATTTTATGGAAATAATGTGAAATAACTTGAAAAATATGGATCTCTATATAGAAACCTCCTCTGACTTTGAAAAAATCAGAGACTATTCCCCCTTATAGAGGCTACAACATGTCAAAATTTCAAGCCATGGTGATGTGTCAATATGCATGGATTCCAAATAATGTTTAATTAATTAAAAATATTTTATGCATCAAATGGACTTGAAAATTATTTCACATTATTCTCCTCAGTTCACTTAGTAAGAGGGTATTTTTATTTTATTTTTGTGATTTTTCTACACAAAGTTATGTATTTCTAAGTTAAGGGTATTAAAATAAATAAGAAAAAACCCTATTTATCAATTTAAACCTCGCGTGCCACCTCAACCTACAACGGCTTCGAAAGCATGTGTGGCGCGCTCTGGTTGGATGCCGCCATGCACGTAGCTTGCTGACTCGGCCCGCTGTTCACGTCCTGAAGTGCTGTCCGGCGCGATCTCCCCCGTCCATTTGATACACGCTTGATCAAACGGCTCACCGTCATCGTCCTCGATAGAATGATCCTGTGTCCATCCACACTAAAACCTTAAGATCTCAGCCTAGACTCAACCAAATCACTTCGAGTTTGATCCTATGGACTCGTTTAAAGTGAGACGAACACATCCATATAGTTAAGGTGCCATGAAATCAAGCTTAAGTAAATGAAGAATCAAAATAAGCTCGGGAGGAGGAGGAGTTTTACACCTTTGCTCTGAGAAGGGAGGCTTCGATCAGAGGTGCTCGGCATGTTCGTTGGGGTCCAAGAAGGCTAGGGATTGAGTCCCTAGTCTTAGTGTAAAGCCTATATATGAATTCGACCAAGCTCGATTTTAGGTGTTGGTCTAGAGCTATGGTAGAGGCTCTGTGGATGGGGAATTTGATCGGGATTTAGTTTTTTTCACTGTTGTGAAGGTGTGGGTGAAGTTAATTTGAGTTTGGTGGACTGTGGAGGTGTATTGGGTTCTGTCCTTGTTTCCGACAGAGTTTCGAGCTCAAAATTGAGCTCCGACAATGAGAATGTGTAGAAAAATGGTTGGAATGCACTGAGGGGATCTTAGGGAAGCTCTGTGTGAAGTTTGGAGGGGCATCTCTAAGAAAATTTTAGCACACCTCCCATGGCCGTGGGATGGTGGTTTTTATAAAAAATGGCCATGGGGTGGCTCTCAGGGCATAAGTTTGGGTGCATTGTGGTGCTGAGGTGGAGGGCAGAGGAGCTCCATTGTTTGATTTGGATGAGTTGGCCTCTAGGTTTGATTTGGTTGAGGTGCCATGGGGGTGGCTGTTGGTTTTGGGCTTTTTCGGCCACTAGGCTGGCCGGCCGGCCTGGCGGAGGTGGCTAGGAGCTCAGGGAACCTAGAGGAATCCATCACANNGGCTAGGAGCTCAGGGAACCTAGAGGAATCCATCACAACAATTTAATGCAAATGTGTTTGGATTTGGCAAAGATATCTTAAGCATGTGCATTTTTGGAAATAAGATCCCTTAATTTGGGGGATATTTGGTCCATAGATTGATTTAGGTGATTTCATGTTGTTTGGACTGGTCACTAAGTCCAACTAATGGCTGTGGTGGAGTTAATTTGGTGGCTTTAAGGTGGTTAGGTCACATTTAGTGTATGGGTCCAAGTGAGTGCAAATGACAAAAACTTGGGTTTGGGCTAGTTTAACCATGTCAATTGGCCTAAATAATTGTTGCACTTGGTGTATATGATCATAAGGAACAGCTTTGGGGAAGGATGGAAGTGGCTTTGAGTTCAATTGAAAGGTCAATTTGAAGGAATTTTGAACTTTAATCAATTTGGTCATGTTAGGCTCCAATTGAAGGGTCAATTTGAGGGAATTTTGAACTTTAATCAATTTGGTCATGTTGGGCTAAGCTTGGGTCTAGCTTGGGTTAGCCTTGGGATAAGTCCAAATTGATTATTTTATATGGTCAATAGGGACCTCATGAAGAGTTTTCAACATGAATTGGATGCCATTTTGGAGGTTAATACAATCAATTGGGTGAAATTTAGGGACTTAGCCAATTTGGGGCTAAATTTGGGAATTTTGGATTTAGGCCAAAATCAAATGGATTTGAGGCTTTACCAATGCCAATTGATGGTTGATTTTGATTTATAGGAATTTCATAGAGATTTTTCAACATTAATTGAGGCCAATTGACTAGGATATGGTTTCAATTTGGTGAGATTAGGTCATATGGTCAAAATTGGGGTTTTGACCCAAATCAAAATTGGGCTAAAATCATGGACCAATTATGCTTTTATTTGGTTTAGTTTGGTCATATCAAAATTTAATTTGAGTTTAGGATTGGAATTGGGGTCAATTAAGATCAAATTGATGGACATTTGAGTTGGATTTGGGGAAATTTAGGTCCTTAAAGGGCAATTTGGGGATTTTGGTTAATGATGGTTAAATTGGCCAAATTGGGTCATGTGGTAGTCAAGATAAATGAAATTAAGAATATTTGGGATTTATTGGGATTTTTTGGGAATTTTTAGAATTTTTGGGATTTTGAGCCCAAGAGGGGTATTTTGGTAATTTGGGGGTGTTTTAGGGGCAAAAGGCCAAGATGGGTATTTTGGTAGATTTGAGGTACCAACCATCACCAATAAGCCATGGACCAATGGAAACCCCATTTTGGGTCCTCTACATAGTGGTCTTAGCCATAATAGTCATATCATTTTCATCTTCATAAGCTGAGAATCTCTCAGTTGGGTCCAAAGGCTTCCAAGGTAGAAGTAATTTTTCCCGATTTTCATAGGATACTTGGAATTGACTGCAAAGTAATTGGATTACCTGACATTTTCCAGACATAGTGGTCTTTTTCCCAATTCAATCGTCTCAGAATTCACTGTCGATTTAACCTTTAGTTCCGGATAAGACACTGGTGATCTGCGCAGAATCAGGAAATTGGAGAAGGAGGTACAAAATGTTATGAATGCAGTTAATAATATCTCTGATTTTTTCAATCATCTAGACTAGAGAATGAAAGAACATTTTGAGCACTATGGACATATCAATCTAGACTGGAGGATGAAAGAACATTTCTCTCACTCTGGACATTTAGAAGATAGTTTGATACGGTTGATGAGAAAGATGAAATTGATAGAAGAGGATTCTACTGAAGAATTTCCATACCGACCCTTCTATAACCTCTTCATTCATGTGAAATCAATGGTGATCTCAGAGGAGAATCTAGAATTAAATCTGATGAATAGTAGATTTACATTGCTACCTGTCTGTCTATGCGTGTAATTTGATTTGAACTTTACATTTGCTTTGCTTTAAAATTATGCTTTTAGATCTCTGTATAGTTGAGACTGAGCATAGGATGTTTGTTTTGAGTGTTTTGAGTGTTGTGGCTTGGATTGCGATGCTGAATTGATGTATTAATGTTGAGAAAATACCCAACATAGGTGTGTTGTGTAACGTATAATTTTCCCCTTAGAATTTATATATAATTATGATGTTTTGTGTTGTGAAAGTTTATTTGTGATAAGTACATCATTTAATCACTTAAAATTTTGTATATAATGATTGAACGGATGTCGTTGAGGCTTGAAATTGATCGAAATCGCAAAAATTCAGAAATTGAACCAAATCAATATAGCCCATCGACGGCGCCCTCGACGCCGCCGACGACGGACTTTTCCTGAGACTAAGGATATAATTTCAATAGAGCGTGCCAACGGCGTCGAAGACCACTCTGATGGCAAGATCCCAAAAAAACACCTTTAACTGTGATTTTGACCAGTCAACCGCCACTATTCATCATCCCCTTCCTCTGAAAAACATAATTTTTGACCTAGGGCTTGAGAGATCTTGGATTTGGGCACGATTTCAAGGCATTTAGACACCGGATTTGATCATCTCTAGGTAAGAGCTTCACTCCAAACTAAAAATATTTGATTTTCATCATGAATTTCTTCCACATTGAGGAGATCCAAAAAATTTGAGAATGTGAAGAAAATATTGGGAAGAAATTCATGGAACTTAGTTTTGAACTCTTAGAATCACTCTTGGAAGCCATTATTTGCATATTTGAAGTATATTTTAGAATTTTTCTATAATTTTGATTAGATTGAAATGGCTCCATGACAAAAGAGGCGAGTTGAGTTCGACGAGCCTCGCTTCGTTAATGCGATGACTCAATCAAGATTTACTTCAGTGTTTAAGGGAAAGAAATGTATACAAGATCGAGTTTTTGAGAGTCCGGGAGGAGAAATTGAACAAATTATTACCGAGTAGAGGTGGGAAAACTTTTGTTACACCACCAATAAGGTAACTGCAAATTTTGTGAAAGAATTTTATGCCAACGTGTTCTATTCTGAAGACGGAATCATTCAAGTGCGGGGCTTTTCTGTTGAGTTTAATGCCGCCCGCATTAACTCTTTTTACGAAGACCCAGACTCTTATAGCTGCCATTATGAAACCTTCAGTATGATGGAAGACCCCCTGAATGATGTGATCAACTTTCTCATCGATGGGAAAGGAACATGGAAGATAAAGCAACGAGAACGAGTAAATTTTTTTGCTTCCATGCTGATTGCCAAATCTAAAGCGTAGCACTATTTTATTTCCTCTATTCTATTACCGACCTATCACCATAGTGAGGTAACAAGAGATAGAGCTATTCAAAATTTCTGTATCTTTTTAAGAATATATTGACCACGGCAAGGAGTGAAACAAGTGGAGGTCTAGGACATCCTGGCTTCATTTATGCACTTTGCCAACTTACTGGAGTGGAAGCTAGAGGTGATGAGGAATGGGTTTACCCTATGAAACCCATTAGTAAAGCTAATTTGAAGACTTATGAATCCCACAAAAAATGGAGAACTGGGAGTAGGAGTCAAGAACCTTCTACTAGTAGAGATGTCCCCTCTACAAGTTATGACCTTCCTTCTTCTAGCTCCCCTACTCTTACTGATTTAATGAATGAATTGACCTTGCAGCAAAAAAGTATAGAATTAATAAATGAAAGGATTGGAGGTTTAGAATATAGACATGATTATGATATTGAGTATATTTAGAGACATTCAACTTTTGAGATAACTTATTATGAAGCTCGAGCCCGGAACTACAGAGGTGAGCCTGATGTTACTTTTCCTGAGTGCCCCCGATATACTCAGTATCAGCCCAATCTACCAGCTAACCAAGGAGATGAAGACATAGTTTGGGATTTTGATATCAAAATGTAATTGATGTACTTTTACTTTTATGTTTGTAATTTTTGTAATATAAACAAATGTTTGTTTGTACTTTCATTTTTATTTTTATGTTGTAATTGGATAATTTTTAATTATTGTTATAATTATTAGTGTGGTAGTTAAAATTTGCATGTGTAGGATAAAAGATGTTGATTAGTACTTTGTGAATTCTAATGTGATTGATTTTCATTTTTGCATTTTAATTGTAATTGTTTTGTTTAGTATTGTGGATGTGTTAGTGAATTATTGTATTTGTCTAATGTTTAGTTTTGTACTTATTTCAAAATTTCATTACCCATACAAATTCTCTAATGATTTATATGTATAGAAAGCTCCTAATGTTACAGACCAGGTGAAGTAGGAATTTTGCTCTAATGATTTATATGTATAGAAAGCTCCTAATGTTACAGACCAGGTGAAGTAGAAATTTTTAGAAGACTGCAAAAATTTCAGAATGATGAAAATGATATGTGTAGAAAGCTCCTAATGTTATAGACCAGGTGAAGTAGAAATTTTGAGAAGGACTGCAAAAATTTTAGAATAATGAAAATGCATAAAATACTGAGGTATAATTTATATTTAGAAATTTTCTTTCCACCTGTATCATTTTATATTAAAAAATTTAAGTTTGGGGGAGAGAAGAAAAAGATTAACTATTAGATGTTCTCTATTTCAATATTTTCAAAAATTATTAATATGATTTTATGTAGTGAATTTAATTCAGGTAACTATATTTTATAGATATTTAAATATTATGGTAGATTTAAAGGAATATTTTTGTAATGAAAATTAATTTTTTAGATTAAAGATATTTAGTATAAGAGAATAAGGCTATAGTTAACTATTTAAAGTAAAGGAAACTATATTTTGAAGTATTAAGAATCTGGAAATTCATTTGAGAAGAAAAGATTTGGGCTCAATGATGTAAAAGCTATGAAATATTTATAAGGTAAAGGAATGCTTTGAGTTTCAAATTTAGGGAA
>JXCR01010949.1:0-27588 GCA_002079205.1 Phalaenopsis hybrid cultivar | reverse complement strand
ACTTGAGGACAAGCAATAGTTAAGTTTTGGGGATTTTGACCAAAAGAAAATATGTTGAGATTTTCATACCTATTTTATATTATTTTTTATGATATTGCACTTTAAAGAAAGGTATTTTTGATGTTTTATCGCAGGAATGATGAATTAGGGTCATTGGAGCAAAAAGATGCAAAAAGGAGCGAATTTGGAGCGAAAAGGACCAAAATGTGAAGATTTGAACTAGGCACCGACGACGAACCCAACGGTGTCGACGACGAGAATTTCATGAGACTCCAGATTTAATGATTTAGAAAGCCCGCCGACGTCGCCCTTGAGGCTGCAGATGGTGAGATCGGCGGTTATGTCCAACAACGCATTGGATGAGGACAAATTTTGGAGGGATGCTTAGGCAACTCTTGGAAAAACTCATCCACAGCTTTAAAAGAAGATTTTGACCGAAAATAGAGAAGGCCCGGAGAGTTCTGAAGGTTAGAAAGGTTCCATTAGTGTGTAGAGAGTTTACTAGAGTGTCTAATTGTGAGGAATTCTTTGAGAGATTGTAAGAGTGGAGGGAAAGTGATTGATTTCTTCCTCCTTACCACTTCAAAGAAGAATTTTATATGCTATAAAGAAAGGAAGAGATTCAGAAGAACTTCAAGGAGTTTTCTTGGGGAGAAAATTAGAGATAAGTGTTATTTACTTGTTGTAGTTTGTATGACTTCGCTTTTATATATGAATTTTGAGTTTTGTTGTGTCTTCCCCATGAGTTATGAGTAGTTTTGTCTGTCTTTCTCTTTGTCTTGAGATTTGTGAAATGGTGATTCGAATTGGTTGAGGAATAAAAATGTTAAAGAAATTGTGATGATCTTTTCACATTGAAATGGTAATTTGAATTGGTGAAGCCATAAAAATGTTTAATAAATTGTGATGATCTTTTCACTTCAATCTTAATTTACTTTCAATCTGGCCAATTGATTTGTTAAAATATGTTGAGTTTTACAGCTAAAGAGAAGATTACATTCAAGATTCAGGGAGGTCAAAGCTCATGGAAATTTGGTGCAAATAAATAAGGAAATAAAATTATCGGGCGTGGAATTGGAGATTTTATAGTGACAAACTAAAATCCTCATTTCGGTTCTATCATTTGGGTGCTGAAGTGTAGATGTTAGCCCTCAGGCTATGGAAACGTGGGAGCTCTGAAGTGAGAATCGGTATCCTCCCAGCGTAGTCGCAGATTTAGTAAATAAGTGTAGGATTATTCAATGTTATTTATGCCTGGACCAAAGGGTAAAGAATATGTATGCTCCTATTTGGCACAGCACAATTTGAACTGATTCACTTTATCCATTCTCTATAATTTCTTGATAAGAAGAATGATGCTTTCTTATATAATGAATTTCACATTGAAACCTTTATTAGTATAATTAGTAATTTAAGAGTTATTAAAATTTTATATTTATTTCAATTACCTATTAGTGACAGATAAGCAATTTGAATTCCATTGTTGCGATTAAGTGTTACTTTTCAAAAATCTTAGTTCGTAGCTTCTAAAATTACTCCCTGTGGGATCGATATCTAGGACTCCATTAGAGCCCTATATTACTTGAGTGATACGTATACTTGCGTTGATAAGTGTGACTTTACCATTATTGAATATTTTATATATACATCTTTATCGAATCTATAACCATTGTCAAGTTTTTGGTGCTGTTGTTGAGAAATTAATTCTTTTAGCAGCAGTATTAAATACTTATATTTTTAAGCATATATAAAGTCGTTGTCAACCTTGGAAAAATTAGAGGACATAGTCTCTATCACGAGGAACAAATCCTCACAATTTCAAGCTATGGTGAACAAAGTTTAATCATATTGAATTAAAATACTCCAGAGGGTTTTTAATACATTAAAAATTAGGGAAAAAGAAAATAAATTTCATTTTTAGTCCACATTATTCTCCTTTGTTCACTGAGAAAAAGGGTATTTTTATTTTATTTTTATGATTTTTCTAGAGAAAGATATGGATTTTCAAGTTCAGGTATTAAAATAAATTCAAAAAATCCATATTTTTCTTCTTATCCTATGCGGCTCCAACTCAACCTACAGTTGCTCCGAACTCACACGCGGCGCACTCCCATTCATCGATGTCATCCACCTCAGCTGCCATGCGGCCTGCGGTTCATGCACCAAGAGTCTGTCCAACCTGATCTCCTCCATCCATTGGATACATGCACGATCGGATGACATCCGTTCATCGTCCCAAAGTGACCTAACCCGTGAACCGTTCACACTAAAACCTTAAGATCTTTGTCCAGACTCAACCGAATTGCATGGGGTTTGTTTCTAAACCTTTATCTACTCTAGACTAACCTATCCATATGGTTTATACGGTATGAAATATAGTAAATACGTATAATGAATAAAAAAAGGCTCGGATTAGTGTTGAGGTTCAATACCTTTATCTGAGAGGGGAGGCCTTGATCATATGGTTATGTTAGCTTTGATTGGGTCCAAAAAACCTCCAGATGAAGTCCTAGGTCCTAATAAATTGTCTAGGTATGTTTTTGACCAAACTCGACTTCAGGTGTTGGTCTAAAGCTATCCTAGAGGCTATTTTAGAGAGGGTTTTGATGAGGAATCAACTTCTTTCACTGTGGCAATGGTGTGTGCACAATTAATTGAAGTTTTTTTCACTTTGGGGGAGAGCAGAGTTTTGTCCTGGTCTTTGGGCAAATTTCAGTGAAGAAATTGGCTCTAATGGGTGGCTATGAGTGGCATAGAGCAAGGGGATTGCACTTGGGATGGTTTGAAGAGGCTCTAGTGAGATTTTGACAGAGTTTCCCTAAGGTTTCAAGCACAATCTTCCTTGGCCATGGAGAGGTCAATTTCAAGCCATGGTTTCCGAGTGGAGATCAGGGCTGGGAGTTTGGTGATAAAGCATGTTGAGGTGGAGGGAAGAAAGGCTCAAGCATTCAATTAGAGTGAGCGAAATCGGAGGGGTTTAATTTTGGGTTTTGGCCAATGGGGGCACCTTTGGGCTGGCTATTTCCGGCTGCTAAGGTAGTGGCTAGCTAGATTCTGGTCACCTCTGAGCTCAGGGAGGTAAGGGGGTGGCTAATTATGATTAACTCCCAAGGGTAAGCAATGATGTCAAAGATCTTTCATGTTTAGGCAAAATATGGGGTGAAATCTCTTAAATTAAGGGACCATTGGTCAATAGCTCACCTTGGCTGGTATAGGTGGGTCTAGCCTGGTCAATAAGGTGTACTTGGCGGTTGTGGTGTCATCAATTTGGTGGCTTAAGCATGTCTAAGTCAATTTTAGTAAGGGGTTCAATTTGGATCAAAATGGCTAGAAGTTGGGTTTGGGTTAGGCCAGCCATGACATTAAGCCAATATGATTGGTCAATATTATGTAGATGATTGTCATGAGGAGTTTGGAAAAGTTTTGGAGTGATTTTGTTTGATTTAGTGGTTGAATTTGGAGGGTTTTGGGTATTTGGTCAATTTGGGGAAGTTGAGTTAGACTTGGGTTTAGGTTGTGCTAAGGTTGGGCTAAGCCCAAATTGATGTGAAAATGGCCTATAGGAATGTCATGAGGAGTTCTCAACACCTTCTCTGTTTAATTGGCGCTTAAGCACCGGATCTAGCGCTTAGGCGCCAAAACACTTTTGTACAAATTTCACATTTTTGCTCCAAATTTGATTATTTTTCACTCCTTTTAACATTTTTCAACTTTTTACCTATACCTGAAAGAAAAACACACAAATACTTTCCTTTAAAACGCAATATCTCAAAAATAGGTATAAAAATGCGTCTAAAAACAATATATATTTTAGGTGTATCAAAATTCCCCAAACCTAAAATATTACTTATCCTCAAGTGACACTTCAATCTTTAAAAACTAAATAAGAATGATATGTATATGAGTTTCTTTAAGAGTTACTAAAATTTAGATTTAGAAATATAGAGTCCAATTTAGAAAAAATAATCAGTAAATGAGACAAACTTAAATTTTTAGAAATTTTTAATGTTAAGAAATATGAAAATATGTGTTCCTATATAATTCAAAAATATTGTAGATTTTCCAAATTTAGAATTTAGTTCTTTTATTATCTCTACTTAAAAATTTTTATTTTAAATAATTTTACTTACTATATTATATTTTTAACCTTAAGATTTTCACAAGTCCTATACTTTAAAAAGTTCAAATGTTGAACCAATTTTTGATTAGGCACTAATCCTCAAGCTTCTCCACCATTACTTTTTCTCTTTCCTTTTTTTTTTATTTTTCTTTTCTTTTTCTTTTTCTTTTTCTTTTTGATTTTCATTTCAGGCAAGGATTACTATATCTGGATAGACCTTTAATAATTTTGAATTCCACTTCTCCTTTCCTAAAGAAACAAGTTGATATTCTTCTTTTACTTAAAAACATAATAATAGCTTAAAAATTAATTTAATGAAAGAAATTTAAGCATTAAAAAAATTCTAAATTTTCTAAATTCTTCAAAACTATAATTTTTCTTACTAAAGATAATTATTATATTTAACATTTTCTACAGTAAAAATTTTTAAATGAAAGTTTTTCTTCATTACTAAAATTTTTAACTAAATTTTCTTACTCAGTTCTAAATCACATTTTACTTCCCTAATATAACTTCATATATATAATCATTTTTCTTTTCAAATCAAATTCACTTGTAGCACATTTAAGAACAAATAAAACTCAAGTTTTAAAAATATTTTTCATCCCCCGTAAACTTAAATTTTTAACAGATTAAATAGTTTAGCATCAATTATATATAAGTAGGAATGAAAATTGAAATAGCATGCTTACAGGAATTTTTATATCCTAAGTATATAAGTATAAAACTAAAAACAGGGGTAAAATTAATTTTTGATCAAAAATTTTTTTTATCATTTTCATTTTAATTTAACATGTAGAGATTTAATAGACTTCTACGTAGTGGGTACAAACATAAAAACAAACAAAAACATTAATATGATAAAAGAAAAATACAGGGTATCAGTTTTCTGAGTTTAAAGTTTAAAACTAAAGTTAGCAAAATTTTCAACTTTTCACAAGACATAGAATCAAGTTCAATCCTAAACTAACTAACATAGTACTCAACACAACAGTAACAATTACTACCCTAAAAATTAAAACAAAATTTTAACAAAACACATTACAATACAATTAAACAAAGTAAGAGTTTCACAGATCACAAGGTCTAAACAAGTACAAAAACATACATGTCTCAAGCCCAAAACATAAAAACACATCACATCATATGTCTCAAGTCCAAACATAAAAATAAACAACACATCATAAATCTCAAGTTCAAAGCACATAGTCTAACACATATTACAAACATAAAAATAAATTAGTCCTCCTCCTCATCATTCTCAGAATCACCGCTGTTCCATACATCTGCAGGCTCATAGTCAGGGTATCTAGGATACGGAGGAAATTGCACTCATTGGTTATCCCTAATGAGGATCTCCAAAGATGAGTGAAATTTCTCTTCATAATCACTTTTTCATCTATTATACCTATCAATATGATCTGCAAAATGCTCTAAATTTTGTACCTTATCTGCAATATAGTTGATATTGTCCATCATCTTTTGTAATAATTGATCTTGGGTCTTAGTAAACTCACCTCTAGAAGTAGAAGCACGTGAGGTAGATGGTCTAGATGTAGAAGCAGCAGATGTTGCCAGTCCATAGCTCTGAAAATACTCCTCTCTAGCCAAAAATAGAATGTTCAAAATAAGTCTTCACATTCATCTTTGTAATAGGCTTTAGAGGCAACAATACTTCCTCCTAGCTATCATATTTTACTCCAGCCTGCTCACATAAAGAAAAGATCAAGCAAGAAAATCCCAGCTCTGCAGTAGTAATGGCAGTGGCAGAACTGATGATAGCCTGATATATCAAACCTCCTACGTTGATGAGCTTTCCTTCCTGGATACAATAATTTAACGTCGTTCTCTCTAGTAACTTCACTGAGATTATTTGGTGGTAATAGACGAGCATAAATAAAATAGTACCAGGCCTTTGAAGGTGCACTTAACTTTAACGTGGAAAATTTGACTCTCCTATCAATAGTGAGTTTCCAGAGTCCTCTTCTAATATTTAAATAAGAAATAATCTCATCTAGCTCTATCTCAATCGGACTATAATTTGTATAAAAACATAAAGTATCCGGTGGCAAATGGTAGATAAACTGATTACCTTTGGTGAAAAAGGTACGAACTTTTCTCGAACCATGACTCGATCATAATCAGCTTCAGGGAGGTTTGCATAGAACTCCCTAATAATAGAAATAACTGCAACAGCAGAAAAATAACAGAATCATTCTCACTGTTGACAAACAATCAGATCTTCCACAGATCTACCTAGATTCTTAAAATAATACTCTTGGACAAGCTTTCATGATTGCAACGCATCACTGTACCTATCTTGAGCCTCCGAACTCACAAATTTGCTTTAATCAAAAGGGCTCTTTCCTTTACTCCTCTTCATTCTTGGTGTCATTCTACAATTTTATAAAATTCCAAAAATAACTTCAAAAATCAAGTATAAACTACTAAACTAAACTTATAAAAGCATAAACTACGCTTCCTATACAATTTCCATAGATTTTTCCTCATTTTTAACCATGAATAGTGAATTTTTGAATTCTTCCAAGTGTACTCAAAATATAAGATGAAAATCCAAAATTTGTAAAGCTCTTACCTTAAGAAATCCAAATCTAACAAATTTTGCTTAATTCCTCCAAGAAATCTCCACTTAATGGCTTGCCCTAGCCTTCAAAATCGTGATTTCAAGAGGTTGAAGGTGACGCGAGGTGAAAAATGGCAATTTTTGGGTTAATTTTTCTCTTTTAACCGTTTGTGAACCAGTTTTCATGAACCAGCACTTAAGCGCATATAAGTGGTGCTTAGGTGCCTCCCTCTCAGGTTACCTCACGCTTAAGCAGGAGATGTGGCGCTTAAGCGCTAGTGCACAATTTTTTAGATTTTTAAATTTAAGTAAAAATGCACTATTTGCCTAAGATCACCACCCCTAAATGGTCTCATAACACTTAAATGACTATTTTCATCTCCTTGAACCAGTTTTCATGAACCAGCACTTAAGCGCATATAAGTGGTGCTTAGGTGCCTCCCTCTCAGGTTACCTCACGCTTAAGCAGGAGATGTGGCGCTTAAGCGCTAGTGCACAATTTTTTAGATTTTTAAATTTAAGTAAAAATGCACTATTTGCCTAAGATCACCACCCCTAAATGGTCTCATAACACTTAAATGACTATTTTCATCTCCTTAACTCTCCTCTCTCTCAAAATTCTCTATATAACTCAGTTCAATTTGAGGCTAAAAATAACACTAATTTTTACACAAACAAACACATATATTAATTCACAAAAAATTACAAGTACATATAACACTTA
The DNA here is from genome assembly GCA_002079205.1 of Phalaenopsis hybrid cultivar. Classification (NCBI taxonomy): domain Eukaryota; kingdom Viridiplantae; phylum Streptophyta; class Magnoliopsida; order Asparagales; family Orchidaceae; genus Phalaenopsis; species Phalaenopsis hybrid cultivar. Next base: position 20,160 of record JXCR01010949.1, on the reverse strand, counting down.
ATTCTCACTCCAAATAGTCTGGATTTGACACTTTTCGAAGCACGAACACTTAACAAACATTCACAATTAAACACATAAAAGCATAAACACTAAAAACACTTAAACACTAACACAAAGACACAACGACTCCTAACAAACAAACTTTAACACAAAACTTAATTCCACTCTTCATTTGATGAGACAAACTCTAATCATTCATCAGAATATAAAGTTGATAAAATGGACGGTGGTGAAGAGCTCTGATATTATCTTCTTCAATCCATTTTTGCTTAAGAAACATCTCCTTATCTACGTCCTATATATAACTAGTATGGCTAAATTTCATTTTCAATTGCCATCCAATATGCTCAAGATGTGCATGAATCTCAATTACCTTGGTTTTAAGTAAAGCCATGGTAGTCTAAATTTTGTTGATTTTTTCTGATATTCCTTCGATACTAACGGCTAAGAAACTGTTATACATCTCTTGTGCACTTTGACTAATAAATCTCTTTCTCATGGTCTCTTCCTTCTTCTTTAAATCCATCTCCTATGAAGACATCTTCTCTAAATCTCTCTCTCTTATAGACTTTAGGGCTAAAAATGATCTGGGGTGAAATTCCTTCATAAAACCCTTCTATTTATAGGCCTAAGTCCCTCAAATAACTTCTACGCACGTCTTTGAAATGCCTTGGCATGTTTTTATAAACTAATTGGCAATTAAACCTTATAGAATCATAATTTTGCAGATGGTTTATTAACTTCCGCGCTTAAGTGCCAAATATTAGCGTTTAAGCGCCAGTGCACGATTTTGCACCAGTCAACTTAATGTCCAAATTCTTATTCTAACATGTCTAGATTACTAAATAAAGTCTTAAAATCAATACTAACACATAATAGTCTCAAAAATACTATCCCAATTTTCCTAATCACACACAAACAAAAATCAAAGCAAAAACACATTAATAACTATGTGTTGCCTCCAACAAAGCGCTTGGTTTAATGTCATCAGCCCGAAATAACCAATGCTTATTCTGGTTGACCCAACATCATTCCTTGGTTAAATTTATGTTGATCCCTTACAAAATAAGGTTTCAGTCTATGATCATTCACTTTAAATACTTTATCAGTCTTAGGATCTTTAATATCCACAGCTCCATAAGGATAACTTTTATAACAACAAATTGGCCCATCCACTTAGACCTAAGTTTGCCTAGAAAAAATCCTAAACTTGCATTATATAGCAAAACTTGTTGCCCTGATTGAAATTTTTTAGTGAGAATCCTTCAATCATGACAGTTCTTCATCTTTTCTTTGTAAATCTTAACACTTTCATAAGATTCATTCCTTATTTCTTCAAGGTCATTTAATTGTAATAATATTTTCTCACCAGCATCCTTCAAATTATAATTGAACTCTTTAATCACCCAATATGCTTTATGCTCAAGTTCAACTAGTATGTAACAAGCTTTCCCAAATATTAGCCTATATGGAGACATTCCTATAAGAGTACTATTTGCAGTCCTATAAGCCCATAAAGCACATTCAAGTTTGACTTACCAATGCATTTTTGTTGAATTTACAGATTTTTTCATAATTCCTTTAAATTTCTGATTGGATAACTCAGCCAAACCACTTGTTTGAGGATGATAAGCAGTAGCAATTCTATGATTTATATGATATTTCTTTAATAATTTATTCATTATGGCTTTTCTAAAATGACTTCCCCTATCAATTATAATAACTCTCGGCATACCAAATCTACAATATATGTTCATTTTCAAAAATTTTGCAACACTTTGAGCATCACATCAAGGTAAAGCAATAGCTTCTATTCATTTGGATACATAGTCCACTGCTAATAGTATATATAAATTTCTGAAGGATGGTATAAATGATCCCATGAAATCTAATCCCCAAACATTTATTTCAACTTCTAGCATATAATTGAGGGGTATCTCATTTCTTCTAGAAATATTGCCTACTATTTCTAAATTTCCGAAAGATGGTATAAATGGTCCCAGGAAATCTAATCCCCAAACATCAAATATTTTTTTTTTGAAAGATGGTATAAATGGACCCATGAAATCTAATCCCCAAATATCAAATATTTCAACGTTCTAGCGTATAATTAAGGGGCATCTCATTTCTTCTAGAAATATTGCCTACTCGTTGACATCTATCACAAGTTTTAATATATTCATTAATATCTCTAAAGATAGTAGGCCAATAGAATCTAGATTGTAAAATTTTATATGTTGTTTTATCAACACCAAATGTCTCCCAAAATCAGAATTATGACATTTTTGGATAATTTCATAAGTTTCTTCTAAAGGTGCTCATCTTCAAATAATTAGATCCTTTCCTTGTTTATATAAAAAAGGGTCATCCAAAAAATAAGTTTTATCTTCAGAAATAAATTTCCTCTTCTGTTGGTATGTCATTCCATAGGGTTTAATATAATTAACAAGAAAGTTCACAATGTCGGCATACTACGGAACATGCCACTCATTAATATTGAACAATTTTTCATCTGGAAAATGTTCATTAATTTCTTCTTCAAAACAGAGTGGTTTTTTTAATTCAAGCCTGGATAAATGATCAGCAATTTGATTTTCAATCTTTTTTTGATCTACTATTTCAAAATCAAATTCTTGCAAAAGAAGAATCCATCTTATAAGTCTAGTTTAGCATCTTTCTTTTTCATTAAGTACTTAATAGCATAATGATCTGTATGCACTACACAATGAGTTCAAATTAAATATGATCGAAATTTATCAAAGGCATATACTATTGCTAATAACCCTTTTTCAGTGGTGGTATAATTAATTTGAGTTTCATTAAGAGTTTCACTAGCATAGTAAATTACTTTGAAAATTTTATCATATCTTTGTCCTAAATAGCTCCAATAGCATAATCACTAGCATCACACATCAATTTCAAAGGTTTTCTCCAATCTGATGAAACTATAATTGGTGCAGTGACTAATTTTTCTTTTAATAACTTAAAAGCTTTTAAGAATTCTCATCAAATTTGAAAATTGCATCTTTCTCCAGTAAATGACAAAAAGGCTTAGCAATCTTTGAAAAGTCTTTAATATATTGTCTGTAGAATCCAGCATGTCCTAAAAAACTCCTAATTTCCCTTACATTTTTTGGATAAGGTAAATTAGTAATCACTTGTATTTTATCAAGATGTACTTCCATATCATTTTCTGATATTTTATGTCCTAATATAATTCCTTCTGCTATCATAAATTGACATTTTTTCTCAATTAAGGACTAAATCTATTATATCACAACGCTTAAGAACTTTTGATAAATGTTCTAAACCTGAATCAAATGAAGTTCCAAACACTAAAAAATCATCCATAAATACTTCAATCTCTTTTTCAATTAAATCACAAAAAATGTCATCATACATCTTTTAAATGTAGTAGGGGCATTACATAAACCAAAGGGCATTCTTCTAAAAAAACGTATCATAAGTACTGGTAAAAGTTATTTTCTCTTGATCCTCAAGAGTTATTTGTGTTTGGTGATAACTGGTATATCCATCCAGAAAATAAAAGTATTTATGCCCAACTAGTCTATTCATCATTTGATCTAGAAAGGGTACTCGAAAATGATCTTTCCAAGTGGCATGATTTAATTTTCTATAATCAATACATATTCACCACTCTATAATTTTTCTAGTAGGTATTAACTCATTATGTTCATTCACAGTCATAGTTACTCCTTTCTTAGGAACGCGGTGAATTGGACTAACCCATGCGCTATCTGAAAAAGGGTAGATAATTCTAGCATCTAACTACTTTAAAATTTCTTTCTTTACAACTTCTTTCATAATAGGATTTAATCTCCTTTGAGGATTAGCCCTGGATTTGCAGTTCTCTTCCATATGAATTCTATGCATACAATTTGAAGGAATGACTCCATTAATATCAGCAATTGTCCATCCAAAGGCTTTCTTAAAAGTTTTTTAGAATTTTCATCAACCTTTCTTCTTCTTCCATCATTAACTTTGAGGAAATTATAACTGGTAAAGTAGAAGAATCTCCTAAAAAGGCATATTTTAAATGATTAGGAAGTAACTTCAACTTAAGTTCTGGAGGTTCTTCTATTGATGGATAAAATGATTTATCTTTTTCTATCGTGTCCAAAATTTCAAAACTTTCTCGAACGCAGTTTGAATCATCCATAAAAAGATTTTCACATTGATCTAATTCATCTTCTTACTCGTGTTCCAAACTTGAATCTTCATTAAAAAGGTTTACACATTGATCTAATTCTACTTCTTGCTCGTGTTCCAAATTATTTTTCTTCATAAGTAGTTTTGAAATGACATTCACTCAGATATCTTATAACATCCATTCTACATCATTCATCATCTTTACCTTTTGTAGGATACTTCATTGATCTTAAATGTTAAAAGTAATAGTTGATCACTAACTCGCATTGTTAATTCCCCATTTTGCACATCTATCATTACTCTTCCTATGGCTAGGAAAGGACTCCCCAAAATGATTACGCGCATTGTTAAATCTCCTTTTTTTCACATCATCATTGCTCTTCCTGTGGCTAAGAAAGGTCTCCTCAAAATGATAGGTATCTCTTTATCTTCCTCCATATCTAGCATAATGAAATCAACAGGAAAGATAAATTGATCCACTTTTAGTAGGACATCTTCTAGAACTCCTTTACGGTACATTATTGAATGATCAGCTAACTGTAGAGTTATAAATAGTAGGGTTATTTCTACTAATCCCAATCTCTTAAATATTGCAAATGGCATAAGATTAATGCTTGCACCTAAATCACATAAAGCTTTCCCACAAAATTTGTCTCCTATTACACATGGAATTGTAAAGCTACCAGGATCTTTAAGCTTTTCAGGAAGCTTCTTATGAATTATAGCACTAAACTCCTCACTAAGTGTAACAGTTTCTTTATCTTCAAACTTCCTTTTGGTGTTGAGAATATCCTTCATAAACTTTACATAGCTTGACATTTGTTCCAAGGCTTCAGCAAATGGAATATTAATGGTAAGCTTCTTAAAAATTTCTAAAAATTTTGAAAATTGCTTGTCCAACTTCAGTTGATGAAGTCTCTGAAGAAACGGAGGTGGTGGTTTTTCTAAGTCAACTTTAAGCGGAGAAACAAGTCTTTCATAATCTTTTGGAGCATCCTCTTTTGATTCTTCAATTTCTTATCTCTCTACTTCAGTTTCTTTTGAATGCTACCTTCCAACTCTCTTCCGCTTCTAAGTTGAATGGCCTTTACTTGCTCTTTATTTTGGTCTTTTGGATTTGTTTCAGTATTACTAGGAAGTGTTTCTTGGGATCTACTACTTAATGAATTTGTGATTTGTCCAAGTTGGTTCTCAATATTTTTAATTGTAGCTCCTTGACTTTGTAACTAATTTCCTATTTGTAACACCACTTCTTCTATAGACAAGTTCTTCTACTTAAATTGTAGATTACTATTGAAACCTGGAGGATAAGTGGATCTATAATTATTATTCCCTTGGTTGTTCTAACTTCCCAATGGGTTTACTTGATTGTTCCCCCATTGTTGATTATTACCACCCATAGTGTTATTCTAGTTAAAATTGGGATGGTTCTTCCAACCTGGGTTATAAATATTTGGATAAGGCTTATTTTTCTTGTTATTTATGGCATTCAAAGTCTCTAATGATGCTTGAGAATTTACCATTTAACATAATGAATTCTCTTTAATCCTGGAGTTCAAAGTTTCTAATGATATTTGAGAATCTACCATTTGACATAATGAATTCTCTTCAATCATGAAAATTGAAATGATGCTGCTTGAGAATCTGTCATCGGCCTAATGAATTCTCTTCAATCATGGAAATTGGTTAGAAAAATTCATTCCAAATTGGTCTAACTTCCTTGAAATTGCAGCAACTTGATTTGCTGACATAGTAAATGCATCAGTTTCATTAATATTGGCTATTTTCTTTGGATTCACCCTCTCAGAAGACCATTAAAAATTATTGGTAACCATTTCTATAATTAAAGCATAAGCATCATGAAATGGTTTTGACATCAATGAACCACCAGCGGCGGCATCGATAATAGATCTAAGAGATCCAACTAATCCATTATAAAAAGTTTAAATTATTAACCAATCTGGTATAGCATGGTGTGGACACTTTCTTAAGAGTTCTTTGAATCATTCCCATGCTCCATAAATAGATTCCCCTTCAAACTGATTAAAAGATGTAATATCATTTCTAAGCTTCATAGTTTTTTATGATGGAAAATATTTAGCAATGAATTTTTGTGCTAAATCACCCAAAAGTATTGATAGATCTAGGTGCTAACAAATTCAATCACATCTTAGCTTTATCCCTCAGCGAGAAAAAATAACCTAAGTCTTATGACATCATCTGATACACCATCGTATTTAAATGTAGTGCACAATTCTAACCTAAGTCTTATGACATCATCTGATACACCATCATATTTAAATGTAGCACACAATTCTAGAAAATTGGCAAGATATAAATTTGGATATTTATTTGATGATCCCTCAAACTGATTATTTAATACCATTTGGATAATAGCAGGTTTAAGTTAAAATGAATTAGCTGCTACAGTAGGTTTTTGAATATTTCAATGAAGTTCATCTATCGTAGGGTTGACATAATCTCGTAAAGGTATAAACTCTTGATGAATTTCAGTATTTTGATTTTTTTGGTTTGTCATTCCTGTAATTGTTTTAGATTTTTCAAGATTTTTATGTTTTTTTTATTTTTTTACAGTTCTCTCTAATTCAGAATCGTAAGGCACTAGTCCTTCAAAACCTAAACTACGCATACACTAACATTAAATAAAATACTATAAAACACACACAAAATAAAATACAATAATTAATAAAGTTTAAATAAGACTTTCTAAAAATAGAATTTTGCTTTTAAATCAATCTTCTTATTTAATTTCCCTGGTAATAGCGCCAGAAACATGATCCCAAAACTGCTTATATGCAACAGCATAACAATGTCTCTGATTATATTTTCACTTATATTTTCTTACTTTGCAACAGAGTCAAAACTTGATCCAAAAGAAAATAAGAATTTAACTTTTCAATTTATATATATNTATATATATATATATATATATATATATATATATATATATATATATATATATATATATATATATATATATATATAATGGGTTACTACACAAATATATGTATCGTTATCAAGTAATATAGGACTTTTTGATTAAGCTCCGAATATCGAACCCACAGAGAAATGATGCAATATGCTCTATTGAACAAAAAACTTTCTATTTTAAAAAGACAATTACTTAAACTAGAGATGTATTTGCAGTAATTAAAATTCAAATCTTTTTTTGTTATTTTTGATATTTTGACAAAACAGTAACAATTCAAATAGACAACTTGAGTTTATGTAAAATAAAAACACTGAATTTAAAAATATCTTTCCCCTTATCATGAATCAATAATAAGCATAAAAATTCTGTCGTGGAAGTATGCAAATTGTGTTGTGTAAAATAGAAGCAGTTATATTCTTTAGTCTTACTAGAGCCGCTATAAAGAACATTGGCTAATTTAAAGTTTAAATAGTTCTGAAGACCGGCTAGGCGAGGGAGATACCAGCTCTCTCTCTAGAGTTCCCTCAATTTTCTCCACCTGGGGGCTAACATCTCGTATCAGAACCTAAAATAATAAACCAAGTTGAAGGCTTTAACCTGTCACTTTAAAGTCCTCTAACTCTACACTCTTCAATGATTATTTCCATATTTATTTGCACTAAATCATATGAATTACATTCTCACTCATACAACCTCATGTGATTCTTTCCAATTATTGACTGAGACAATACCAGGTCGGTTCTTAAATGTTCTTAAAACAAATTTTGACATCTATATAGGCCAAATCAAGAAGTAAATGAAGTGCATGGAATTGAATCATCACAACTTCTTCCAACATTAAATATTAATACTCTCCACAGCTTCCATCCACACATTAATTACGTATTATTTTAAGGAGAAAGATAAAGAAAACTACTTAGAATGCATGGAGAAAATAAAACCACACTTTAATTTAAAAGTAGAAATCATTTTCAAATAACAAAATCCCGATTAAAATCTAGTTTAAAAACAAAGATAAAAACTTATCTCAAATCCTCCACCAAACTCTTGAAGTTCCTTTTAATCTTTTCTCATTTACAACACTCTAAGCTCTCAAAATAAAACTAAAAACAAAAGGAAAAAGTAGATTTTGTGGTGCTTGAATCTGTCCACAGGATTCTCCACAATCTTCTCAGAACTCCAGCACTCTCTCCCTCTTCAAGCACTTTTCACCTCTTTAAGCACTCATTTTAAATGTAAAAACTTCCTTTTTTTTATAGATCTCCAAGAGGTGCCTTGGAAATTATTCAAAATATGTCCAAATTTGATGTATTCTCCAAAGGATGCCTCCTTTCACAAGTATTTTAATAATATTTTCGTTCCTACCCTCTTTAGCTAATAGGTGCCTCAAATGCCTCTTCAAAATTTGGTCAGATGAAGAAAACTTCCAAATAACTGCCTCTGGCGATTAAGCGCGGGGCCTCAAGCACTTAGGCGCGGCCTTCTCTGTTTAACCGGCGCCTAAGCGTCGGATCTGTCGCTTAGGCGCCAAAATACTTTTGCACAAATTTTACATTTTTGCTCCAAATTTGATCTTTTTTTATTCCTTTAGCATTTTTCAACTTTTTATTTGTACGTGAGTGAAAACACACTAATACCTTCCATTAAAGCACAATATCTCAAAAATAAGTATAAAAATGCGTTTAAAAACACTAAATATTTTAGGTGTATAAGTAATGGAATAGTAAAACAAAAGGTTTGAAAAATGTTTAGCCAGGAAAGGGGAAAACCTTCCAAAGAAGATCATAAACAATCCCAACAAGGCAAAACACACCAAAACAGTAGTAGCAGAAGAGAAAGAGAGGAATACCAGGTAGAATAAAGGGATGCAGAGGAAACCNTGGGCTCAATGATGTAAAAGCTATGAAATATTTATAAGGTAAAGGAATGCTTTGAGTTTCAAATTTAGGGAACGAAAGGTGATGTTCAAAATAATTAAAGGCTATCCAGAAATGTAATCTCTCATGAAAAAGGAAAAAGAAAGGATTGACAACAATCCCTGAAAAGAAAAGAAAAATATATAAGATTAAAAGCAATCCAAATGAAAAAGAGAAAGAAAAAAGAAGAAAGAAAAAAAGTATGAAAGTATGGAGAAGCTTGAGGATATGCCTAATCAAAAATTGGCTTCATTGGACCTACCTAAAGGGAAAACCTAAATACATTCCTGAACTTATATTTATAGATTAGATCTTTTACTAGTAGTGTTCTCATGAAGTTCTTAGCATTTGAATATTCTAAGTGACTTAATATTACAAAATATAGTCATTCTTGAAATGAATAGAAGACTAGAACTCTTAAACTTGATGACTAGATAATCTTGTAGCTGCAGAGTTAATTTAATTACTCGAACNTTAAACTTGATGAGTAAATAATCTTATAGCTACAAAGTTAATTTGATTACTTGAATTTCTTTTTGATAATCTCACTATGGTATTTATCTAAATCAAACTTATAGTATTTCTGAATTAAAACTTTACTACAATAGATCATAACCTTTACATAGTACTAAAATTACTTGAGGACAAGCNATATTCCCCCTTACAGAGGCTACAACATGTCAAAATTTCAAGCTAAGGTGATGTGTCAATATGTATGGAGAAAAAAATGATTTCAAATAATGTTTAATTAATTAAAAATATTTTCCGCATCAAATGGACTTGAAAATTATTCCACATTATTCTCCCCTGTTCATTGAGTAAGAGGGTATTTTTATTTTATTTTTGTGATTTTTCTACACAAATTCTCATCTATTCACTGAGCAAGAGGGTATTTTTATTTTATTTTTGTGATTTTTCTACACAAAATGTATTTTCTAAGTTAAGGGTATTTAAATAAATAGGAAAAAGCCCTATTTATCTATTTAAACTGCGTGTGCCACCCCAACCTATGATGGCTCCGAAAGCATCCATGGCGCACTATGGTTGGAAGCCGCCGTTCACATAACTTGCTGACTCAACCCGCTGTTCACGTCCTGAAATGCTATCTAGCGCGATCTCCCCCGTCCATTTGATACACGCTTGACCGAACGGCTCCCCGTCATCGTCCCCGATAGAATGATCCTGTGCCCGTCCACACTAAAACCTTAAGATCTCGGCCTAGACTCAACCAAATCACTTCGGGTTTGATCCTATGGACTCGTCTAAGTGAGACGAACACATCCATATGGTTAAGGTGCCATGAAATCTTGCTTAAGTAAATAGGGAATCAAAATAAGCATCGGGAGGAGGAGAAGTTTTATACCTTTGCTCTGAGAAGGGAGGCTTCAATCAGAGGTGCTCGACATGTTTGTTGAGGTCCACGAAGGCTAGGGATTGAGTCCCTGGTCTTGGTGTAAAGCCTAGGTATGAATTCAACCAAGCTCGATTTCAGGTGTTGGTCTAGATCTATAGTAGAGGCTCTGTGGAAGGGGAATTTGATGGGGATTTAGTTTCTTTCACGATTGTGAAGGTGTGGGTGAAGTTAATTTGAGTTTGGTGGACTGTGGAGGTGTATTTGGTTCTGTCCTGGTTTTTGGCAGAGTTTCAAGCTCAAAATTGAGCTCTGGACAAGGGGAATGGGTGAGGAAAAATGGTTGGGATGCACTGAGGGGATCTTAGGGAAGCTCTGGGTGAAGTTTGTGGGTGAGAAATGGTTGGAATGCACTGAGGGGATCTTAGGGAAGCTCTGTGTGAAGTTTAGAGAGGCCTCTTGAATGCACTGAGGGGATCTTAGGGAAGCTCTGTGTGAAGTTTGGAGAGGTCTCTCTAAGAAAACTTCAGCACACCTCCCATGGCCGTGGGAGGTGAGTTTTTATAAAAATGGCTGTGGGAGGTAAATTTTTAAAAAAATCCTCTCTGAGAAATTTTCAGCACACCTCCCATGGTCGTGGGAGGTGATTTTTTATAAAAAAGTCTATGGGGTGGCTCTCAGGGCATAAGTTTGGGTGCATTGTGGTGCTTAGGTGGAGGGCAGAAGAGCTCCATAGTTTGATTTGGATGAGCTGGCCTCTAGGTTTGATTTGGGTGAGGTGCCACGAGGGTGGCTCTCGGTTTTGGGCTTTTCAGGCCACTAGGCTATTGATTTGGGTGAGGTGCCATGGGAGTGGCTCTTGGTTTTGGGCTTTTCCGACCACTAGGCTGGTGATTTGGGTGAGATGCCATGGGGGTGATTCTCGGTTTTGGGCTTTTCCGGCCACTAGGCTGGCCAGTCGGCCAGGGGGAGGTGGCTAGGAGCTCAGGGAACCCAGAGGAATCCATCACAACAATTTAATTCAAATGTGTTTGGATTTGGCAAAGATATCTTAAGCATGTCCATTTTTGGAAATAAGATCCCTTAATTTGGGGGACCTTTGGTCCATTGCTTGATTTAGGTGATTTCATGGAGTTTGGACTGGTCACTAAGTCCAACTAATGGCTGTGGTGGAGTTAATTTGGTGGCTTTAAGGTGGTTAGGTCACATTTAGTGTATGGGTCCAAGTGGGTGCAAATGACAAAAACTTAGGTTTGGGCTAGGTTATCCATGTCAATTGGCCCAAATAATTGTTGCATTTGGTGTAGACGATCATAAGGAAAATCTTTGGTGATGGATGGAAGTGGTTTTGAGTCCAATTGTAGGGTCAATTTGAGGGAATTTTGAACTTTAATCAATTTGGTCATGTTGGGCTAGGCTTGGGTCTAGCTTCGGTTAGCCTTGGGCTAAGTCCAAACTTATTATTTTAAATAGTCAATAGGGATCTCATGAAGAGTTTTCAACATGAACTGGATGCCAGTTTGGAGGTTAAGGCAATCAATTGGGTAAAATTTCGGGACTTAGCCAATTTGCGGCTAAATTTGGGAATTTTGGATTTAGACCAAAATCAAATGAATTTGAGGCTTTACCAATGACAATTTATAGTTGATTTTGATGTATAATAATGTCATAGAGGTTTTTAAACATTAATTGAGGCCAATTGACTAGGCTATGGGTTTAATTTTGTGAGATTAGGTCATATGGTCAAAATTGGGGTTTTGACCCAAATCAAAATTAGGCTCAAATTATGGACCAATTGAGCTTGGATTTGGTTTATTTTGGTCATATCAAAAGTGAATTTGAGTTTAGGATTGGAATTGGGGTCAATTAAGATCAAATTGATGGACATTTGAGTTGGATTTGGGGAAATTTTGGTCCTTAAAGGGCAATTTGGGGATTTTTGTTAAAGATGGTCAAATTGGCCAAATTGTGTCATGTGGTAGTTAAGAAAAATGAAATTAGGAACAATTGGGATTTATTGTGATTTTCTTGGAATTTTTAGAATTTTTGGGATTTTGAGCCCACGAGGGGTATTTTGGTAATTTGGGGGTGTTTTAGGGGCAAAAGGCCAAGATGGGTATTTTGATAGATGGTACCAACCATCACAAATAAGCCATGGACCAATGGAAACCCCATTTTGGGTCCTCTACATAATGGTCTTAGCCAAACCATAGCCCTAGGGTAGTAGGTTTAAGGGACCATCTATATGAGTATCCCAAAAGATCAAGGGATCTAGGCTAGAAATTTGAGTTCAGGGTTGTGAGTAATTGTGAATGCAGATAAGTGTAGTGAGTGTAGTGAGTGTAGTGAGTGCCTTAGCTCCAGACCAACACCCAGGGTTAACCTTAAGGTCCAACAGTCCTAAGGGTGACTCATCTTGAGTTTCCCCCACAGTGACCCCACCTACTAAGTGTTTAGAGGTTAGGACCAATATGTGGAACTTCAATTTGAGTGGAGAAGGGTTTGGAATCTCTAGTGGTGAGGGTTCCATGTCTAGTCTTCTAGGACCAATATGTGGAACTTCAAGTTGAGTAGAGAAGAGTTTGAAATTTCTAGTGGTGAGGGTTCCAGATCTAGTTTTCTAAGAATAGGCAATAAGAAGTTTGGAATTTCTAATGGTGAGGGTTCCATGTCTAGTTTTCTAAGAATAGTCAATAGAAAATTGTAGAATTTCTAATGGTGAGAGTTCCTTGTCTAGTTTTCTAAGAATAGTCAATAAGAAAATATTATGGCTAGACCCTAGGCTACTAAAGAGGAAAAACTAAACCTCAACCAAAAATGAGGTCAAAAAATGGACCCCCAATAGGTGTGGTGTGCTGGGCAAGCACACCGCGCATATTGGCATTGACCGATGAGATCAGCAAAAACCAATACAAACTCCTAAGTCAACAGACCCGGAAGTATGCATAGAGTTTTGTGTGTGATTTGTTTCTACTGGAGAAATAGCAGGTGTGTGCTTAATCAAGTCGAGAAGTAGGGACTTTCACTAGGGATTGGAGAGTGGACTTTTGAGCTATGAAATTTCAAAGATTTCCAAAGTATGGGAGTCAAAATGTAAGTGTTGACGCCGAGGTAGGAATTGAAATTCAACTATCAACTCGAAAAGAGAGAGAGAGAGAGAGTCGGAGTGTAAGGACCAACCTCGAATATAATGAGTCAGAGATGTAGGATTGATTCGGAAATGAGAATTGAAATGTAGGTCAATCCTAAAAAGAAAGTGTTAGAATGTAAGGAACGACCTCAAATGTAATGAATCAGAAATGTAGGACTGATTCGGAAATGAGAATTGAAATGTAGGTCAATTCTCAAAAGAAGGTGTCGGAATATAAGGACCGACTTTGAATGTAATGAATAAAAAATGTAGGACTGATTCAGAAATGAGAATTGAAATGTAGGTTAATTCTCAAAAGAAGGTGTCAGAATGTAAGGGCCGACCTCAAATGTAAAGAATCAAAAATGTGGGACTGATTCGGAAATGAGAATTGAAATGTAGGTCAATCCAAAAGAAAGTGTCGGAATGTAAGGACCGACCTCAAATGTAAAGAATCAGAAATGTAGGACTAATTCAGAAATGAGAATTGAAATGTAAATATCAATTCAAAGATGAAAGAGTTGAAACGAAGGTATCAATTCAAAGATATGAGAATTTGAAATGTAGGTATTAATTCAAAGATATGAGAATTGAAATGTAGGTATCAATTCCAAGATATGAGAATCAGGATTTAGGTACTGATTCGGAGATGTGATTTGAAATTTACACAGAGCTTGTGATGTCGAATTTGCGGTAGTGTGTCATGTGGAAATGTTGATTTTGAAGAAGATTTGTAAAGCTTTGTGAGTCTTTGTGTAGAATGTGACATTCTGCGGGGATGTGTAGAGAGTTAGTGTACATAACGATGGTTATGCTGCGCACACAAAGAGTAGGAAATTCTGAAAACGGAAGTATCCACTCACCAGGTTTGTTTTATTTTCTTATTGTTTTTATCACAATTGATTTTCCAAAAATGTGTTTTTAAAGTTTTAATTTTAATTGGTTGATAAGAAATTTTTTTTTTATTTATTCATTTATGATTATCTTTTATTTGTGTTTTATTTATTGTTGAAAACTTGTCGTTTCGTTCTTTGTTCATTGGAACTCTGAAACATCGAATGGTTCGTGGCTTTCATCCATCGCACAAAAGGAAATTGACAAAAAGGCACAACTTGAGAGAAATTTCCATTAATCTGGCTCAATAAAGATGCTACAGATCAAATATAGGCTAATGTCTCAAAAGGTACATCATGTAATACATGTTGAAATGCATTGAAAGTCATCTCAAGGTATGAGTACATTATAGACTGATTACATCAGATACATGTCATGCTTGTTAAAAGAAAGCAGGTGAATCTTCTGCTCTTGGTATATCGAGCTCCTGATCAAGCAGACCTTCTGAGTCATGCTCTAGAATAAGAGTTCCCTTCGCATGTATTCAGAGGTACAACCTTCTCATAGCTCATAAGGAAACAGTTCCTCCAACTCCAAGTCTTGCTAGAATCCATATGGTATCTTATTGTCATCCATTCTGCGGAAGGTCATGGACACCCTATGGTGTCGTACTCCTAGAATGCAGTGCTTGGCAATGTCTGCACCGTTGCCTTTGAGAACAAGTACTGAACCAACTGGAAGAGGAATCTCCACAGCTCCTCTAAATTTACCAGGGCCGATTACATCGATTTCTTTTCCAAATAGGATATTTCTCTTACTCATGAATGAGACCATGCAGAAAGACCTCACAAAGTCATGATGGTCAATGTGCGGGGGAATGCAGTCACCTTTTTCATAAATGTAGATGATACAACTGTTGGGAATGCAAGTGGCGGGTGGGATATTCCACTTAACCATTCTCTTTATCATCCACTTTATCATCGGTGGTAACGGATCCACTTGGTCGTATCTGAGGATCCTAGGCAAATTCCCTTGTCTGTCGTTTGTAAAATTGTAGCAACATCCACACTGGATGGTGATTCTTCCCTTTCCTCGCATCAATTTCTTTGGCTCGGAATATGTTGTTTCCATGAGAAGGCCTGCTCGACCTCTATCTCTTAAATCGAAGATGCAGTCCAGAATGCTTCTTTCATCAGTTTCAGAGAAAACCCTAGCATATAGCTTCAGGCCTTCCAATATGTTGATAAACTTTCCCTGAACCTCTTCGTAGAGCTCAAATTCTCTTCTGTTTACTTTGCTTATTTTGTAGTATTCTACCATATTGGGACTTGGCAGCTACCTAGGGTGTTCCTTCCTCCGGGCCTCGGTGGGAATCCAAAATGGTGCTGGCCGATCCGGAATATGAGATTCGGCCTCGAGTGGGATGTATGATCCTGGGCTCCGTGGTGCGCGCTGACCCGCCCCCAGTGGGACATACGATTCATTTGCCACGAAATCTGGAGTCTGAGATTCATTGGTGCTTGACGTGTATTCTTCTAAGGTATTGAAATGCTGTAGATGTAGAACGTTGCAGTCCGGGCATTCTACAAATGTGCCCGTGACTGATGTCTTGGCTGGTATCTCGACATTGCATGTTGGGTAACCTCTACACAAGATATCTGGGACCGAGTGCACATCTGATCCTGTCACAAATCCTGACTCTTCATCTGTAGTGGGCAGGCTGGCAGAAGTCTTTCTTAGATCTGGATCATAGATATGTCCCTCAGGAATGGGAGGAAGAAAACCGTTCACGTCTCTTTGGTGCTTGCGCTCCTGTCACAGAAAGGCTCTCTGTTTCTTTCGGCTTGCATTTTTGCGTTGCGTCCTACGGAGTGGAGTATTTGGTAGTTGTTCACTGTGGGCAGCTATTAAGCCCCTTGTTGGAGTAGCTATCATGGAGGGCAGTCGGCTGGGCCTCTCCATCGGATCTTGTTCTGCTATCACGTTTTTACCTTTACGTGACACATCGTCTTGAGTGGTCACCCTCAACAGTAAAGGTAGTCCCTTCTTTTTTTCATTGCTGACTACGTCCATTAGAGGACCGTCGTAGTCCATATCAATCTGGTTGAAATCAAAGTTGAAATCTATGACACCTCCTTGTGGATCCATCTCTTCATTAGTGCGAGGTTCCAGCCATCCTGGAAGGCAAAGATCAGCCCTATCCTGACATTTTTTGCAGACGACAGAAAGAAACGTCAGTGGGCCAAAGTTTGGCATGAACAAGAACAAAACATAGTACTTATTAAAGTAAATTTTAGTTTGTTATGATGAAAAGGATTACTCATTTTATGTGTGAGTTTTGTTTTAATTTAATGGAATTTTTAAATTCAAAAGTAGAAAGGAGAACGTGTGAAGTTCAAAAATTTTCTCAAAATTTTCATTATATATGAGATTAATTACAAAATTTGGACCCGCTCATAGACATATGACCATATAGATAACCCTAAAACAGTCAAAGTTTCAAAGTTTCAAAGCAAGCAAAGGCAAGCGGAGGCAGGCGACATCAGGCTGTGTAATAGGTTTTCAGGTATCGTCGATTTATCGGTAACATGGGTCTTTCACCCCGGAAGTCCACTAACTGGTAGGCTCCTCCTGTATAAACCTTCTCAACGACAAATGGTCCCTCCCAAGTTGGCTCAAATTTTCCACCTATTTTACGGTGAGCAAGAATAGGCCTTTTGAGAACGAGTACGAGGTCAGCAATTTTTAATGTCCTTGGGCGGACCAATTTGTCATGGGCTTGTACCATCTTTGCCTGGTAGAGCCCCAAATGTTGTTGTGCTTCCTATCATTTTCCCCCGAGACTCTCTAGTTCTTCAAGCCTGAGTTATGTGCTTTCTTCCATTGTGAGTTGGTTAACAACGGCGACTCTGAGAGATGGTTTCTGGATTTCTAGCGGTAGCACGGCCTTGGTCCCGTACACGAGCATATAAGGTCTACACTGAGTGGGAGTCCTGAAAGTCGTTCGGTAGGCCCACAAGGCTTCTAACAGCTTGTTATGCTAATCCCTTTTACTTTCATCCAGTGTTTTCTTCAAAATCTGTACCAGTGTCTTGTTGAAAGCTTCAGCCAGACCGTTTGCTCTAGGATAGTAAATTGTAGAGTATCTCCAATATATCCCATGTCTTCTGACAAAATTATTGATCTTTGTGCTTTTAAAAGTTGTCCCATTGTCAGAGACTATTCTTCGCAGTACTCTGAAATGGTAGACAATTTGGCTTTTGAAAAATTGAAGGACGTACTGTGTCGTAACCCCATGTAACGGTACTGCCTCTTCCCATTTGGAGAAGTAATCTGTAGCGGCAAGTATGAATCTGTGTCTTTTAGAAGATGGAGGGTCTATCGGACCTATTATGTCTGTGCCCCATCACTCGAATGGCCACGAGGCAACAGTTGGGTGCAGCACATTCGGAGGCTGGTGTAAGACCACCACATGCACTTGGCATTGGTAACATCTTCTGGTTGTATCCATGCAATCGGACATCATTGCTGGCCAATAATATCCGACTCTTTTGATCTTCATTTTCATCTTTGGTCCCGACTGGTGAGCGCCACACAATCCGGCATGTACTTCTTTGACAATATTCTGTGCCTCGACTCTGCTCAAGCACCATAGCCACATCTGGTCGAACGATCTTCTGTAGAGAACATTTCCCACCAGGGCGTAAGACATGGCCCTTCCTATGATGTAGTGTGCCTCAGACTTGTTCTCCGGCAGCTTTCCAGTATGTGAATATTCTATTAATGGCTTGCGCCAATCTTTGTTGATGTCTGCAACTGTATTTACAGTTTCTTCTTTTGCAAGTTTGTGTAGAGTTTTGAAGTCGCTTCGAGACAAGACTCGTCTTCCATGCACCGTGACTTCGATGGAATCCTCCGGGGGACACGCCATTTCCTTATCGAGTTTTGCTAAAGTGTCGGCATGAGCATTATCTCCCTTAGAAATCCGATAGAAAGTAACCTCAGGAATCTGCTCCAGGAGCTTCATCGCATACAGATGGTATTCTGTCCGGTAGAAAGTCACCTCAGGAACCTGCTCCAGGAGCTTCATCACGTACTGATGGTATTCTGTTAAGGCGACTTGCTGGATGACAAGTTGAGAGTCACCATAAATGGCAATGTTCGTTATATCCATCGAGATTGTCAATTCCAATCCGGTTGTTAAAGCTTCATATTCTGCTTCATTGTTGGTGCACGGCTCCGTCAGGTGGTACGAAAACCTCAACATACCCTTCTCGGGCGTAATAAAGATAAAACCGATCCCTACCTTGCCTGGTATAACCGTGCATGATCCCTTGTCTTTCCTGGCTGACGAAGCACCATCGAAGTACATTTCTCAGTGCTGCGCATTGGAAAATTCCATCNAAGCTTTTGAGCGGCAAAAATCAAAGCTAGACAATGCTTTTCAATAGGTGGATACCTTATCTCCGTCGGTATGAGACGACGACTCAAGTATTAGAGAGCATTTTCTTTTCCCTCCTCATTGACTTGGGCTAAGAGGGCTCCGAGAGAGTCATCTAAAACCGCGGTATAAAGTATCAATGGTTTCCCTGGGATAGGGGCTGCCAAAATAAGAAGTGTCATTAAATATTATTTAACATCCTCAAAGGCCCGCTAACATTTTCCTTCCCAAATAAATTTGGCGTCCTTTTTAATTAATGTCGAGAAAGGCCGACACCTACCTGAGAGATTAGAAATAAAGCGTCTTAGATATGCCAACTTCCCTTAGAAGGAACATAGCTGCTTCAAGGTTTTTTGGGGAGGCATTTCCAAGATAGCTTTAATCTTATCCGGGTCAATCTCGATTCCCCGATGACGGACAACGAATCCTAAAAATTT
Organism: Phalaenopsis hybrid cultivar; assembly: GCA_002079205.1. Classification (NCBI taxonomy): domain Eukaryota; kingdom Viridiplantae; phylum Streptophyta; class Magnoliopsida; order Asparagales; family Orchidaceae; genus Phalaenopsis; species Phalaenopsis hybrid cultivar. The sequence continues at coordinate 928 of JXCR01010949.1, read as the reverse complement.
CCCGGAAGTGACGCCGAAGGCGCACTTTAAGTGATTCATTTTAAGGTTATATCATTGTAATCGTTCAAACACAATCCTCAAATCGTACAAATGGTTTATTTTTTGTTTACTTTTGATGACCAGATCATCCATGTAGCATTCTACTTGATTGTAAATGAGGTCGTCAAAAATCTTCATCATTGCACGCTGATATGTTGCTCCGACTTTCTTTAGGCCGAACGACATCACTGTGTAGCAGAAGATTCCAATCGGTGTTCTGAAAGCTGTAAGCACTGCATCCTCGGGAGCCATCTTTATTTGGTTATACCGTAATGATCCGTCCATGAAGGAGAAAATTTCTTAGTCGAAGCGATATCCACCATCATCTCTGGTATAGGTAGTGGAAACTCGTCTTTTGGACATGCTTTGTTTAAATCTCTAAAGTCGACACAAACACGGATCTGTCCATTTTTCTTTTTAACAGGTACAATATTGGCTAACCATGTGAGGTACTGCTCTTCTTTAATAAAGTTCGCGTCTATCAATTTCTTCACCTCGATGATGACTTGTTGTTCTATTTCGAGGCGCATTCTCCTGGGAGCTTATTTTACTGGGGTTATATTCTTATCCACCCTGAGTTTATGGACTGCAACCTCTGCTGACAGCCCTGGCATTTCATCGTAGCTCCATGCGAAGCAATCTTAATTCTGCTAATAGTTTGACCAGTTCTGCAGACTCTTTGTCATCAAGTAGAGAACTTATAAATGTAGGCCGGGGTCTTTCTTCAGTCTCAAGGTTAATCTTTTTCAATTCATCGATAATGGATTTAATTTCTTCCTCAAATTCTGGCGGAGCATCTTCTATTGGTTGATCGGTGGAGACATCCCCTACATCGAGACAATCTTCTTCTGACTCACTAGTAACAACCATGCAAAATTCAGAATCATCG
>JXCR01010923.1:912998-945417 GCA_002079205.1 Phalaenopsis hybrid cultivar | reverse complement strand
GAAGTATTTTAGTACCTAGTGCGGGACCCATTTAGTGGCAGACAATGGCCAGGTGGAACTAGTCCACCGACACACCTATTGGGGGTCCGACCGCACATAAAAAAATTTAAAGAGTCCTTAATGGCCTCCTGAACCTCTGTGTTCAAAGATGGCTGAATAGACAGTTGTGAAGTCCAAGGAGTTAACCGTACTTTCCCAACACAGAAATGGGTAAAGTATGCCAACGGAAGAAGGGTAATTTGGTCCAAGAGGGACATAGACACATTACCGATGAGTGAATATAATATTTCTTGATTTGTATGGAGAGAAAAACACGTCACCAGCGGATTTTCCAGAAGCTGTCGGCGTTATTTTTGGTTGGAGAAGTTGTCCGTAAGAAGCTGTCGGTCACCGGAATTGAAATCCTGTCGCCCGCCTCGGAAGGACGTTTTAATTTACCTATATATTTAATTTTAGAAAAATATGAAATCAAACTAACCCCGTATTTTTCATAGTTTAAATGAAAGAGCATTGTACCTCAAATCCCATATCTATCCCGAAGGATAAACACAAGACTTGAGGATGAAACTCGATCAAATAAACTAAGGAATCTATGACATCCGTTTGGTCTGTGAAACCTTTGTATTTACCGATAAGTTCTCCTATTTAATATAAAGAATTAAATAGAGTTTATATTAAGCTGGGTTAAGACATTCTTCCTATAAGGGCAAGCCCCTATAGTTAGTTACATCTTAAATGACCAAAGTCGCCTAAGAAGACTCTCGATAAAAATCAGGAAATATTATCTTTAAGGAGTTTCAAAGGGTAGGAATTTTCAATGAGATCGGACATAAATGTGTGAAAGGGGATTGGTTCAAATTTGGAACATTTTATTGTAGAGTTCAAAGAAGAAAGAACTAGGGGATGTCATGGATTCAGAGGATAACCCCGGTGACTTCCCAAGCTATCCTAATGTTTGGCTTAATTTTTAAGGAGAAATATTTAGGTGTTTTATCCTGCCAATTTCTTTAGTTAGGGCTTACATTTGTGTGAAACTATCACAGAAATAGCCTGGAAGATGTGAGGGTTTAGGTCATGACAAACGACAATCTCACAATCCTAAGACGAGTTAGGGCTTATATTGTATAGCAGAGCTATGCAAAGGCTTAAAGATAACGTGAGGATTTACATTGCATAAGCAAGAAACCTTGAAGTCCTATGGCTTTGTTGCTTATATCTAGGATTTATGTTGCATAAGCAAGCAAACTCGAAGTCCTATGGCTTTGTTGTTTAAGTCTAAGGAATACGTTGCATAAGCAAGCAACCTTGAAGTCCTATGACTTAGTTGTTTAAGTCTAAGGAAGGAGACTGGTGAAGATAGGTTTTGCTGTTGAAGATGGTCGTGCTGCCCACCAAGCTAGCTCCAAGCTGCTTGCCACAATGGAAGACAGGTTTTGCTGTTGAAGATGGTCGTGCTGCCCACCAAGCTAGCTCCAAGCTCTTGCCTGAAGAAAGGTTTTGCTGTTGAAGATGGCCGTGCTGCCCACCATGCTAGCTCCAAGCTCCTCGCGGGAAGACAGGTTTTGCTGTTGAAGATGGTCGTGATGCCCACCATGCTAGCTCCAAGCTCCTCGCTGGAAGACAGGTTTTGCTGTTGAAGATGGCCGTGCTGCCCACCATGTTAGCTCCAAGCTCCTCGCCAAGACAGGTTTTGCTATTGAAGATGGTCGTGCTGCCCACCAAGCTAGCTCCAAGCTCCTGCTATAGACATGTTTTGTTGTTGAAGATATCCGTGCTGCCCACCATGCTAGCTCCAAGCTCCTTGCCGCAAAGACAGGTTTTACTGTTGAAGATGGTCGTGCTGCCCACCATGCTAGCTCCAAGCTCCTGCCGCGATGGGAAGACAGATTTTGCTGTTGAAGATGGCCGTGCTGCCCACCAAGCTAGCTCCAAGCTCCTTGCCGCAACGAGTTTTAGTTATCTAGTGTGTCAAGTTATAATGTCAAATCAGGTGGCCCTATGGTTGAAGTTCTTTAATTCTAGTGTGTCAAGTTATGATGTCAAATCAGGTGGCCCTATGGTTGAAGTTCTTTAAATTTTATCGGGGCATGTTAAAGTTGATTAGAGCGACACCGGTTACATCCTACGGTTCCCTTGTTCCGGGCACCGGATTCACTTAGTCCAAATGAATTTACTAAACTCAACTTAATGAGTTCCATAATTTCATTTAGACCTTGGGAAGCCTCGTTACACTTAGTCCAAATGAATTTACTAAACTCAACTTAATGAGTTCCATAATTTCATTTAGACCGCACCTCGTTACTAAACTCAACTTAATGAGTTCCATAATTTCATTTAGACCGTGGGAAACTTCATTAGCAATGTAAGGTTACCTCCTGAATTCCATAATTTCATTTAGACCGTGGGTCCAAATGAATTTACTAAACTCAACTTAATGAGTTTCATAATTTCATTTAGACCGTGAGTTAGTCCAAATGAACTTACTAAACTCAACTTAATGAGTTCTATAATTTCATTTATACCGTGGAAAAACCCAAATGAACTTACTAAACTCAACTTAATGAGTTTCATAATTTCATTTAGACCGTGGGAAAGTCCAAATGAATTTACTAAACTCAACTTAATGAGTTCCATAATTTCATTTAGACCGTGGGAATACCAAATGAATTTACTAAACTCAACTTAATGAGTTCCATAATTTCATTTAGATCGTGGGAAGCTTCGTTAGCAACCGTAGGTTGCCTCCTCCGAGGAATTCCCGATCATCTGATAGAGATGTCTTAATTTAGTTGCAATTGTAGTTTGTGTGATGTTTGTGATTAAATTTTGAGTTGTTTTATGTTTTGAGTGCTGTGGCGGCGAATTTTATCTTGGCTGATTTTAGTTTTAGTTTTGGTTTAGGTTTTGTGGCTATCCTGATAGTTTTAGTTTTCATGCAGGGTGACGTCATTGTTTAACATCAAATTTTGTAAGCATAAAAAGTATAGTATGAAAGTACAAGAAAGATAACATTGTAAACTGTAAATGCGTACCTCGCGAGTCTTCTCGTTCCACCACCTGAACCTTAAAAGGCATGTTAAGGCAGTTCATTTAGAGGCAAAATGTAAGGTTTTGGTAGTTTTCTTAACCCTATTTCATATCTTGGTGGGTTCTTAGGAGTTTAACTAAGGGTGCTTTTGTCAAGCAAAACATATTAAGTTTAGCAGATCTCCGAGGTATCCAACAGATCTAGAGAAATAAGCAGGTATGTGCTACTCTCTCGCTGCCTAGAAGAAAATCCCGAGCTCTTTTAAAACTATTATGTTGCTTAATAATTCATCATGTAAATACCCTTAGTGCTCAGTGAGCATTGATGTCTCAATTATACCTAAGAATAGGGTAATTATCATTCGTAATTCAATTTAAGAATTATATGGGTGAAGACCCTTAAAGAGACAAGTTTAAGAGACTTAGCCAAATTTTGACTTGGGCTTGTAGTGTTTGAAAGATGTTTTAGTTTTAAATGATGTTTACTTTTCTAATCCTTATTTAAATGAAACTTGATTTAACCTAAGTCACTACTAAGCCCTTAAGAGTTTGGTGAGTGTCTTTGTCATTGCAAAAGAAATTGGCTTATAAGTGATGATGATGATTCATGTTTTTATTTATTTTTTGTTCATCAAATAGGGGTATTAAATTAGTGAGTTATTAACACTCAAATCACACCCCTAAATCTAGGATCATTTAATCTNTGATGATGATGATTCATGTTTTTATTTATTTTTTGTTCATCAAATAGGGGTATTAAATTAGTGAGTTATTAATACTCAAGTCATACCCCTAAATCTAGGATCATTCAATCTGCTAGAATCCCAAATTTATGTAATTTAAGGAAATTACAAATTTATCCTTTTTAATTATGACAACTGAGGTTGGTTTCTACCCGTTAACCCCTTATGTTTCAAACATCCAAATATTTTAATTAGAATCAAAGATTTCCCATTTCCCTTTCTGAAATTAGGCCTAAATGTTAATTAAGGCTAAATTTCCAAAATTACACATTTGCCCCTATGGCTCTATCACTTCATAATTCATCAAATTTAAACCAAATGACTTTGGAATTTCTATCCTACTTCACTCATGGGTCAATTGAGACATCAGAGGAGAAAGTGTTATTTTTAGAAATTTAATTTTTTATATAATTATTTTTAATGTAAAAATAGGATTTTTCAAATAAAATTCCTAACTTGATCAAGGTAAATCTTAATCCCTTAAAATTTTTACTAGAGGTGGACTTAGACCAAAGAAGCCTTTGGACCAAATTTCATGATTTTTTGAATTTTAGTTGAATTTTAAGAATTATTTTAAATTTTAGAGTGTTTATTAATTATTAAATATTTTAATTTTGGAAAATTAAGTTTTATATTTTTAGTAAATCTCTCTAATGTCAAGGGACACAGAAAAATAAATTTCACATTTTTATGATTTTTATTTGAATTATTGGAATTATTTTAGTAAAAATCCATTTTTAGCCTTTAAAAATTATTTTAACTTCAAAATTCGATATCTTTATTTAGAAATTCAGGAAAAATAGTGCTTAGGNGCTCTATCACTTCATAATTCATCAAATTTAACCCAAATGACTTTGGAATTTTTATCCTACCTTACTCATGGGTCAATTGAGACATCAGAGGAGAAAGTGTGATTTTTAGAAATTTAATTTATTTATATAATTATTTTTAATGTAAAAGTAGGATTTTTCAAATAAAATTCCTAACTTGATCAAGGTAAATCTTAATCCCTTAAAATTTTTACTAGAGGTAGATTTAGACCAAAGAAGCCTTTGGACCAAATTTCATGATTTTTTGAATTTTATTTGAATTTTAAGAATTATTTTAAGTTTTGGAGTGTTTATTAATTATAAAATATTTTAATTTTGGAAAATTAAGTTTTATATTTTTAGTAAATCTCTCTAATGTCAAGGGACATAGAAAAAAAATTTCACATTTTTATGATTTTTATTTGAATTATTGGAATTATTTAAGTAAAAATCCATTTTAGCCTTTAAAAATTATTTTAAACTTCAAAATTCAATATCTTTATTTAGAAATTCAGGAAAAATATCCCAATTGTTCCTAAGTGCTTAGGAAAAAATTTAGAACATTTTCATGAGTTTTATTTTTGTGATTTTTATCATTTTTTAATTATTTTAAATATTCAAAATAGGCTAAAAATCAAGTTTTAATTTTAAATACCACTTTATTTTTAGAAAATACCCCTGTTCACAGAGAACTCCAAAAATATATTTNTTAAATATTCAAAATAGGCTAAAAATCAAGTTTTAATTTTAAATACCACTTTATTTTTAGAAAATACCCCTGATCACAGACAACTCAAAAAATAAGTTCTTATAAATTTTTTAGTTATATTTTAATTTTTAAAAATCATTTAAGTGCCAGAAAAGATATTTAAATTGAAAAATCAACTTCAGTTACCAAATGAACTCAAAATGCTTTGAAATTTTTATGATGAATTCTCTAAATCCTAAACAATAGTGGAGATCAAAAATTAAGTGATTTAGATGTTTATGTTACCCAAAGTTAATTTTTTTTGTGTTTTAGGGTTGGTGAAGATTAAGTGTATTCTTAATGACTTAACTCATGAAATTATTTCCAAAGGATCCTCTAGTCATGGTCAACCTTCATTTTCTTGGAATTTTCTAATCAACATGATAATTATCATAGTTAATTTATGCAAATAATATACATAAACTTGAAAAATATGGATCTCTGTCTGGGGACCTCCTCTGACTTTGAAAAAATCAGAAGATATCCCATAAGACAGAGGCAACAACATGCTAAAATTTCAACCCATGGTGATATGCCTATATTCCTGGAGAATCAAAACATCCACATGAGTGTTTAATTAATTAAAAATAAAATATGCATCACATGGACTTAAAATTATTTCCACATTATTCTCCTCTATTCACTGAGTAAGAGGGTATTTTTATTTTATTTTTATGGTTTTTCTACACCAAGGTATGAATTTTTAAAGTTAGGGAACATTTTTTGATTTTTTAAAATCCCTGTTTATCTATTTAATTGTGTGGCACTGACTGGATCCTAGGCAACTCAGAAGGCACACGTGGCGCGCTGTTGTTGGACGCCTCCGTCCACGTAGCAGCTGACTCGGCCTGCGGTTCATGTAAGAAAGTGCTGTCCAGCTCGATCTCCTCCGTCTATCCAATACACGTGCGATCGGACGACTCCCCGTCATCGTCCCCGATAGAGTGATCCCATGACCGTCCACACTAAAACCCTAAGATCTCAGCCTAGACTCAACCAAATCACTTTGTGTTTGATCCTATAGACTCCTCTAAGTGAGACGAACATATACATACGGTAACCATGCAATTAAATTAAGCCTAATCAAATGGAGAATCAAAATAGGCTCTGGAGAAGGAGAAGTTCAATACCTTGGCTCTGAAAATAGAAGCTTTGTCAGAGATGCTTGGCACGTTTGTTGGGGTCCAAGAAGGCAAGGGATTAAGCCTCTGGCTGTGGTGCAAAGCCTAGGCAGGAATTCAACCAAGCCCAATTTCATGTGTTGGTTTAGAGCTATGCTAGAGGCTCTATTGAAGGGGAATTTGATGGGGCTTTTCCTTCTCTCACTGTAGTGAAGGTGTGGGTGAGTTTAATTTGATTTTTGTGGGGGTGTAGGAGTGTAATGAGCTATGTCCTGGTTTTATGCAGAGATTCAAGCTCAAAATTGGGCTCTGGCAAGGAGATTCAGGGCAATGTGGTGGTTGGATTGCACTGAGGATGTCTCAAAGAGGCTTTGGGATCAATCTGGGGAAGTCTCTCAGAGGAAATTTCAGCTCTACCTCCATGGATGTGGAGGGGAGTTGTTATAAAAAAATGGCTTGGGGTGGCTCTCATGGCCAATTGGGGGGTGAAATATGCTGCCTAGGTGGAGGGCAGAGAGGCTCCAACATTTCATTTGGATGAGGTGGCCTCTAGGTTTGAATTGGGTTTAATCCCATGGAGGGTGGCTCTCAGTTTGTCCATTTTTTGGCCACTAGGCCGACTGACCAGCTAGAGGGAGGTGGCTAGGAGCTCAGGGAACCCAGGGGAATATGTCACAGCAATTTAATAAGTTTAGGCTTTATTTTGGCAAAAACATCCTAGGCTTAAGCAAATATGGAATGAAATCCCTTTATTTAGGGGATCTTTGGTCCATGGCTTAGTTTAGGTGGTTTTAAGAGGTTTAGGCTGACCACNGGCTTAAGCAAATATGGAATGAAATCCCTTAATTTAGGGGATCTTTGGTCCATGGCTTAGTTTAGGTGGTTTTAAGAGGTTTAAGCTGACCACTAGGGTCAATCTAATGGTTGTGGAGTCATTAATTTAGTGACTTTGGGGTAGTTAGGCCATCTTTAGTGCATGGGTTCGATGTGGGTTCAAGTGATCAAAGCTTGGGTTTGGGCTAGGCTAGCCATGTCAATTGGCCTAATTTATTGATTAATATTGTGTATATGATTGTTATGAAGATTTTTTGTGAAGGTTTGAAGTGATTTTGAGTTCAATTGGTAGGTCAATTTGAGGGATTTTTGAAATTTGGTCAATTTGGGCATGTTGGGTTAGACATGGGTCTAGGTTGAGCTAAACTTTGGCTAAGTACAAATTAAATGGCCCACATGATCAAGGGAGATGTTTTGATGATTTTTTGTGAATAAATAGAGTGGAAATTTTTGAGTTAAGGCCCTCAATTTGGTGAGATTTTGAGACATGGCCAATTTGGGGCAAATTTGGGGCCTTCTGGACTTAGGTTGAAATTAAATGAAATTGAGGCCTCACCAAGGCCAATTTAAGGTCAATTTTGATGTATGAAAATATTATAAAGGTTTCTTCAACACAAATTGTGGCCAAATGAGTGGGCTTTGGGTTCAATTTGGTGAGATTAGGTCATGTGCCCAAAATTGGAGTTTTGATCTAAATCAAAATTGGGCTCAATCCATGGACCAATTGGGCTTGAATTTGGTTTATTTTGGTCACATTTAATGTGAATTTGAGTTTGGGACTGAAATTTGGGGAGATTGGGATCTAATTGATGAGCATTTGAGGTAGATTTGGGAAAAATGGGTCTTTAAAAGGCATTTTGGGGGTTTTGGTCAAATATGGTCAAATTAGCCAAATTGGGTCATTTAATAGTTAAGGAAAATGAAATTAAAAATATTTGGGAGGTTTTGGGAATTTTTTGGATTTTTTAGAATTTTTGGAATTTTATGCTATAGGAGGGGTATTTTGGTAATTTTGCCAATTTTTGGCGATTTTGGGTAGTTTGGGTGTTTTCAATGTGTTTGAAATAATTTTTGAACCAATTTGGATATTTTGGGTAAATTTGGGAATTTTGGCCAAATTTGGGGTCCCAAGGGTATCTAGGTAATTTAGGGGAGTTTAGGAGCAAAAAGCTAGGTTGGGTATCTTGGTAGATTTGAGGCCAACCACCATCAATAAGCCATGGACCAATGGAAACCCCATTTTGGGTCCTCTATGTAGTGGTCTTAGCTAAACCCTAGCATAGGTCTAGTGGGTTTAGGGGACCACCTACATAAGTCTCCGAAAAGTATCAAGGGACCAAAGCCTAGAAGTTTAAGTTTAGGATTGTGAGTGATTGGGAGTGAAAATATGTACCTTAAGCCCTAGACCAACACCCAGGGTCAACCCTAAGGTCTAGCAGTCCTAAGGGGACTCTCTTTGAGCTCCCCCATAATGACCCCACCTACTAAGTGCTAGAGGTTAGGATNGGTAGGTCAATTTGAGGGATTTTTGAAATTTGGTCAATTTGGGCATGTTGGGTTAGACATGGGCCTAGGTTGAGCTAACCTTTGGCTAAGTACAAATTGAATGGCCCAAATGATCAAGGGAGATGTTTTGAAGATTTTTTGTGAATAAATAGAGTGTAAATTTTGGGGTTAAGGCCCTCAATTTGGTGAGATTTTGAGACATAGCCAATTTGGGGCAAATTTGGGGCATTCTGGACTTAGGTTGAAATTAAATGAAATTGAGGTCTCACCAAGGACAATTTAAGGTCAATTTTGATGTATGATAATATTATAAAGGTTTTTCCAACACAAATTGTGGCCAATTGAGTGGGCTATGGGTTCAATTTGGTGAGATTAGGTAATATGCCCGAAATTGGAGTTTTGATCTAAATCAAAATTGGGCTCAAATCATGGACCAATTTGGCTTGGATTTGGTTTATTTTGGTCACATTTAACGTGAATTTGAGTTTGGGACTGAAATTTGGGGAGATTGGGATCTAATTGATGAGCATTTGAGGTAGATTTGGGAAAAATGGGTCTTTAAAAGACAATTTGGGGGTTTTGGTCAAATATGGTCAAACTAGCCAAATTGGGTCATGTTATAGTTGAGGAAAATAAAATTTAAAATATTTGGGAGGTTCTGGGAATTTTTGGGATTTTTTAGAATTTTTGGAATTTTATGCTATAGGAGGGGTATTTTGATAATTTGGCCAATTTTTGGCGATTTTGGTTAGTTTTGGTGTTCTGAAAGGTTTTGAAATAATTTTTGAACCAATTTGGGTATTTTGGGTAAATTTGGGAATTTTGGCCAAATTTGGGGTCCCAAGGGCATCTAGGTAATTTAGGTGAGTTTAAGAGCAAAAGGCTAGGTTGGGTATCTTGGTAGATTTGAAGTGCCAACCACCATCAATAAGCCATGGACCAATGGAAACCACATTTTGGGTCCTCCATGTAGTGGTCTTTGCTAAACCCTAGCCTAAGTCTAGTGGGTTTAGGGGACCACCTACATAAGTCTCCCAAAAGTATCAAGGGACCAAAGCCTAGAAGTTTAAGTTTAGGATTGTGAGTGATTGGGAGTGAAAATGTGTACCTTAAGCCCTAGACCAACACCCAGGGTCAACCCTAAGGCCTAGCAATCCTAAGGGGACTCTCTTTGAGCTCCCCCATAATGACCCTACCTACTAAGTGCTAGAGGTTAGGACGAATAGGTGGAACTTCAAGTTGAGTAAATAGGATTGTAGAATTTCTAATGGTGAGGGTTCCTTGTCTACTTTTCTAAGAATAGTCAATAGGAAAGTTCTATGGCTAGACCTTAGGCTACTAAAGAAGAAAAACTAAACCTCAACCAAAAGAGAGGTCAACAACGATTTAAGGAATATTTTTCGGTTTGATTGGAATATTCATTTGTTGTATTCTCCTCTCTGCGTCGTATCTTGGTTGTTCCGATGATATCTTCATAATATTAAGCTCTTATATATTTTTAATCGTAAAATGTGTCAAATTAAAAGCAATAAGAGCTTATAATCATGATAATATTGTATAAATATGACAACAATGAATAAAAAATTTTACTTGTTTTTTAAATCCTTCTTTGAATAGCCTTCCTTGAATATTACCAAAATATTACCAAAATATTATCGAAATATGACCACTATTTAATAGCGCTCGCTAAGGAATGAGAATACAACCTCAATATTACTATAATATTATGAGAATACAACGATAACAGATAAAATGACGGTCATGGTATCAAAAACATCAGGAATGAGAATACAATCTCAATATTACTATAATATTACGAGAATACAACGATAACATATAAAATGACGGCAATGGTATCAAAAACATCAGGAATTAGAATACTATCATAATATTACTATAATATTACAAGAATACGACAATAACAGAGTTGAAATAATAGTCGTTGCATCAAAAACATCAGGAGTGAGAATACAACCATAATATTACTATAATATTACCTTAATATTACTGCAAAGCAAAAATAAGAGCTCTATTAATAAATACAACCACAAAGAAACATGTGCATATCATAAACATTGTAATAATAAGGCAAAAAAATTGTAATAACAATGAACAGTGCAATTAAATTATTTTTGCACAGACAATACCCACAAACAAATCTTATGAGCAAGCTCTGCCCTAAATCTTGGCATCTCTGCCTGCCAATCCCGGTCTTCAGTCCAATCACTTATGTAACTCTTTCCTAATTTTTTCATAAATTTACAAACAAACATCCCATAATCAATATTATTGGTTTGTACTGGAACATTTCTAACTATTGACATTTGTCAGGTCCCGGGTTTAGCCCTAAAAGAATTTCCAACATCTACTTGGAACTTTTTGACCTACAAAGTTTAATATTGATCAGTACATGGACTAAACTATTGAAATTGCATTGGTATACTGAAATTGCATGGACTCAAAGTATACTTACAAGGTCCTTGCACACGTTTTTGTGCATCTGGTTAGGTAATGAGTCATAAATTTTCCACTTCTTATCTTGTAAATCCTCAACCAATAATACCCAGTGTTGGTTGTTCATAACATGAATCATAATAATATCAGCTCCANCTCTGCCTGCCAATCCCGGTCTTCAGTCCAATCACTTATGTAACTCTTTCCTAATTTTTTCATAAATTTACAGACAAACATCCCATAATCAATACTATTGGTTTGTACTGGAACATTTCTAACTATTGACATTTATCAGGTCCCGGGTTTAGCCCTAAAAGAATTTCCAACATCTACTTTAAACTTTTTGACCTACAAAGTTTAATATTGATCAGTACATGGACTAAACTATTGAAATTGCATTGACTCAAAGTATACTTACAAGGTACTTGCACACGTTTTTGTGCATCTGGTTAGGTAATGAGTCATAAATTTTCCACTTCTTATCTTGTAAATCCGCAACCAATAATACCCAGTGTTGGTTGTTCATAACATGAATCATAATAATATCAGCTCCTTTAACTGCCTCCTTCGTGATATAACCCAAAAATCTTGCGGTGTTACCCATTTTATGATAACCTTGCATAAGATTACAAACTTATAATATATTCATATAGTTATTTAAATTTTAAATATACTTAATCAATGATTATCTAGTATAGTGATGATACATAAATATAAGGCCTAAAAAAGGATGGAGAAGCATTCCTCTTTCTTTCTAAAATCATGGCTTGGACATCAACATGATCATTTGCAATCATGCCATTGCACAGTAACTCTACCATTGCCCTGCAATCTCTAAAAATCTCTCTAGTGTGTAACATAATATCATCTCTGTAGAATAGCACAAAATATATGTGAGCCTTTCATCCAAGAGAAAAGCATTGCATTATGAAAGATGAAAATTACTCACATATTCATGTATTTTGACATAGTTTGATCAATCACTAGCTGTGTTTCAGATGATACCATAGATCTGCCAGGATAATTTATCTGGGAGTCCGCTGAAAGAGGCTAAAAAAAATTTTGTAAAACATTTGAAATACATAAGTATTTTAGACGATAAAAAATAATGTATAAAAAACTTCTTCCAAATAACACATTGACAACACCGGGCTGATCTCCTAAAGTTGTTAGTGTCAGGACTACTGATCCTTCTACTTTTTCCTCTTCAATTATTTGTTGTTCCTTCTCTGCAATATGGGTTGTTAGTGTCAGGACTACTGATCCATCTACTTTTTCCTCTTTAATTATTTGTTGTTCCTCCTCTGCAATTGGGGGTTGTTAGTACGAGTACTAATGCTCCTTCTACTTATTTGTCTACAATTGGGTCTTCAATGTTTCCCTCCCCGACATTCATATGTACAATAGCGTCTTTATCAGGCAACATATGCTCATCGACTTCTCTTATTACTTTTATTATCTTGAACTCGAAATCAGTGAAAGGAGAACTCAGTTTCTTCTTTTTTCTACTCTGTCTGCCCTTAACCCTTTGTATTAAGCTCAGAACGGACCGTTTATGAGAGCCTTCCACAATGTCTCCTTCAACTGGGGAGGTTTGTTGGGTTCCCTCTTCTCCCACAGAAGCTAACTGTTGGGTTCCCTCTTCTCCCACAGGAGACAACTGTTGTGCTCCCTCTTCTCCCACAGAAGACGATAGCTGGGCTCCCTCAATGTTCTCCTGGGCTCCCTGTTCTCCCACAGGAGACAACTATTGTGCTCCCTGTTCTCCCACAGGAGACGATTGTTGGACTTCCTCAATGTTGAACTCATTATATGCAGCATCATGAGGACTTCCAAAATGAGGGGAGGTTGCTTGGGCATCATCTACTCCCACATCTTCGCTTTTATTAGTTGAAATATTTTCAGATTTATCAAACTTATTTTGTAGCATTGACATTTGTCCCTCCAAACTTGACACTCCAACAGTTATTGTATTTAGGGTCCCCTGAAATTCAGTGAACCATTTCTCTTGCCCTTTCAGCAGATCAATTATTAATTCCATGTTTTTATTCATTTTCGTGTACATTGTCTCTGGGGCAATGTCGCTTGAAACAACTGGCCCCATATCAAATGATATAGTTGTCTCAGGTTTACCTTGGAATTCCGGTACTGGAACTGGACTGGGTAATCCTACATCTGGATTTGAGAGCAGATTGAGCTCATCCTCTTTCAGATCCAGAAATTGATCATGAACCTGCAATTTATTTCAAAAAAAAATACGCTTTAATCATTAAAACTCTCAAATAAACATAAGCTTTTATTTTTTAATAACAATTAAATGTAACTTGCCTGTTCAGTATTCAACCTCTTAAAGGCTATATTAATCTGTGATGCGTTCCAGCTGACAGTTGTTGGCCACCTCAACATTTGAGGTATGGTCTCAGGAGTGGCAGGAGTAACCAAAGAAGCATGCTCATAAAACCACAGGTGTGTAAGAGAAAAGTCATATTCAGCTTTGCACAAAGAAATTAATATTTATTGACGTTTATACGAGATACTAACCGTTAGCAAAAAAAGAAAATCATTTATATATCCCAAAGGTCGATTTCGCCTTATTTTAATGGCTACTGCATTAATTGGCTCAATAAGGAATTCACAGAGCGCAACAGACCAATTAAATGAAGAAAAGGTATGTACATTCTTGCCAAAGGTGTAAAGTCCTTTGGATACACTGAAATTGTTGGAAGTAAATAATAAATTTGATAAAAAATAATTTATATACTATTGATTAAAACGGTTAGAAGACTCCCCAGTTCCAAAGTTCAAAATATTATCCCTCATTTGGCGGGCATCCACACCACTTGATGAAACTTTCTTCCACTTTGGCACTTCTCCTCTATTTGGCATGCCAATCAAAAATTGAACATAAACAGGATTTATTCTCAGATCTTTCATACCCATTTTGATAACCATTCTTTCATGTTGCTAGCAATGCAATATTTGCAATGTCAGGACATTGTCTGGGGGATAAGGTGGAATAACAAAAAATTGATCAACATTCATCATTTTCAGCTCATTCCTGATGTCTTCAGATAAGACAGGTCTGACTTTATCGAGCACATCTCTCACTACGGACGGTCGACATCTACAGCTCATATACCTTGGGTTCACAAACCTACATAAAGCAAAATAATGCAAAAAAATATTAGGTATATTCAAACCTGCATAAATAAAAAAAATGCAAAAAAATGTAAGGTATATTCAGGTAGTATAAATGGAATTATTATAGTAATATTTAGATATTATTCTGGTATTATTTCGAGTGTATTATTTAAGTATTATTCTGATATTATTTCAGTATTATTTTGATATTATTTCAGCTGTAGAAATGAAATTTAAGTTTTATTCAATCTTCAGGTATTACTTAGGTAATATTTTGGTAATATTAGGTAGTGTTAAGTAGTGTTACTTTGGTCTTATTTAGGTAATATTCAGGTGATATTGTTGCCCAATAACAACGTGAGTTAAAATACTACTCAAATATTACTCAAATACTACTAAAATACTACTAAAATATTACCCAAAAACAGTCACTTTGAACTAAATACCTGAGTGATTTTTTACTCATATACTACTAAAATATTATTCCAATATTAGGTAGTGTTAGTTTGGTCATATTTAGGTAATATTCAGGTGATATTGTTACTCAATGACAGCGTGAATTAAAATGCTACTTAAATATTAATCAAATACTACTAAAATGCTACTAAAATATTACCCAAAAACAATCACTCTGAAATAAATACTTGAGTGATTTGTTACTCATATACTACTAAAATATTACTCCAATATTATATGGATGAATTTCTACACTCTGTTAACAATTTTTTCACTGAAAATACCAAAATAAAATTTACTTGGATGAACCCTCTCGAATTTCCTTCTTCTTATGCTCTTTTGCTTCTTTTTTCATGGGTTTATCAGCCTCCATTGTCGATTCCTCTTCATTCTCCATTATCAACGGCTCTTCTGTCTCCATTCTCACAGGGCTATTTTTGGTTTTCGTCTGCCTGGGCTCGTATTCCATCTTCCAATGGAGAAAGCATGATTTTCCTTCGACCGATGAACAACAAAAACCCTAAACGATTGTCGAACGAATGAAGGTGTTGTGCGGGCTCGGGCGACATTTAGCTTTCTGATGATCTGACCTTTTTTCTGAGGCGCGCGATTTAATTTTCTGTTGCTTTAAGCTGGGCTCGGGCCGGGTCACGCAGTAAGAAAACAGGAATTTCATTTTTTTTAATTGTGGGCCCACATTTCCACGTGTAAAATTTTTATTGGACACCGCACGCACAGAATAAGCACTCCCAGGCAGGGCTTATACTCTCCCATGATTTATTTTAACTTGATATGACATAACCACACAAATTTAAACAAGAAAAGCATACAACTGACACAATTAACAAGAAAAACATTAGATAAATCACAACACACTTTTTAACACATTATTCTTACAATTGTTGCATTCATTTCATGAAAGAATTAAAAAAATTACATATATATCATTCAAAATTTCTTATTTATAAAACTAATATAGAATTTTCTTAAACTATTGTATGTCATCAAGAAATTTAAATGATCAAGCACGTTTCTCAATGCATTATGGATAAGAATTTTTCAATATTTAAATTCAAAATCATTCAAGCTATAATTTCACTAAAGTTACAATTAAACTAAGCATCTCGATAATACAAGCCTAATGACAACCATTAATTCCTATTCCAAATAAGCTCAGATCAAACACTTGAAATGTAATTAAGAGCTTAGGAGCTTTATTTGTAAATTTAAATAATATCTAAATTTGACTTGCTTATATTCAAATAACAAGTGGCTTGATGGGAGGAATCCGAGCCTAGGATTTCTTAATTATGATGTCGTTAAGACACTTGATTGTTGAAAGTATAACCTATGATGAAAGAAATTGATTAATATTATCTGATGGATTGTTTTAAGATTATGATTAGTTTAACAAAATTTCTTTTCAAAATCTATAAATAGGTTTTTATTTTTCACATAAAGGAGAGGAGAATATAAGAGTGAGCTGACGACTAAGACATAACTAATGAAAGCCAATACAAAAGATTGACCATCAATCATTGTCAATAACAACAAACAATTGTTGCAGTCAACTATAGTTGTTGTAGCAATCAAATATAATTATTGTAGTCAACTACAATGGCTATAGCCAACCAACTAATATATAACTATGACTCTTAATTTTATAATACAATCTTTTCAAATTCAAATGAAGAGTCAACATCTGCACTTTCAATTTTTAAGTTGATTATTTTGATTGAACTAGACCCCGTAACTTTTTCTCTTTAAAAGATTTTTGACTAAGAAAAAAAAANTAATTACTGAAAGTATAACCTATGATGAAAGAAAACAATTAATATTATCTGATGGATTGTTTTAAGATTATGATTAGTTTAACAAAATTTCTCTTCAAAATCTATAAATATGTCTTTATTTTTCACATAAAGGAGAGGAGAATATAAGAGTGAGCTGGCGACTAAGACATAACTAATGAAAGCAAATACAAAAGATTGACCATCAATCATTGTCAATAACAACAAACAATTGTTGTAGTCAGCTACACTTTTTGTAGCAATCAAATATAATTATTGTAGCCAACTACAATGGCTATAGCCAACCAACTAATATATAACTATAATTCTTAATTTTATAATACAATCTTTTCAAATTCAAAAGAAGAGTCAACATCTGCACTTTCAATTTTTAAGTTGATTATTTGATTGAACTAGACCCCGTAACTTTTTCTCTTTAAAAGATTTTTGACTAAGAAAAAAAAATTGAATCTCTTACATTTCTAACTATGAACAAAAAAATCACAATGAGCAAAGTCTTAAAATTTTTCTACTACTGAAAATTTTCTAGTACACAATAATAGAATTTTATGGCACGCAACAATTATAAAACTCATTAATGTATGTGTGCCTTGAATAATTTTTTTAAAAATTGACAACAATAGAAAATAAAGATTAGATTTTTCTAGTGAATCCTGATATTTGGATATATATTAAAAAAAAAGACGGGCAAATATTAACAAATAACAAAAAATTGAGCGTTATGCATCTAATTGCTAAAAAATATGCTGGAAGCAAACAATTTTTGCCAAAGAAATAAAAAAGGGCAAGGCAAGTTACAAACATAGCAAGCAAACTTTACATTTGTTGAAATATCACTCGTCTATCACAATGTGCAATCATCTTTCCTAATGCTTAAAAAGCNTCTACTACTGAAAATTTTCTAGTACACAATAATAGAATTTTATGGCACGCAACAATTATAAAACTCATTAATTTATGTGTGTCTTGAATAATTATTTTAAAAATTGACAACAATAGAAAATAAGGATTAGATTTTTCTAGTGAATCCTGATATTTGGATATATATTTAAAAATAAAGACGGGCAAATATTAAAAAAAAAACAAAAATTTGAGCGTTATGCATCTAATTGCTAAAAAATATGTTGGAAGCAAAAAATTTTTGCCAAAGAAATACAAAAGGGCAAGTTACAAACATAGCATTCAAACTTTACATTTGTTGAAATATCACTCGTCTATCACAATGTGCAATCATCTTTCCCAATGCTTAAAAAGTACAAGAAAATTCTAATCCGTATCTTTTTCATTTCGTTAAATTTTCTATATTTTGATTGTATCATACTCAAATACACGAGTTCAATATTTCATTCTGAACGCCTAAATGTAAGTCTTAACAATAAAAATGTTTTCTTTGATCCAAGCATAAATCGCCTAAAAAGCTTTGAATGCCATAACTTATTGAAAGAAAAAATTGATTCATAATTTCCTAATTAAAAAATTTAATATATACCGAAATTAAGGATTTCTTTTCAGGTGAGTCCAATAAAAATTAGGCATGATTCCTCGTATAATATACCCATCTCAAAACAAATTTACACACACAGATATATATATATATATATATATNAAAAATTTAATATATACCGAAATTAAGGATTTCTTTTCAGGTGAGTCCAATAAAAATTAGGCATGATTCCTCATATAATACACCCATCTCAGAACAAATTTACATATATATATAGCAAAAAATTTCAATCCCATAACAACTTTCACCGAACCCAAACAATAATTATAATACTAATAAACGACACACATAAGACCGAATCAAAAAATTCAGTTTAGTTCATCCCAAAACATAAATTCCATTAATCCCCCACACCCCTACCTGGGCGACATGGTTGAGTTGCTACAGTTCGCCTGCGAATGGGCGCGGCTCTGAACCACCGACGACGACGTCAGCGCTGAAGAAGTGAGCTCGTCGTAGAGAAAACCTCTCTTCATGGCGTTATACACAGTGTGGAGCCCTTCTTCGACAAATTCCAGAACAGCTTGAGGCATCGGCGGCTCATTTATCTCCACCGATCCTTCCAACATTCTCACCACCTCTCCCATCGATGGCCTCACCATTGCCTCATCCTGAATGCACCAGAAGGCAGCCTGCAGAGCTCTTACCACCTCTTCTTGCTCTATGTGGTCTTTTAGTCGCTTGTCTGCTGCTCTCATCGGCGTCCCATTTGTCATTTCCTGAAGAAATTTTCAAGCAATTTTGTTTGAAGAAAGTTGGAATAAAATTGATGTTTGAAGATTTTAACTTCCACTAGAAATTTTAAGGTAGGCTCTGTTTAGGTTTTTTTTTATGTTTTTATTAAATAAAATATTTATTTAGGAATATTTACATGCATACCACAATTCCTATGCATTTACATGTCTAACACCAAACTTTTAGTTCTTACATAAGTATATATATTATTTTATTTTTCTTAAAATTAAAATAACAATATCTTTGATGTGATATAAAATAACTTTAATCCTATAAATGTAAATCCTTGTTTATTTATTTCATTCGTTATAATTTTTAAGATTGTAAAAAATAATTTTGAATTAAAAAAGATAATTGGCATCACGGCATGATGCCTCTGCCACCGTCACCATCAATCCTCCATTCCCGCCATCAACCTCATGACATGTTGCCATGGCCCCTTACACTCACAAAACAGTTTATTTGATATTCAATGCAAATCAAAGCAATATATTTTATTTATTTTATTAGGACACACATGTTCGAAGCACATTATAACTATTAATCTCTACTATAAGTATCACTAAAGCTAAATTTCCTAAAAAATAAATAAATAAAATAAAAGGTTCAAAAGAAAGAAGAAATAAAGAGAGTAATGAGCACTTTCTCAATCATATTTATCCCTTCCTCTCTAAATTGGCATGCCACAAAACTGAAATAAATGATTTGGAATATCTACTTTTTTTTTTTCAGATTAGTGAAAATAGATGATAAAATTGCATGACATATTCGATTAGTCTTTATGTCCTTTGTTTGACTTTTTATTCCATTGATATTTGACCAATGAATAAGTGATTTTACCCAAAAAAAAAAGATATTTCAATAATAAATATAAGGCTATTGCACAAGAAAAAACAAATTTCATATAGAAATACATAGTTATTTTTTTCAAAATGCCTAATAGATGCACCAATACTTGCCATATCTTACATAAACAAAACCCAACTTTGTTCTACTTCTAATTAAAATGATTTATATGTATATTAAATCTTTTATTGTTTAATAAATATTTAGTTTTTAGGCGAAAGCGTTTATTTCTGATGAACAATTAATATGAAGAACATGAATTAGATGGGAGAAGTCATGCCTCGTTAGGAATTTGTTTTAAAGAAAATATTCATCAGCGGCAATAATTTGCGCCAACTAATTAANAGTCTACTCTTATAAATTAACAAATTTGTAGCATTATTTCTAAGTAATATATTCGTAATTTTGGCTCTTTAAAAAAAAAGTAGACATAAAGCTTAATTTTTTGCATTTGCATTCATTCTAACCAATTCCTATCTATTTACATAACAAACATCTAAACTCTAAATTTTAAATTCATACAACTCAAATCTTTAATATCATATTGAAAATATCATCATTTTAATTTTAAAAAAATAAAAATATAAATTTTCATGCATAAATAAGACAGTATGGGTGTAAAAACTAAATTATAGGTGTTAAAAAAATAAATAAATAGGAATTGCGTGTTGTTTAGGTAATATTCCTTTTTTTTTTTTTTTGTTTGTTCCGTGTNAAAAATAAAAATATAAATTTTCATGCATAAATAAGACAGTATGGGTGTAAAAACTAAATTATAGGTGTTAAATAAATAAATAAATAGGAATTGAGTGTTATTTATGTAATATTCCTTTTTGTTTTGTTTGTTCCGTGACTTACACTTAGTTTGGTCAATCAAACTAAGTAAGCCATATATCCACTAATCCACGTCAGCAGTAAATAAAACAATAAAATATATGTAATTTTATTTGCAAAATTTTTCGAGATGTGAAGCATTGCTTAATATGAAAAAGCTATTATGTGCAAGTTATGTATTACAAATCAATATAAAATAGAACACTTCCTCTCAGTTATGAAAAGAAATTATTGGATGCTTATAGTATAGAATTATATGTATGGTTCCTTGAGAATCTAAAGGTTCTTGTATGTTTCAGCTAATTCAATAGAAAGCTATGTACTCATCGTCTTATTAGAATCTCTCTCTCTCTCTCTCTCTCTCACACACACATAAAAGCCTTTTAAAGTGATTTATATACATGCCACACAATTTTTATTCTTAATTTTTAATATTTATATTAAAACATATAAAGTTAAGATCACATAAAAATGATAATAACAAAATAAATTTGAGGCATTTACATACATACCACCCAATGCCTATATATTTACATATCAACAGCCTAAATTATGATNTACTCACATATTCATGTATTTTGACATAGTTTGATCAATCACTAGCTGTGTTTCAGATGATACCATAGATCTACCAGGATAATTTATCTGGGAGTCCGCTGAAAGAGGCTAAAAAAGATTTTGTAAAACATTTGAAATACATAGGTATTTTAGACGATAAAAAATAATGTATAAAAAACTTCTTCCAAATAGCACATTGACAACACCGGGCTGATCTCCTAAAGTTGTTAGTGCCAGGACTACTGATCCTTCTACTTTTTCCTCTTCAATTATTTGTTGTTCCTTCTCTGCAATAGGGGTTGTTAGTGTCAGGACTACTGATCCATCTACTTTTTCCTCTTTAATTACTTGTTGTTCCTCCTCTGCAATTGGGGGTTGTTAGTACCAGTACTAATGCTCCTTCTACTTATTTGTCTACAATTGGGTCTTCAATGTTGCCCTCCCCCACATTCATATGTACAATAGCATCTTTATCAGGCAACATAGGCTCATCGACTTCTCTTATTACTTTTATTATCTTGAACTCAAAATCAGTGAAAGGAGAACTCAGTTTCTTCTTTTCTCTACTCTGTCTGCCCTTAACCCTTTGTATTAAGCTCAGAACGGACCGTTTATGAGAGCCTTCAACAGTGTCTCCTTCAACTGGGGAGGTTTGTTGGGTTCCCTCTTCTCCCACAAAAGCTAACTGTTGGGTTCCCTCTTCTCCCACAGGAGACAACTATTGTGCTCCCTCTTCTCCCACAGAAGACGATAGCTGGGCTCCCTCAATGTTCTCCTGGGCTCCCTCTTCTCCCATAAGAGAAAACTATTGTGCTCCCTGTTCTCCCACAGGAGACGATTGTTGGACTTCCTCAATGTTGAACTCATTATATGCAGCATCATGAGGACTTCCAAAATGAGGGGAGGTTGCTTGGGCATCATCTACTCCCACCTCTTCGCCTTTATTAGTTGAAATATTTTCAGATTTATCAAACTTATTTTGTAGCATTGACATTTGCCCCTCCAAACTCGACACTCCAACAGTTATCGTATTTAGGGTCCCCTGAAATTCAGTGAACCATTTCTCTTTCCCTTTCAGCAGATCAATTATTAATTCCATGTTTTTATTCATTGTCGTGTACATTGTCTCTGGGGCAATGTCTCTTGAAACAATTGGCCCCATATCAAATGATACAGTTGCCTCAGGTTTACCTTGGAATTCTGGTACTGGAACTGGACTGGGTAATCCTACATCTGGATTTGAGAGCAGATTGAGCTCATCCTCTTTCAGATCCAAAAATTGATCATGAACCTGCAATTTATTTAAAAAAAAATATGCTTTAATCATTAAAACTCTAAAATAAACATAAGCTTTTATTTTTTAATAACAATTAAATGTAACTTGCCTGTTCAGTATTCAACCTCTTAAAGGCTATATTAATCTGTGATGCGTTCCAGCTGACAGTTGTTGGTCACCTCAACATTCGAGGTATGGCCTCAGGAGTGGCAGGAGTAACCAAAGAAGCATGCTCATAAAACCACAGGTGTGTAAAAGAAAAGTCATATTCAGCTTTGCACAAAGAAATTAATATTTATTGAGGTTTATACGAGATACTAACCGTTAGCAAAAAAAGAAAACCATTTATATATCCCAAAGGTCGGTTTCGCCTTATTTTAATGGCTACTGCATTAATTTGCTCAATAAGGAATTCACAGAGCGCAACAGGCCAATTAAATGAAGAAAAGGTATGTACATTCTTGCCAAAGGTGTAAAGTCATTTGGATACACTGAAATTGCTGGAAGGAAATAATAAATTTGATAACAAATAATTTATATACTATTGATTAAAACAGTTAGAAGACTCTCCAGTTCCAAAGTTCAAAATATTATCCCTCATTTGGCGGGCATCCACGCCACTTGATGGAACTTTCTTCCACTTTGGCACTTCTCCTCTATTTGGCATGCCAATCAAAAATTTAACTTCAACAGGATTTATTCTCAGATCTTTCATACCCATTTTGATAACCATTCTTTCATGTTGCTAGTATTGCAATATTTGCAATGTCAGGACATTGTCTTGGGGATAAGGTGGAATAACAAAAAATTGATCAACATTCATCATTTTCAGCTCATTCCTGATGTCTTCAGATAAGACAGGTCTGACTTTATCGAGCACATCTCTCACTACGAACGGTCGACATCTACAGCTCATATACCTTGGGTTCACAAACCTACATAAATCAAAATAATGCAAAAAAATATTAGGTATATTCAAACCTGCATAAATAAAAAAAAATGCAAAAAAATGTAAGGTATATTCAGGTAGTATAAATGGAATTATTATAGTAGAATTTAGATATTATTCTGGTATTATTTTGAGTGTATTATTTAAGTATTATTCTGATATTATTTCAGTATTATTTTGATATTATTTCAGCTGTAGAAATGAAATTTAAGTTTTATTCAATCTTCAGGTATTACTTAGGTAATATTTTGGTAATATTAGGTAGTGTTAAGTAGTGTTAGTTTGGTCTTATTTAAGTAATATTCAGGTGATATTGTTGCCCGATAACAACGTGAGTTAAAATACTACTCAAATATTACTCAAATACTACTCAAATACTACTAAAATATTACCCAAAAACAGTCACTCTGAACTAAATACCTGAGTGATTTGTTACTCATATACTACTAAAATATTACTCCAATATTAGGTAGTGTTAGTTTGGTCATATTTAGGTAATATTCAAGTGATATTGTTACTCAATGACAGCGTGAATTAAAATACTACTTAAATATTAATCAAATACTACTAAAATGNAAAAGAAATAGCAAGTAACGTTTTTAGAGATTTAAAATACCCAAAAATTTATGATTCCTCCCAATCGAAAATCGCTCACTCAATTCGAGCGATTTTTAAATCCGTGTTGTGGCTGCGCGTGATTGCTAATGGCCAACACCGTTCATAGCCACTGACACTGCCCACAACTGCCCGCCACCATTGGCCACTCTCGTCATAGCCGTCTCTCATCTCAGCCACCCGTCATCGTTATCACTGCCCGCTCGCTCCCATTCTCGTCAGCATAACAAAGCATTTGAAGCAATAACAAATACAAAAAGAATATTTCAATGCATGCATCTATCTAATTTGCATCAAAACAGGTAATCCATGTAATATAAAATGTATAACTCCTCATTTCTAAATTACATCTATTTAAAAACATCTAAAAAAACAATCCCTTCATCACTTTCGTTTTATTTTGATGANAAACCCAGTAACATGACCAGCAGCAATATGAGAGCAAAGAAACAAAACAACAACGGAATAATAATCTCATAATTATGGCTTGATGAACTTGTGGACCCTTCCTTTGATCTCCCACCTCCCTGTCCTGATTCACCTATTGTTTGATTTTCTCCAATCTTCATGTAAAGTGTGGAACTTGGATCCTGAAAACAGAGTCTGAATTTGTCTCAAAGAACAAAGATTTCTTGAAAATAAAACTTATCTATCGCTCTCATGAAGTTCAAATGGAAATAATGGAGCTAAATATTTCTCGAATTGACATTGACGACGAACGATCCAATCATATATTTGTACGTGGCACATAATTCATAAGTATTTACATATCCAACATCTAAATTTTCATATTTGTGCACAAAGCTTAAATATTTAATATCACGTCAAAATAGCATTATTATCATGACCTTTTAAAAGTGAAATGCACCTTTGAATGTATAGATTTAAAGCACCTAAATGCTATGTAAATATGAAAGTATAGGTGTGAGATGTTTTTTTGACTATTTAATTATTTAATTAGATGTGAGATGTGTAAATACATAAGAATTATGTGTTATATGAATTATTTTTATATTTTATAAACGCCTATAAATTTCAATTTCTATATTATAAGGGTGTATGTTTGTGCATTGAAATTGAATTGATTCCTTTCTCGAATCAAACTAAAATAAAAAGCGGCATTTATATATATAGCATGCAATTGTTATGTATTTACATATTTCGCACCAAACTTTTATTTACATAAAAAATAATTAGATTAGGTGAAATACATATTTTCATTTATAGATTTAAAGTATCAAAATGTTATGAATATAAATATGAAATTTTAGGTGTGAAATATGTAAAAAAACATAAGAATTGTGAGCCATGTATGTAAATTTCCCTTGAAAAAAAAAATATAAGCTGAGCCCAAAAGAAATCGACATCTGATCAAACATTCTTATAATTATCCATAATCAACTCAAGATCAAATCATATGACTTTGAATGAACCCAGAACTAGGATCAAACTTGATCAAATTGTTCAGAGCCCTACCTGCAAACCCCCAAATAACAAACTACTGAGAGTCCAGCAGTAAGCCTCCTCATCCACAATCCCATAAACTGAAGCAACACAGTCACAGTCCAATAGACAACGATCCCCGCACTCAGAACTCGTCGACAAACCACTATAATTTGCTATCGTCGAAGATCCAGAGAAGTAGTAATTGGTCTGCGAAACCATCTCCATCTTCCTCTTCGCATTACAATCCCCTGAATGCGGCTGTAACTCCGGTAAATTCTTACAGCTCGCTCCAGAGTTATTACTTCCATTCAAAATACATATATTACTGCCACAAATTCCAGCAACCTGGCACGGATTTGACACCGCCGACCACAGACTCACCCATGTGTTGCTGCTGTTCCACTGATAAAGATGCAAATTTCCGTCCATTCCAATCGAGATTCGTCGGAGCGCCGATGAACTACTTGAATCGTTCTTGTGCACATATACCGCACCAGCTGCTGATTTTCCATACATGATGGCGAAATTACCGAAATTATCGAGCATGGCGACAACTTCTCCGGTGGCGTTGGAGATCTGAGGGCTGGACCAGTAGGAGTAATTCGTCACGGATTCGGGTACTGGAATGTAATCTAATGCGAGGCTTAGTNTCAATCCCATAACAACTTTCACCGAACCCAAACAATAATTATAATACTAATAAACGACACACATAAGACCGAATCAAAAAATTCAGTTTAGTTCATCCCAAAACATAAATTCCATTAATCCCCCACACGCCTACCTCGGCGACATGGTTGAGTTGCTACAGTTCGCCTGCGAATGGGCGCGGCTCTGAACCACCGACGACGACGTCAGCGCTGAAGAAGTGAGCTCGTCGTAGAGAAAACCTCTCTTCATGGCGTTATACACAGTGTGGAGCCCTTCTTCGACAAATTCCAGAACAGCTTGAGGCATCGGCGGCTCATTTATCTCCACCGATCCTTCCAACATTCTCACCACCTCTCCCATCGATGGCCTCACCATTGCCTCATCCTGAATGCACCAGAAGGCAGCCTGCAGAGCTCTTACCACCTCTTCTTGCTCTATGTGGTCTTTTAGTCGCTTGTCTGCTGCTCTCATCGCCGTCCCATTTGTCATTTCCTGAAGAAANTCTATGTGGTCTTTTAGTCGCTTGTCTGCTGCTCTCATCGCCGTCCCATTTGTCATTTCCTGAAGAAATTTTTAAGCAGATTTTGTTTGAAGAAAGTTGGAATAAAATTGATGTTTCAAGATTTTAACTTCCACTAGAAATTCTAAAGTTAGGCTCTGTTTAGGGTTTTTTCTTTATGTTTTTATTAAATAAAATATTTATTTAGGAAAATTTACATGCATTTACATGTCTAACACCAAACTTTTAGCTCTTACATAACTATATATATTATCTTATTTTTCTTAAAATTAAAATAATAATATCTTTGATGTGATATAAAAAAATTTTAATACTATAAATGTAAATCCTTGTTTATTTAAAACTTTTAATTTATTTCTTTCGTTATAATTTTTAAGATTGTAAAAAATAATTTTGAATTAAAAAAGATAATTTTGAATCAGGGCATGATGCCTCTGCCGCCGTCACTNTACATAACTATATATATTATCTTATTTTTCTTAAAATTAAAATAATAATATCTTTGATGTGATATAAAAAAAATTTAATACTATAAATGTAAATCCTTGTTTATTTAAAACTTTTTATTTATTTCTTTCGTTATAATTTTTAAGATTGTAAGAAATAATTTTGAATTAAAAAAGATAATTGGCATCACGGCATGATGCCTCTGCCGCCGTCACCATCAATCCACCATTCCCGCCATCAACCTCATGATATGTTGCCATGGCCCCTTACACTCACAAAACTGTTTATTTGATATTCAATGCAAATCAAAGCACTATATTTTATTTCATTTATTAGGACGCACATGTTCGAAGCACATTATAATTTGTACTATAATTATCACTAAAGCTAAATTTCCTAAAAAATAAATAAATAAAATAAGAGGTTCAAAAGATAGAAGAAATAAAGATAGTAATGAGCACTTTCTCAATCATATCTATCCCTTCCTCTCTAAATTGGCATGCACCAAAACTCAAATAAATGATTTGGAATATCTACTTTTGTTTCAGATCAGTGAAAGTAGATGATAAAATTGCATGACATATTCGATTAGTCTTTATCTCCTTTGTTTGATTTTTTATTCCATTAAGTGATTTTACCCAAAAAAAAAAAAAGATATTTCAATAATAAATATAAGGCTATTGCACAAGAAAAAAACATTTCATATAGGAATACATAAAGTTATTTTTTCAAAATGCCTAATAGATGCACCAATACTTGGCATATCTTACATAAACAAAACCCAACTTTGTTCTACTTCTAATTAAAATGATTTATTTATATATTAAATCTTTTGTTGTTTAATAAATATTTCATTTTTAGGCGAAAGCGTTTATTTCTGATGAACCATTAATATGAAGAACATGAATCAGATGGGAGAAGTCATGCCTCGTTAGGAATTTGTTTTAAAGAAAATACTCATCAGCAGCAATAATTTGCGTCAACTAATTAGGTGCTAATAAAGGAGACATGTCAGCGGATCAATTGATGACAATAAATAAATAAAACTTGGCTTGAATTTCAACATATGAATTTTGAAAATTTTTTTATTGTTCAATACAAACCTTCAAATACGTCTACAAGAGATGTTTGTATAATTCATTCCTTAAATGTTGCCTTTTTAATATATATATATATATATATAACAAAAAAGAGCAACGCAGCAATCCTCTTTGAGAAAATTGTCAGTCTACTCTTATAAATTAACAAATTTGTAGCATTATTTCTAAGTAATATATTCGTAATTTTGGCTCTTTAAAAAAAAAGTAGACATAAAGCTTAATTTTTTGCATTTGCATTCATTCTAACCAATTCCTATCTATTTACATAACAAACATCTAAACTCTAAATTTTAAATTCATACAACTCAAATCTTTAATATCATATTGAAAATATCATCATTTTAATTTTTAAAAAATAAAAATATAAATTTTCATGCATAAATAAGACAGTATGGGTGTAAAAACTAAATTATAGGTGTTAAATAAATAAATAAATAGGAATTGAGTGTTATTTATGTAATATTCCTTTTTGTTTTGTTTGTTCCGTGACTTACACTTAGTTTGGTCAATCAAACTAAGTAAGCCATATATCCACTAATCCACGTCAGCAGTAAATAAAACAATAAAATATATGTAATTTTATTTGCAAAATCTTTCGATATGTGAAGCATTGCTTAATATGAAAAAGCTATTATGTGCAAGTTATGTATTACAAATCAATATAAAATAGAACACTTCCTCTCAGTTTTGAAAAGAAATTATTAGATGCTTATAGTATAGAATTATATATATGGTTGCTTGAGAATCTAAAGGTTCTTGTATGTTTCAGCTAATTCAATAGAAAGCTATGTACTCGTCGTCTTATTAGAATCTCTCTCTCTCTCTCTCTCTCATAAAAGCCTTTTAAAGTGATTTATATACATGCCACACAATTTTTATTCCTAATTTTTAATATTTATATTAAAACATATAAAGTTAAGATCACATAAAAATGATAATAACAAAATAAATTTTAGGCATTTACATACATACCACCCAATGCCTATATATTTACATAAAATATGANTTCCTGCTTCTGCTTCTGATCTCTTTTCTCTCCTTCTGTCCAAGTCTGCAACGATGTCCGGTGAGAGTGTCTCGTCCGTCAATAAAGATGTGCTTCTCAAGACCCTCAGAAGCTTGCGGGCTAAGGCCCGAAAATTAGGTGTGAACCGAAAGTCAGCCGATGAAGCTCTTGTGTGGGAAGTGAGCAAGAAAAGGGTGGTAAAGAAGTTGAAAGCTAGCAATCGCGAGGAACGGGTCCGAGCCAATTCTTTGGCAGGCTTGTTTACGGAACGGGGCCGAGAGCGGACCAAGGGTTTGTTCGGTTACCGTCCCTTCGGACATTCATTGAAGGTAGAAGATCCAGCCATAAGGAAGGCGCCCATCCAAACCATTGTGGAGCCCACAAACCCTCAGATTGTTATGGNAAGAAGTTGAAAGCTAGCAATCGCGAGGAACGGGTCCGAGCCAATTCTTTGGCAGGCTTGTTTACGGAACGGAGCCGAGAGCGGATCAAGGGTTCGTTCGGTTACCGTCCCTTCGGACATTCATTGAAGGTAGAAGATCCAGCCAGAAGGAAGGCGCCCATCCAAACCATTGTGGAGCCCACAAACCCTCAGATTGTTATGAATAAGGTAACAGTCGGAGAAGAGTTCTCGCTCCCGCTGCCAAAGGATGGCCTCCCCCTCATGTGTGTTTCGCCAGGAAAATTCGGTAAGGAAGGTAATTCTATCACCACGTTCGAGTGGAATCACATTGTTGTTATGGGTTTTAAATTAAACATCATTAAGGNGAAAATTCGGTAAGGAAGGTAATTCTATCACCACGTTCGAGTGGAATCACATTGTTGTTATGGGTTTTAAATGAAACATCATTAAGCACTTTATTCTTTCTTTGGTGTGGCTATCAAGATTTTGACGAATGATTCCTTTTGATCAGATCCAATTCCAGATCCCTCGAAGGATGCGACTGTTGGAGATCAGAGGACAGGCAGGGAGGAACAACCTCCCATGCGAGGGACAGGGGACTGACAATCAAGAGACTCCTGACACGGCGAGGGTTGAGGAATGAACGAAGATCCTCCGGTTGTCTTTTCATTTGCTAGTNAGGGGACTGACAATCAAGAGACTCCTGACACGGCGAGGGTTGAGGAATGAACGAAGATCCTCCGGTTGTCTTGTCATTTGCTAGCGCATTGTCTTATGGAGATGGAGGAGCTCTTTGCCTGAACAATGAGTCGCCCTCGAGGGAATGGTGATCACGGCATAGGCGAGATCATGGCGAGGGTTGATATGATGGAGAGAGAAGCTGCTTTGTGCGAGGCATTTTACGCTTTTCCGGGAGAGATGTTTGTTGCTCGAGTGGAAAGGACCCAAGGGTCCGACGCTTAGGCGTCAGTGCCACTTTATACCTTTAAGCTCCAAGTCTCCTTCCGATTTCCTCACTTCAATTTTTTGTAGTAGCTGCAAGATAAACACAAAAAATATTTCTTAAAATGCAATTTCATCCATTAAATTGTGTAGATAATTAAGAAATAGTAGCTAACTTATCAAGNGGTCCGACGCTTAGGCGTCAGTGCCACTTTATACCTTTAAGCTCCAAGTCTCCTTCCGATTTCCTCACTTCAGTTTTTTGTAGTAGCTGCAAGATAAACACAAAAAAAATATTTCTTAAAATGCAATTTCATCCATTAAATTGTGTAGATAATTAAAAAATAGTAGCTAACTNACCTACCTATTTAACATATGCCAGCTAAAAAACCCTAATATAATGCATTTACCACTACCATCCCAACCTTTCAACTGGCATCCCCTCGACCCCAATAAACCTAGTGTTGTCAAATAAAGCTCACTATTTGAGAACAACTGGTATTCGGCTCGTTAATTAGCTTATGTTCGGCACACTTGTTAAGCCGAAACGAGTTGAACACTAACAAATTTTTTAAGCTCAAATATAAATTGGCCGATACGAACAAATGTTTATTCCATTGTGTTTGGCTCGAATTGGCCCGAAATATTTAAATAGGCACACACACACACACACACACACACACACACACACACACACACACACATATATATATATATATAATTATTGAATCCCAAAATGTCTAGGAAACACGACCAAGCAATAGGGCATAGAAAAATAATAAAAGAAAAAGAAACAGTAAAGAACAGTAAAATGCGTAACATTTTTATTATGAGGAGCCCTTATTTAAAGGTACAGGGACAGGATCCTGTGGAATTACAAATCTACCCTCTTATTATTGCTTTTAAGGGATTCTTTAAGTAAATTTAAAACATTGAATATAATAAGATTGGTCCGATAACAAGTTTGTTGATCGTCCATTCCAGGTCTCCTCATCAGTGCCTGGTGGATGATGGAGCNTGCGTAACATTTTTATTATGAGGAGCCCTTATTTAAAGGTACAGGGACAGGATCCTGTGGAATTACAAATCTTCCCTCTTATTATTGCTTTTACGGGATTCTTTAAGTAAATTTAAAACATTGAATATCATAAGATTGGTCCGATAACAAGTTTGTTGATCATCCATTCCAGGTCTCCTCATCAGTGCCTGGTGGATGATGGAGTCGCCGATCGCCTGGGTCATTAAGGAGTCAGTTGTCATGTCTTGAGGTACGTGAGTCTTTAGGATTGCTTGAAGGTGAACGTCTAGGCGGTCGCTCGAACCTTCCATCGGTCGTCTAACCTTTTACATGTTGAATGAATCTATAAATGATTGATCGTACACTCCATCAGTTGTCCACCTTTCACTTGTCTTCTCTTCTCTTGGCCATTGGATTGCGTTTAGATTCGTGCAGACATTTTTTTTGTATAAATATTTAATTCACCGATTCTCTTGTTTCTTGAAAGCAATGTTGCGAATAATAACAAGAGAATCTTTTATGACGCAAAAATAAAGCATGAATCAAATATATGGCAATATAAATACACAATAAATGACTTTTCTGGATTTTCATGCGTAGGCCACTATAAGTAGGCCATAGTGTAAGAGAGGCGTGATTTCTCTCCTTTCCTGCTGCTGCTTCTGATCTCTTTTCTCTCCTTCTGTCCAAGTCTGCAACGATGTCCGGTGAGAGTGTCTCGTCCGTCAATAAAGATGTGCTTCTCAAGACCCTCAGAAGCTTGCGGGCTAAGGCCCAAAAATTAGGCGTGAACCGAAAGTCAGCCGATGAAGCTCTTGTGTGGGAAGTGAGCAAGAAAAGGGTGGTAAAGAAGTTGAAAGCTAGCAATCGCGAGGAACGGGTCCGAGCCAATTCTTTGGCAGGCTTGTTTACGGAACGG